>CM035413.1:79033354-79360854 GCA_020310875.1 Ceratopteris richardii
TGTCTATGCACATGCGCACGCACTCTTCTATCGTTCTGGGGTCCTTCAGGTACACATATGACCTGAGCTTAGTGCTCAACAATCCATCTAGGAACAAGGCCACTTGTTTGGCTGGTGTGGGTAACTCCGGCATCGGGCATCTCTCCAGGTACTGTCTAAATCTTCTTCCAGCTAGCCTGACCGTCTCTTGAGGTGTTTGTTTGAAGCTGTGAATTAGTGAGGAGGTGTTATGCCTGATTCCACTCTTAGAGAACTCAACAATAAATGCCTCTAAGAGCTGGTCTATGTTTCTGAAATGCCTCTCATTTAGTGGTTGAAACCACGTAAGGGCAGTGTTCCTAAGGGTTAGACCGAAAGCATTATATTGTGTGAATAGGTCCTCTACCTGTTCAGCTTTCAATACTTGCCGAAATTCTGCCACATGGTCATAAGGGTCTCCCGTGCCATCGAAGTAATTCTTCATGGACTTCACCAGTTGAGTTGGTCGCAGGGTCCTAGTGTGTTCTCTCGGCCTTGGCAAAGGAAAATCATCAATATTCCTTTGATTCCATGGGGTTCGATGTCTCTCAGGTTCTACTCTATTCCTTTCTGTTCCCGTTCTTTCTCTTCCCAGGGAGTTGGCAAAACTTACCTCAGGTTTGTCTCTACTTCTATCTCTCTGAGCCCCATGAGCTTGGGAGGTCCCAGCTCCTTGGTGACCAAAGGACACATTAGACCTTGGTTGGGGAAAGACCAATTCACCCTTCCATGTGTAAGCATGTCTGCCATGCTCATTGACCACGAAGATCCTCTCTGATGCATTGTCTAGGTAGGTTACTTGACCTGGGCTATCAGGGTCTTTAAACTCGTAGATTGTGAGGGCACTCACCTCCTGAGGTTGAGAAGATTTATATCTCCAAAAAGCCTCATCGGTTTCTCGGTTTAAAAGCAGATCTATGCTTTTATTATCCTGTGGAATCCACTCTGGAGTCATGATTCTGGTCAAGACAGATTTACCACGGGGAGTTCTTGGCTCTCTCTCTAAGTTTCCTTGCTCTATATCATCCATGTCGGTCTCCGCAATCACATTTCCAAACTCATCAGTTCTATCAG
The DNA here is from genome assembly GCA_020310875.1 of Ceratopteris richardii. Taxonomy (NCBI): domain Eukaryota; kingdom Viridiplantae; phylum Streptophyta; class Polypodiopsida; order Polypodiales; family Pteridaceae; genus Ceratopteris; species Ceratopteris richardii. The sequence continues at coordinate 79,034,447 of CM035413.1, forward strand.
GAAGAGTGGTGACTACATATATAGTCCCTTCTTTATCTAGGTAGGCTCCATTCTCAAACTTGACTACCGGGTGGTCTAATCCATGGGGTTGATCGGGGTTCTTAATCTGGACCACCGATCTTCTCAGTCCGTCTTCGTAGATGCGAGCACCTAGACGATTCGTCCTGATATATTCCAATTGAGTCTTGTAAGGTCCCTCTGGCTTTTCTAGGTAAGCCAACCCTGAACTACCTACTGGTCTCTCCATGTGATAGGGTGGTCTAATCCATGGGGTTGATCGGGGTTCTTAATCTGGACCACCGATCTTCTCAGTCCGTCTTCGTAGATGCGAGCACCTAGACGATTCGTCCTGATATATTCCAATTGAGTCTTGTAAGGTCCCTCTGGCTTTTCTAGGTAAGCCAACCCTGAACTACCTACTGGTCTCTCCATGTGATAGGACATCTCAGAATCACTGGTTTCTGATCTGGGAGTGTATGGGTAATCACTCAACTGCTGGGCCCAAGACCTGGCAGTGTGATTGACACTAGCTTCAGAAGATCTGAGGCTTTGTCTGTCTCGGCCTAAGTGTCTGCCTGATCTAAGGTTCATATGCCTGATTTATTCACCCCCCTGGAACCCAAGCACACTCTCGTTGCAGGTTAATTTTGCACCAATCACTTTCTTCTTTTTTAATTGAATATTATGTTTATGGTCTTGTTCTGAAATTGCGTCGTCAGGAGTACTTAAGTGAATTTCCACAATTGATAAGTGATCGATTCCCGTTTACCTTTTGTCCCTTAAGGTATTTGCACTTAAGACCTATTTACTTCTTGCACTTTGTTGGTTAATACTCTTGGACTTGATTCGTGCCTAACGTTGCCCTAATTAATTACCACACCTAAGTCGTACTTAGCCTAGGCTAGGAATTGACAAAGGAGGGTGGAGAGATCTTCCAACCTCAATTAGCTGGTTGACCAGACTGCTACACAAGCCCAGGAAGCCTTCTCCCAAGCTTGGTACTCACCCTTGCTAGCTTGCTTTGGATTGCCTTGAGTGCACACAAAGTTCCTGCAAAAACTCACCAGTTAGTATAGCTTTATCACCACAAATAATTGGAAGACACACATCAATATTTTTAGTCCCCCTGGAGTAACTCACTGTACCCCCTGAATCTGAGAACAACTTAGTTCCACCTAAAGTTCAACTTAAAAATGCATGTTCTAAAACTCCGCGTATGATTCTTACAAAAACCAGTCAAGGTCCACGTAGGATTCTCAACGAGCTTTCCAACGAGACCAAAATCTCATCAATCGGAGTTCGTATGGTCAAGTTATGACCATTCAGGCACTATAGGGTCAAAACAGGCTCTCAGGGTTCAGGAGATCCCTCTCTGGTTTCTAGGTCTTTTGCCCACTTCCAAGGTTCTAAAGTTATACCAAGGTGCCTAAAATTAAGCTCAACTACCCTTCAATTCACTCAAAATTAACCCTAACTTTTCATGCGTTAAAGGCCGTGTATCGCGATAGGTCGGGTCGAGGTGTCGCGATAGGTGGAGGTGTCGCGATAGCTCGTGAAGTGTCGCGATAGGTTGGGGTGTCGCGATAGCTCGTGAAGTGTCGCGATAGTTCGGGGTGTCGCGATAGCTCGTGAAGTGTCGCGATAGGTCGGGGTGTCGCGATAGCTCGTGAAGCGTCGCGATAGGTCGAGGTGTCGCGATAGCTCGTGAGGTGTCGCGATAGGTCGTGAAGTGTTGCGATAGGTCGAGGTGTCGCGATAGCTCGTGAGGTGTCGCGATAGGTCGTGAGGTGTCGCGATACCTCGAGGTGTCGCGATAGCTCGGGATATGGTGAATTTTTCTGTTCTGTCTAGTGATCCTGGGAGCTCTAGGCCTGCGCAGTGTCGTGGTGCACTCAGAATCGTGATTGGGTGAAATTTTCGGAGTGTCGCGATAGCTCGAGCTCAACGCCTCGGGGACTGTGCAGACAATTTCTGTACCTGCTGAGCTTGCTGGAGGTGATGATGGAGCTGCCACCTGCAAGAAACATGCAAAAAACACGCAAAAACAAGCACAGACACTCGCTCTCTCTCAAACTCGCACACAACAAATGAGGGAATGATAAGGAAGAGGGAATATGTAGTGGAGAAGGAGGTGGAGGTGGAGATGGAGATGGAGGTGAAGATGAAGATGAAGATGGAGAAAAATCAGAAATTTACCTACTACTTACCATTCCAACGCGTCCTCTCTACGTCTTACCATCACACGCTCGTCCTCAAAGCTCGATCCCCGGCAACGGTGCCAAAATTTGGTGTAGCTCAGCGATGAGTTGCACCTCCTTTAATGTCAATCCGGGGAGACGTGAGGATGGTGTGAAGACCACGAGCAAGTGGAAGCACAAGTGCGTGAGTGAGAAGCACACAAGCATGCACACACATACACGCACACGCGCACACACGGCAAGAACAAAGAGAGTAAGACAATGGAATCACTTCTATTGCAACAAAATTCTCATACAAGCTCAAACTACAAGAAGCTAACCCAAAAATGAGCTCTCTAGCTCTATTTATAGTTTTTGACTAGCTTTGGCCCTGTCCAGACCTAGTGTCCGGCCTAGTTAAAAATTAGGTTCCAGGGCTTATTTGAGGGCTCAAACGAGATCTAAAAGTTATGAAAATTGGCAGGCAACTACTTCTAAGGCTCCCCAAGCTCGAGGACTCCTCGGCTTGTACAAAATGGAGCTACAAAAAGGTGAAATGATATTTACAAGGTTTTTTAGTGATGAGAATCACTTGAAAATGATGTAGGGGTTTTGAAAAAAAATGAAGGGTTGCCTTAGTGCTAGATCTGCATGTGTGTTCGTACTTGCTTCTTCCCGTATGCTGTCAACAATCCTGTAACTAAGAGAATATAGCATCAAACTCATTTAGATGAGGAGCAACACTATCTGTGTCCTTCATACAAAGGTCATATAATTTTCTCATCAGATACACTTTATTTGATGTTGTCTCTTTTTCATATGTATTGCATAACTTTTTCCAAAGCTCCTCTGCACTTTCACAGTCTAATACTATAAAGTAAACATTACCTGCCAGGTGCAAGTGAATTTGTAGACCTGGCAATTTCATCTAGCTCATCCCAATCATCTTCATCCATGTCAGCAGGCTTCTTTGAAATTCCATTTACTGGCTTCCATTGCCTCCTTTGAATCAGCACATCTTTAATCTTTTCATAGAGAAAAGTTTGTGCCATCAAATTTTCGGATCTCAAAATGGTCTTTGCCCTGCAAGTTATAGCTCCTCCTCAAAACACTAGCACTAGACCCTGATCCACCGGATGTGCTTGAGACCTCTGATGCCATGATGGTAAAGAACTAAATAGAATGATAATGGAGCTAGAAGAGTCCAAACACCAACAAATAAGTGTATCAAGGAGTAAATTGACCATTGTATAGTTGACTAAACCACAAATCTGGAGAAATTTTGGCAGAGTATCTTCTACAAAATTAGCATATGACCAGTGTCAAAGTATCATAAAATTGCAAGTACTGACATGTCTACCTGCATAGTGAATCACTGACTCCACTGCATATAATCAGTTACCCAATAGAAGCCAACTAGGCTTATCGAGCACCTATGAACAACTATCATACATCTCCTATGGCGAGGCTAGGTAGGTCTTCCACCTGCATCACCGAAGAGACCCCGACATCTGGGTGTCTCCCAGTTAAGAAAAAACCTCACCACGACCCTCTTTATCAAACGTAAAAGGCTTTATGCAAAGAACGTAACCGCTATATCAATGACCACATGGACGTACATAAGCGGTATCCACACAAGCGTACATGATGTGTATGTGCTCAATATATGCAGTAAAATGACACTAAAAGACTAAATACATAGCCCAAAAACTAGCCAATAACACTGCAAGTGTTTGTCAACTATGATGTTTTAGGCTTAAAAAACCTGAATAAATTTGCAACAGTTGCTTCCACCAAAACTGAAAAACCTCTCGAGAAACCTATAGTTTTACGAGTGTGGCTGCAAATATAGCCCCAAAGGTTGATATTTATTGTCTGAGAAGTAGAAAGAACACTCTTCTTGATGTTCTTGGACCTGTGTGAAGAGAACTATGTACGAAAGTACTCCAAAATGGCTCCAAAAGACACCCCAAAAATGCTTCAGATAGCTTTGAAAGCAAAGAATGAAGCTTTAAGGGACCAAAACTTGTTCAAGGTAATGTCAACCTTAGTCTCTCCCCTTCTTCAAACACCACAAGAGTGTAGCTTAGTGGCAAGAGATTGCCACGGTTAAACGAGCTCTAGGGGGGAACAGTACTGGGATGGGTGACCTCTCGGGAAGTACCGGGAACCTCTATATTCCTTGATCGTCGAGGTCCTCCCTCGCACACAACCAACGCTGACTTCGGTGACAAGGTATGCCAAGGTCTATGCCTTGGTCGCCGCCTTAGTCGTAAGCCTTGGAGAGACCCTTGGGGGGGGGGGGAGGTGTTCGCTTTGCTCGCACAAAAGGAACAAAGCTTTTGCCTCGAACTGCTCTGATACTAGTGAAGTATTTCGATGACGACGCACCACATTGCGCTCTCCTTCTCGAGAGCTCCACGATGATATGCTTGGAGTAGAAAACCGAGCTCCTAAGGCCGCACGTAGTACTCCGCACACAGGCTGCAGAATACACAAAAAACACAATACACAGGGAGCATGAAGTTAGACTTCTTAGGTCTTACAAATGCGGTCAAACTTACAGCCTATGATTAACCAGGCCACTATATGTTTAATTTATTAAAGAACATATACAAAGAAGTGTCCGATGGCCATTTGGCCTTTCACATGGACACTAACGGTAACACTTGTTAGAAGTTAGGGTGTTGATAAGATAATAGCACCGCATGAAGTCATCTTTGGGTAGTTGGGCACTGAAATATGCATCCAATCCTACTTTTTTCCACATAGCGTGTAGTGCTTCTGCATTCTATGAATTTTCAAATTCCCAGCTGAAGAAATGGTACTTGCCCCCTTTTCCATTGAATTCTAGCTCTACCTCCCAAAGGTACCTCGCCCAATGGTCCTACTACTTCACTAAACCAATGAGAGGTTTTGCCTATCGACATGGTATGGCCGCTAGGTGGGCCTTGTATGAGTATGATGTGTATGGCCTTAAATTCCTCTTGTCTTTCATTCATCTTAGGTATGATGGGTAGGCTCTCCATATCGAGCACCCTGCTGACTTGTGCCTACTTGAGAACTAGTTCCTTCTACGTCAGCAATGATATCACTGGTAATGTATGATGCTTATCTGCTGGAAGAAGAAAATCACATTAGCATTATATAGGAAACATGATAATATTTTGTTCCCTCTACAATACCAACATGTTATTCATTGAGGTTAGAGGTTAGTCAAGTGTTGTATTGTGTGTGTGTGTGTGTGAGGGTTGGGAGGTAGTAATGTTCCTATATGCATACTCTAGTCATGCATGGTACTCAAATGCATCTATTATTCTGCACAGTATTTTACATGGTTAGGTTAGGGGGTTTATAGGGTTTTGTACTCTCCCAATTTTCTTTGTGGGATTACATTTTGTGGTTATGATGATCTTTACATGTTTCTAAAATATTCCTTCTAGAATTTGGGCTTTTTAGGTACCCATTTCTAGACAATTCTAGGTGTGATCTCATGTGGGAAGGTCTTGACTGCATCTATTAATCCTGAAGTATATGATGTGAGTGATTATGAGTGGCTATTCAAGCTTGTGAGCTTATGTGAAGCTATTTAAGCATGTAAGCAGGTGTTGGACACCCATATTTGTCAAGCATTGGGGTCAACCTTCATTGACCGGTTTGGGACCCAAATAGACATGTTCCATTTTAGATCCAAATCTGCTTCATCATTTGAGTCATCTTGTTGCACTCTCTCCTTTGATTGTGTGCATATACCATTTGCTTGCTCTACTTCTTGTGCTTCTTTGTTTGCTTTGTTTTGATTGCTTTTGGAAAAGAAGGGAGTTCCATCACATCATTGACCCCTTGGTTAAGAACATCCTCATTTTGCATCACAAATTTTTGGACAACAAAAACATATTTATCTTCATGTGTACTCTTGGTCTTCATGTGTACTCTTGTTCTTCATGTGTACTCCTAGAAGGACTAGGAGTTGGTCCCTTTCTTAGTTCTGTTGGAAATGAGGTAGGCCCTTGGATCTTGGCTCATGTCACAGGTCCCTGGTTCCATAGGTCCAACATATACAACATTAATTCCAGCAACCTTCTTACATTGACAAAACATGAACATACCACAACTTAATCATACAAATGATGAGACAAAGATGGAGAAAGAATAGACGACATGTGTAAGGTGTTACGTAAGCTATCACTTACTCATAGTATCATATATACCAATGTTCAATGTAAAATGTGGCAGCAAAACTCTCAACCACTCTATGTGATGAGAAATAGATGAATGAGTGAATGTACGAATGTAACAAGCATATTCAGATGTATGGGCCGTAATCTCAATATTCATGAGATGTGTGACCTTATAGGTTATAGAAGAGTGAATATGAGTGCTTGAAAGAGGAAGGATCAGTGTGAAACTGATAGTCAACAAACCCTCATCTGAACTTAGGCTATGGAAGACCCTAAGTCAGATACGTGTGAAAAGATCACATACTTATAAAGTAGCATAGAATGCTAACAAGTTTGCTGCAGGAAATCCTCAAACTGATGTGAACACACCTTCTCAAACACCTCATCAAAATATGCATAAAGCATATACGTACTGTTTCTCTTGTACCTATGCTGAATAGGACTCCTCCTGATATGAACGCCACAACTTCCAATATTTAAGTGGTACCTATGTGCATAAAGAGAATATGTACCTGAATACTTAACATAAGATGTAAATCTTATGTTAACCACCATCCAATGTCTTTGAAGTAGCCCGACATCTTCTTGTAGAAGACAATCTTCAACCTGATATCTTCTTTGTAGAAGAAAATCTTCAAATACACCATGTAGATGGCACCATCCAATGTCTTTGAAGTAGCCTAACATCTTCTTGTAGAAGAGAATCTTCAACCTAATATCTTCTGTAGAAGATAATCTTCAAATACATCATGTAGATGGTCGATCCTCACCATCAAGCTGCTAATGACCAAGTCTTCTTGCCATGAACAAGAGATAACCTCCTCTCCATGAGCTAGAGTGTGAGCACACCCTTCATCTTCTCCAAGAAGAATCACCAAGAAGAACTCCATAGCTGCTCCTCAACATGCTTCAAGTTAGCATCATGGCTGCCCCATGTGCTAGACGAAACACTACCTCTATTGAGGTCCAAGCTCCAAGCTTGTGTTGAACACTAGGTGAAGGATGCATAGAAGTGAGCCAAGCATGCTTCTTATATAGTATTATGTCTCTTCCAAAAGAACTTTCAATAAAGCAAACAAAGCTCCACTATTCTACGATCGCATACGAAAATCTCTCCGCCATCCAAAAGCAAACGCCAAAGTCTTTTATTTGCCACACGCTGTCGGCGATGGGATTTGATCCCTGGTGGAAGATTTGGGAGGATAGCGACCTATCCACACCGCCAAGGCTCTAGTGTGTACAAGATGTGAGTTTGACAACTACAGATCTTTTACGCGGCCGTCAGCTTGAGGGAGTATAAAAGCTTGTACACATCCTGTAAGCTCTAGATAGAATGGACCAATAGGAACATTGTTTTTCCAACAATCCCCCCTGCAATTTCATATTGGTTCAAACTGAACTGAACCTGCAAACTTCATAAACTGCAAACTATCACAAGCTTCAAGCTTGTACTCCCGCACTTCAGAACTTGTTCTTCAAAAGTCTTCTTCAAAACTGAATTTGACTTTCCTTCAAAAATTTGAACTTGCTGAATATGAACCATAATACCTGAGAAAATATGCAAACTAGATATCCAATAGTGTATACATCAAGCAATAACTGCTTGACAACAAATATAGCATGAACTGTCTCTGAACGTGCTATCTCTTGTCTTCAAAAACCTGAAAACATACACTAGGATCTATATATTTGCATTTACCTTCCAAAAAAGGTTTCTCAACTTAAGTCTGCTGCGTCATGTAAATACACTAAACAAAATCAGGAACTAAATCCTGGAACCTGTGATTGACAACTCACAACTTAGTGTATTATGAACACTGCTAGTTCATCTCTGACTGTACTCAAGTCAAGTCAACTCAACTCAATTGAAATCAACTGAAATACGAGTCAAAAAATCTATGATGTCATCATGTCTTCATCCTTTAAATCCTTCATACCTCTTCCCTTCAGAACTTGGTATAAACATATATGTGCGCACTTCTGAAATATACCTTTCTAAAATATCAAGCTTCTCTTCAATAGAACTTTGGAACCTTCTCCTGAACAGGAACATCCTAACAGGAACTTTCTCCAAACATTCTTTTTCTTCCTTCTTCTTTTAAAGTTGAATCATAAAGAGAACCTGACAAAGGAAATATAGGAATACCTAAAATAGGAATACCTGTAGGTATGATTCTGCATTCTTTTACATATATGGCTGAAAATAAGTCTTCATGTTTCATCACCCCCTTGGATGATTTAACACTAGTATCCAGTATTCTTCAAATTATATCAGACTTTATGAAATCTTGGACGTCCTTCTTCATAAATCTGATCTTCAGTGATCAATACATGTATCTGAAACAAAATCTTTGAACCCTTTTTATTAGCATTGTGCACATGTCAATAGCTTTCCCTATCATTCCTCAGCTTTCCAAATTGTAGAATAAGGTTAGCTGATTCTAACATAACAAAACCTTGCTGAAAGCATTTTAGGATTCATAACCTTCTGTAACATAACAAGTATCTTCTTCTATCTGCAACATAAATTTGATAGAATCTGAATCTTTAACTTACTTTCTCCAATGCTAAGAATCTTCACAAACAAAGGATAGACAACTAAATCATAAATACTCAAGATCATACATGATCATTCAAGATCAATGATCTCTCTTGTGTAGAATCTGCTCTTATCAAACCTTCATGTCTGAATGTTTGATTTGCTACTTGAATGTCTCTAAGTGTCCATGTTTCACATAAAGTTGTAAAACTTGTCTTCAAAAAAATCCTTTCCAAGAATCTGTGACTCCTACTTGAAACATAAGTGGACAAACTTCTCACCTTGAGAACTCCAAAAGTTGCAAGTTGATACTTCATAACTTTCATATTTTACCTGGGTGAAATGTGATAGTACCTGCTTGATTTTCTTTTGGATAACTCCACTTCTCAATCAAGTGATAGGATATGATGGAACACCTTTTTTTAATACAAACATGTATCCAAAAGTCTAGACAATCATAGTAAGTAGATTCTTCATTGACTTGTACATCAACAAGATTCTGAATTTTCTGAAGTTTCGGAAAATACTGAATATGAGGTAACCTTTTCCAAATATAAAACCTCAACCCAAGTCTTCAACATCTGCTACAAAACTCTTTTACCTCAAGAGTTAGATAAAGAAGAAATATACTTCTCTGCAACTTGTCATATACCAAGTAGCTCTGTATTGACACTCCAAGAATTCTTTGAGGGAACATATAAGCTGCTTGCTTAAAAAGCTTCAACATAACTCATACACATATGAGTGCTTTTGTTTCTGTCGATGCAATTCTTTGTCAAATCTACTAAATCATGACCAAGTATGATGCAAACAAGAAACTGCTTCTTCTTTAAACAAGATGTTCTTGTAGACTTGTCTTTGGATGTAGAGGATAAAATAGGAAAAGTATATGGAAAATATATGAGAAAAGGAAGCCTTACTTTTCTTTTGGAAATGATGGACTTTCTTCTTCTGCATCTTTCTTCCACCTGATGATGTCAACATCTTCAAACTTCTCTTCCATATCTTTTGTTCTCTTCATCTTGAAGTAGCAAGTACTCTTGACTTCTTCAAATGAAATCTCTCTCTTCCTCTAATGCTAAGAGTAAGAGACAAAACAAATATGGTATACAATGGAAGTGAATATAGAAATTTGTTTTATCATCTCCTCAGATCTCTGAATCAAAATTTTGCTTCAAATATCTGAAACAAATAAATTCACCAATCTTTTGTCTGAATGATGAATTACCCTTCTAGAGTTATACCTCTAGATTACATTTGTACCTGGATATCAACCAATTTACAACAGAAATTTGGCTAAAAAAACTCATCCCATCTTCACATTTGTCTTCTTAGATAAACTTTCTTGCCATGAAAGAGATCTCTCAAAACTTTCTAGAAAAACCTCTAGATACCTGTTTTGATGTAGCCTTTGACTTTCAAATAATGAAAGTGTATAAAATAACTCCTTGAATTTCTTCAAATCTCTTCATAACTGCTCTTCTAAGATATGACCTTCAAATGATAATCTGATAGTAAAAATTGATACCTATAATTTGATGTTGATCTGATTCCTTCATCTTCTCTAAACCATTGTTCTTCCTTGAATTTGAAGTAGTCTTCTCTTCATCAAGTCTGGGTCTTCAAACAATAATTTTGTAAAGTATTTGCATACTCTTCCGAAAATATTCGGCTGCTAACAGATCATCAACTTCATACTCCACACTGATGAATACACATGTGACTGTTTTGTCTAATTCTCAAATCTCTACTCATCTAGATTAAGTGTGTATGTCAAATGTCAAATGTTAGAAGATGCTTTCAAATCATATGTTGTAAATCTGGAATTCTGGTAAACCTGGGAATCTGAGAGAGCCTTAATGCATTGATGCCAAAGACCTAAAGTTCTGAAACCAAAAGCTTAGTGCTCTGATACCAAATGTTGGAAATGAGGTAGGCCCTTGGATCTTGGCTCATGTCACAGGTTCGTGGTTCCATAGGTCCAGCATATACAACATTAATTCCAGCAACCTTCTTACATTGACAAAACATGAACATACCACAACTTAATCATATAGATGATGAGACAAAGATAGAGAAAGAATAGACGACATGTGTAAGGTGTTACGTAAGCCATCGCTTACTCATAGTATCATATATACCAATGTTCAATGTAAAATGTGGGAGCAAAACTCTCAACCACTCTATGTGATGAGAAATAGATGAATGAGTGAATGTACGAATGTAACAAGCATATTCAGATGTATGGGCAGTAATTTGAATATCCATGAGATGTGTGACCTTATAGGTTATAGAAGAGTGAATATGAGTGATTGAAAGAGGAAGGATCAGTGTGAAACTGATAGTCAACAAACCCTCATCTGAACTTAGGCTATGGAAGACCCTAAGTCAGATACGTGTGTGAAAAGATCACATACTTATAAAGTAGTATGTGTGTGCATAAAGAGGATATGTACCTGAATACTTAACATAAGATGTAAATCTTATGTTAACCACCATCCAATGTCTTTGAAGTAGCCCGACATCTTCTTGTAGAAGACAATCTTCAACCTGATATCTTCTTTGTAGAAGACAATCTTCAAATACACCATGTAGATGGCACCATCCAATGTCTTTGAAGTAGCCCCACATCTTCTTATAGAAGACAATCTTCAACCTAATATCTTCCTGTAGAAGATAATCTTCAAATACACCATGTAGATGGTCGATCCTCACCATCAAGCTACTAATGACCAAGTCTTCTTGCCATGAACAAGAGATAACCTCCTCTCCATGAGCTAGAGTGTGAGCACACCCTTCATCTTCTCCAAGAAGAATCACCAAGAAGAACTCCATAGCTGCTCCTCAACATGCTTCAAGTTAGCACCATGGCTGCCCCATGTGCTAGACGAAAAACTACCTCTATTGAGGTCCAAGCTCCAAGCTTGTGTTGAACACTAGGTGAAGGATGCATAGAAGTGAGCCAAGCCTGCTTCTTATATAGTATTATGTCTCTTCCAAAAGCACTTTCAATAAAGCAAACAAAGATCCACTATTCTACGATCGCATACGAAAATCTCTCCGCCATCCAAAAGCAAACGCTAAAATCTTTTATTTGCCACATGCTGTCGGTGATGGGATTTGATCCCTGGTGGAGGATTTGGGAGGATAGCGACCTATCCACGCCCAAGGCTCTAGTGTGTACAAGATGTGAGTTTGACAACTACAGATCTTTTACGCGACCGTCAGCTTGAGGGAGTATAAAAGCTTGTACACATCCTGTAAACTCTAGATAGAATGGACCAACAGGAACATTGTTTTTCCAACAAGTTCCTTGAGTGCTTGATCTTTTAGCTCAATTATGATGTGGTTTTGATTCACCCAGACCTGAAGAAGTCCACTTCTTAGGTTCAGGCTGACTGCATGCTCATAGATCCAGTCTTGACCCAAGATAAGATGTTCTGTGAGATCCTCATCTTGACACATTAGCACCTTCACTCTCATAAGAATATCCTGAATGTAGATGAGAAGCTCTACCTCAACCATACAAGGGGTTTCCACACCTCCCAATCCTATGAGATATGTTTCTATAGGATGGACAATTTATTGAAATTCTTGGTAGTAAGAAACCCTAACTGCACTAGTGACTGCAATTGAGTCAATCAAGGCTCTTACAATCCTTGCACTATTTCCTTGTCTTACCTGTAGGGTCACAAAAGAACATTATTCAAATATTCTATGGGAACGTACGCTTGATGCTTCTCACATGGCCATGTGATATATTGGAGCTTCATAAACATCTGACCTAGGTTGATCTCTACCTTGTTGTCTCAATTTCATTCTTTAGATGCATTCTAATGCTTCTGCTTGCACTTCTTCTTGAACTCATTTTTCTTCTTCCTTATGTTTCTTTGTAGTATTAAATCGACTAAGAATTTCCTCTGTGAGGGGTTCTTGATATAATTTGACTCTGCATCCACTAACATAACTATGTAGGATGTCACCTTATAATGTGGCTAATTGAATTGATACACTTGTGGAGATCCTATTGATGATCATGCGTCCATAGCCTTGCTTCTCCAATTTTCGTGCATGTTTTTTTAGTGTGTACACCAAGACTAAGTCTCACACTTTCAAGCCTTTATCTTTCATATGGGCATCGAAGTATGCCTTTTGTCTTTTCTTAGACGCATAGATCCATGCTACTGCTCTCAATCTTTTTTCACCTAATCATTCTAGATCAAAGATTCCACATGCGAGCTCATGGCCAGTCCATCAATGCTCCTGTCCTACTCTTAACGTGGGGATTAAGAAGTCTAGTGGCAGCACTACGTTCTAGCCAAATGACATCTAAAAGGGTGTGTCTTGGAGCACCATTTTATAGGTGACTCGATATGTCCAAACAACATGGTGTAGTTACTCGTCCCAATCAGAGTGTTTATTATTCACCAATTTTGTCAATACATTACATAGAATCTTATTTGTGCTTTCAACTTGTCTCTTTTCTTGTGGGTGATATGGAGTGGATTTCTTATGTACCACCAAGAATTCTTGGAGAATGTTTTTAATGACTTCTTTTAATGTGCATGCCTCTATCACTTACTAGCTTGATTGGTAGCCCGTATTTGGTGAATACATTCTCAAATAAGAACTTAGCTATCATTTGAGCATCATTCTTTGTGGTAGCCTTTACCTCTACCCATTTAGTTAGATAATCAATGGCAACAATAATGTACTCTGCATTTGAAATCTTGCATGAGGGATTAATAGGACCAAAAAAAGTCTATTCCCCACTTAAAGAATGCTTGTCCACCCATCATAGGTTTCAAAGGCATCTCATCTTTACGTATCGGGTACTATGTTTTGTGATAAATGTCACACTACTTCACATAGGTATGTGCATCCATGTGAAGATTTGGCCATCAAAGACCTGCAAATAGTATAGCTTTGATCACCCTATCTAGTCCAAAGTGTCCTCTTTCTACTCCTTGGTGAGTAGTCTCTAAGATCTCGAGGTATTCACTCTCATGAACACACAATCTAAGATAGCCTTCTCTTCATCATTTGTATAGGTTATCACCAATGAGTGTGTAATCCAGGGCTTCTTGTTCTAATCTCCATCATCTAGACAATGTCATTTCTTGAGGGAATGTTTTTATCCTCAAAAAGGCTACCAAAGTTTCACTCCAATATGGTATTAAAGACACTTGATGTAGAGTGGCATGTTCCACTGGTGGTCTAATACCATAGATTTGGCATTCCTTGCACATCATATGGACATTTGCTTCCATTGTTTTCCAATGTACCCCTAACCTTTGCAAAGTCTATAGAGTCCAATGTTTAGAGTGATGTTGCTGCAGTGCACCTACATGTGCTATTTGCAACCACTTTGCATGTTCATCTTCATCTACATAGTAAGCCAATATGCCTTGATTAGTGTGCTTATACATATTACTTCCATGATGTGGTATTTCTGAGACCTCACCACTTCTTTATCTTTGGGTCTCAATATAGGATGTTTAGGTCCTAAGGTGAGAATAAGCACTATAGTTTTGGCACAGTCAAGCACTACTTCTAGATTGAACAAATAGGCATCGAGAAGTTCATACGATACTCCTTGAGGGGACTCTCCTAAGTTAGTATAGAAAGGTGATCTACCCTAAGGTGATTCCTACCTTTCCTAACCACAACTTCAAAGTCATATTCCATTAGTAAGAGGAACCATCTTACTAATCTTCAAAGCATTGCAAGGTCTGTTCACTAGATATAATAGTGCTTGATGGTGTGTAAAAAGTTTAAACTTATTTGCAAGCAAATAATGTCTAAATTTTTTAACCGCATATACCATGCCTAACCCTTATCTTTCAATAGTGGTATAATTTTGTTCAGCTGCATTCAGTTGTCTACTTGCATAAGAAATTGGAAGATCCATATTACCTTCACTAGTAGGTTGTGCTAGTACACACCCAATTGCATAATTGGATGCATCCACATGAACATGAAATGGATTATTCCAATCTAGTCTAGTCAAGATTGGTGTTGAACACAAACATCTCTTAAGCTTGTTGAAGGAGTTTTCACATTCATTCGTCCACTCAAAGTTAGTCAAAAGGGAGTATGGAGGATTTGCAATGATTGCATGCATATGAATGAAAAGTCAGTAATATCCGCAATGCCCCATGAAACCTCCCTTGACCGTCTTTGGACTAGGTAGCTCTACAATTGCTCTAAGTTTCTCCTCATCCATGGAAACTCCATTCCTTGACACTGTGTCCTAGAATCGTGCCTTCCGTGACCATAAAAAGCACACTTTTTTGGGTTCAAGTAGACTTGATATTCTCTACATTTGTCAAAGATTTGTGTGAGCTTAGGTATATGTGTTTGTCTAATGTTGGAATGAACACATAGATCATCAACATAGACTTCCAAGTTTTTATGCAAGAAATCTTTAAACACATGACACATCAACCTTTGGAAAGTAGCTAGTGCATTGGTAAGCTCAAATGGTAATACTAAAAAAGCAAATATGCCCCACTCTATGGCAAAATCCAGCTTATGCTAGTCTTCTAGAGCAATGGCGACTTGATTGTAGCCAAAGAACCCATCAAGGAAACTGTAGAATTTCTTGCTTTCCACTCGTTTTAATAGAGGTTCAATGATAGGAAGCGGATAACTATATCTGATAGTGGCTGCGTTAATGCTTTTCAAGCTAATACAAACATGTCATTTTCCATTATTTTTGGGCATCACTACAATGGGGGATACCCATTTTGTGTGCTCAATTTCATAGATAAATCCAACTTCTACCACTGACGATCTATCTCTTCCTTGAGCTTGGCTACATAATTGTCATTATATGTGTATGGCTTCTACTTAGAGGGCTTGGCTTCTGATGTCATGGGAATTGTATGTGAGCATATTTCTGGGTCTACTCCTTTTAAGTCCTTATAACTCCATGCAAACCCATCTTTGTATTCTCTTAGCAAGGAAAATCAACTCTTGCTCCTCATCCTCTATCAAATCATGCCCTATGTACGTACATCGTTCTTCACCTTTTTCTATGGTCACAACAATTTTCTTTGTTGTTTCTTTGTTATCATAAGCCTCTCATGCTAGTGCTTCATGTTTAGGCATCCTTATCTTGACTTTTCCATCCTCTACATTTTACTTCTTAAAGTTTTCAGTCACCTCAAATAAGGATTCCTCCTCATCTAGAGAGACTTCTCTCTTGTTTCTTTTCTTGCCTTCTTTCTTGTTGGTCACTTGTGTAGCTATCCTCAACCCGTTCGTGTGCTCTTCTCGTCCTTGAGAGTGAGCTTCTACTTTGTACATGTATTCCTCTTTTGATGCACAAAAAGGGTCTATAATAATTGATTCTAGATCTAAGTCACTTGCTTCTTCAAGTACATCGCTACTAGGCTCACTTTCCTTGATAATTGAATCACACATGATTGGTTCTATAGTGAAAACCAAAATCTCATAGTCATCTTTGTCGGAGTGTGGTGTCCATTGTTCTTCATTGATGGCTACATCCATTGTGGCTAGAATTTCAGCCCATCCATGAGGTTCAACCTCTTCTTCTGGAAATACTATAGGCGCATAGGCTAGGTCTTGAATTGATCTATGAGTTTCCTTTGCGCCTACCTCTCTAGTGTTCTCTTTTTTCTCTTCTTCTACTGCAACTTTGCACATCCATAAGTGTGTGTCTTCATGCATCCATGAGGATCCAGATCCTATGGAATGCATTGACTCTGTGTCGCTTGTGGATTTATGGATGTGATTCCATTGTATAGGGGGCATGTCTCTATGAGAGGAGTCCTTGAGATTGATTTTAGTTGTAACACCTAAGTATTGCAAATACAAGGAATTGGTTCCCCAATCTTGTACTACTTGCAAGCATCTCATGAATGGTCTTCCCAAAATCATCTCATAGGCTTGGTTTTTGCTAAATTCATAGATGGAAAACGTATGCTCAAATTCTACACCACAAGTAGTGAGAGTTATCCCTTCTGGCAATCCTAAAGGTCTCTCTATGTGACCATCGACCATTTGTAGTTTCATTCTCATTGGCATGAGTGCTGGTTTGCCCCAAAACATCCATAGGGAAGTCGTAGCAATTGTAACTCTTGCGCTTGAGTCTAAAATTGCCTCGATGGTGTAACCTTGATGAGTGATTGGAAGATAGGTGTTTCCTTCTTCTCCTTCGCTCATATCTCCTATCTTATCCAAGGGTATTTCAGGAATTGTTCGATGTGATCCTACATGGGAATGAGTTTTTGCTACTTCAGGTACATCATTGGCTACATGTTTCCACAACTTTGGCTTAACCTTAAGTAGATCTTCTAAAGTGATGTTACACTTCACTTTAGTGTTCCTTACTACCTCTTTCTTCCTTATTATAACTGTCAGTGCTCTCATACAGGTAGACTTTGCTTCCCATGGCCTTGTGAAATGAGGCAATTCTTGTATGGAATTAGACTCGAAGTTCAATCGTTCACTAGAATAGGCATCCTCTTGTTCTCCATAAATAGAAGGAATATCTTGTGGGAATTGATCGTGTAGTCATCCACAATTTCAATGGGAGGGGGATTTTCACTTTCTTTTGCCCATTTCTCTTCTTGAATCTCTCTTAGAAATTCTTGCGATTATTGATTTATAGAAGTAGATGTTCCTGACTCAGTGGAGTTGGGAACATAAGCATCCTTGGGAGGGAGGCTTATCCTTTTGCTTCTCGTGTTACTCATCGGTGATGTTGCTTGCTTTCCTGAATCGGCTATCATTCTTTCTAATCTTTCTAATAATCCATCAAAATGTAACTATCTTGGCTGAACTAGAGTAATTGAAGAGCCGACTGGCTTCAAACATGGTTTCAGCCAATTCTAATATCTTTGCACAAAGCTTTGTTCGTTCCATCTCTAGGTCAGCTCTAGAGTAACACTTTTCATGATCTCTCACATTTTTCCCTTCTTGGATTCTGGCTTGATATGCCTTAAGCATCATGTCTAGGTCTTTGAGAGTGGGATCTGCTAAGATTGATCCTACCCTAGGTGGTGGTGGGGTTATATGAGGTGCATTAGAAGGTGATGGGGATTGTGATGGAGGTGATGTGTGAGAGTGCATTTGAGATATGAGTTCAACTATCTTGGTTAGACTCTCAGCCTCACTAACCTCAAAGCTCTTTTCTTGACCTAACCCTTGGCCTTGTTGTAATGCCTAAGCTCTCGTGACTACTTGCATCGGGCAGTGGAAGTTAGGCTTCCATTCGAATCTACTACGAGCCCAATGATGTTGATAGGAGTGATCTTCGAACAATTGTTAGGGTTCTTAGGATAGTCTTGTAATAGATGCTCCTTCTCACAATCTTGACAAAAGCCTAGAATTTTCACTAATTGGGATTGCATAGGTGCAGGTATAGAGCAGTCACAAATGAAGTGATCTCCCTGGCATCTGAAGCATGGTCCTCTAGGTGCTTGGGGGCTGATCTATCTAGGTTGGGTCCTAGAGTTTGGATTTTCACACATGACATTAGCATATTTTGGCTCCCAACTAGGTTTGCTCCGGTCTTCATAATAGTATATCTTGTTATGCGAAGATAATTTCATATAGTAAGCACACAGACTATCAATATGAGTCAATTCAAAACTGTGATCACTCGGGTCACTTTTTGTAATCAATGGTGATGCTAGCACTAAGGATTTATTTAAGTTTTCTTTAGCGGTTGCATACTTCACTAAAATCACATTGACTAGAGTTGGAGTTTGCTGAGCTAGCATTGGTTGAGGCCTTACTTGTGCTTGATAGGGTTGCTGGTATGGTTGCTAGGGCCTAATATACGGCTATGGTGGGTACTAGTTCTGGTATCTTCCTTGTTATGGATATGGCTATGGATAACTTTTTCTAACAACCTACTTGTTATAAGGAAATTCTTGTGGAGTGTGGTTAGTGTACCTCCTTTCATAGCATTGTCTATTCGGTTTTGCTTGGGTTTGAGCTATAATTGGACACACATTAGGCATATGGTCTCCTCCACAAGTATAACATTGTTTCATTGGGGCAAATCTAGGTATATATTTGCTAGAGACCCCGAACATCTGAGCTAACTTCTCTGCAAGTTCCTCAATAGATGTAGTTGGTTTTGAATTGAGGCTAGTAGAGCTATCTCAATCTTTATAAATTTTTGAAAGTTTTAATTCCTCCCCTACACTATCCTCAATGTCTATGCACATGCGTACACACTCTTCTATGGATCTAGGGTCCTTTAAGTACACATAAAATCTCAATTTGGGACTTAATAATCCATCAAAGAATAAGGGCACTTGTTTGGCTAGAGTGGGTATCTTTGGAACAAGGCATCTCTCTAGGTATTGTTTGGACCTTCTTCCTACAAGTCTAACCATTTCTTGAGGTGTTTGTTTGAAGCTATGTATCAGTGAAGAGGTGTTGTGTCCGATGCCACTTTTAGAGAATCTAGTAATAAATGCTTCTAGCAGCTAGGCTAAAAGTGACCTTGTTGTAGTGATTGGAACCATGTTAAGGAAGAGTTCTTGAGAGTTAGACTGAATGCATTGTACTGAGTGAATAGATCCTCAACGTGTTCAACTCTCAACACTTGTTTAAACTCTATTACATGATTGTATGGATCTCTAGTGCCATTGAAGAAATTCTTC
This sequence comes from Ceratopteris richardii, assembly GCA_020310875.1. Classification (NCBI taxonomy): domain Eukaryota; kingdom Viridiplantae; phylum Streptophyta; class Polypodiopsida; order Polypodiales; family Pteridaceae; genus Ceratopteris; species Ceratopteris richardii. The sequence continues at coordinate 79,053,990 of CM035413.1, forward strand.
ATGGATTTAACCAGCTGAGTAGGTCTCAAGATTATGGGGTGTTCCCTAGGCCTTCACAATGGAAACTCATCCGTGTCTCTTTGATGTCTCGGATTTTTGTGCCTTTGATGATCAGTTCTTTCTACATCTAGTCCTGACCACTCTCTTCCTAAGGGGTTTGCAAAGCTCACTTTTGATCTCTCTCTAACTTGTTCTCTCTAAAATTCATGAGATCTTGAGGATCCTACTCCTTGGAAGCCATGGGAAATATTAGACTTTGGTGGAGGGAAAATCAATTTGCCCTCCCAGGAGTATGCATGCTTACCATGCTTTGTTACCAAGAACATTCTCTCTGACGTGTTATCTAGGTAAACAACTTTGCCTAGTATTTTTGGATCTTTGAACTCGTAAATAGTGACTCCACCTATTTCACTAAGTTGATCTGACTTGAATCTCCAAAAGGCTTCCTCCATTACTCTATTTAAGAAGAGTTCTATACTTTTTTTGTCTTGAGGGATCCACTCTAGAGTTACCACTTTGGTCATTACAAACTTGTCTCGAGGAGTTTTGGGTTCTCATCGTAGGTATCTGTGCTCTAGGTCTCTGGTATCATTCTCGAGAATAACATTTCCAAACACATCTATCCTATCTAGTAAGTTGGAAACCACGTACATGGTCCCTTGTTTATCAATATATGAACCCTCTTCTAACTTAGCCATTGGGTGTTCAAGTCCAAAAGGTTGATCGGGATTTCTAAGTTGGACAACTGATCATCTCAAATCATCCTCATAGATGTGTGCACCTAATCAGTTGGTCCTAATATACTCCAACTGTGTCTTATAGGGGCCTTCTGGTGTCTGTAAATAAGTTGTGCTTGCATTCCTTGCCGATCGTTCCATGCTAAAAGATATCTCTAAATCACTCATTTTTGAATTGAGTATGTAGGGATAAGCACTAAGCTGTTGGGCCCAAGACCTAGTTGTATGGTTGACACTAGCCTTAGAGGATCTAATACTTTGTTGATATCCCCATAGATGTCTAACTGACTAAGGTTCTTATGACCTACTAATTAGCCCAATGACCCTTGTACAACCACGTTGTTGATTCCTTGATATCAATCACTTATTTCTTTTAATTTCTTTAAGATGTATTTCCTTGTCTTTGAATGTGCGTCATCAGGAGTAGTTAATTTTTTTGTACTTGATGTTCTTCATCCAATTAAATTTTCTTTGCCCTTAAGTTGTCCCTTGACTGCAATTAATCTATTCTTGAAGTTGAGATTTAAAGGATCTTAGAACTTGAATGTCCCTATCATGCCTTTAGTCAATCAAAACCTCTATCCGTACTTAGCCTATGGTAGGAATTAACTGAGGGCATTGAGAGATCTTCCAACCTCACATCACTCTCCATGGTTGCCCTTGTATGCCCAGGAAGTTTTTTCCCAATCATGTAGTATGCATTTGCTCTAGATGCCCCTCAATGCTCTCAATGGACTTGTAAAAGTCCCATAGTTAGATCAAGATTTAAACTCAATTGAATTAATAGACCCTTTTCATTCATGAAATTCAAAGAGAAAATTATCACTTGTCTTTATGAAAGAATATTCAAGAGATCCTTCAGTTTTTTTACCCCTATGTAGGTCAACTTCAAAATACCATTTCTAAAACTCCACGACGAGCTTTCCAACGAACTCAAGATCACAACAAATGGATTTTGTATGAAAAATTTATGTTTATTTAGGGTTCTAGGGGTTAAAATAGGCAAATAGGATTTCTTGAATTATTTGAGGGCCTCAATATGCTCCAATTGCTTGATATTTATGATCAAATTAGCCAAAGTTTCAAAATTAAAAAATCCTAAAAAAATGGCCAAATAGCATGTCAATCGTGATGGACAAGGTTGTCAATCACGATGGATAAAGTTGTCCATCATGGCTTGTCAATTGTGATGGACAGTGTCAATCGCGATTGATGGTGTCAATCACGATTGGTGTCAATCATGATGATATAAATTCTTGGGTTTTTGCATGAATACCTATTATTCATGGGCCAATGCATCATGATGGATAGATTTCTCACCAAAATGGAGTGTGAATTGTGATTTCTCTATCAATCACGATGGTTAGGGGTGTCTATCACGATGCATACCTGTCTGTCACGATGGACAGGCAATCCGTTGTCGGTTGTCAATTGTGATGGACTAAACTTTTTGACTTTCCACATTTTCTTGTGTCAATCGGGATGCTATATGTGGTGATGGACTAGATTTTTGTTGATTTACACTATCAATCATCCTATTTATGCTGATCACAATGGACAGGGGTGTCCAATGCGATGGATACCATCTATCACAATGAACAGAGGTGTCCGTCGGGGTCTTTGTTGGCATAGAAGCAATGAGGAGGCAGAGCAGTCAAGTACAATCCGGCATATAAGAGGCCCAATCATTTTTTTTCATAATTTATTTTCAATCAAAGTGATTTTCATCATTACACAAACATTGTAAATACCATTTTTGATAGATTAGACTCCATTTTGTTCACACCAAGGATTGCTCGAGCTTGACGAGTATTAGAAGTACTTGCGTATCAATTTTTGTATTTTTTTCAATTTTGTTTGAGCCACCAAATATGCCCTACAACCTAATTTTTAACTAGGCCAGACATTAGGTTTGGACAGGTCCAAAGCTAGTAAAAAAACTATAAAAAGAGCTAGAGAGCTCTTTTTTGGGGGTTAGCTTGTTAGAGTTTTGAGCTGTTGCAAAAGACTTTTTTGAGTAATACAAAGAACTCCATTGTTCCTCTCTTTGTTCTTGCCATGTGTGCATGTGTGTGTGTGTGTATGTTTGTGCATGCTTGTGTGCTTCTCACTCATGCACTTGTGCCTTCACTTGCTCATAGTCTTCATACTAGTCCTCATGCCTCCACGGATTGACAATTATGAGGTGGATCTCCTCACGTTGGTACTTGCCATTTTGCTAGAATGATACCAAATTTGGCATTGTTGTTGGGAGAGAGCTTCAAGGACGAGCGTGTGATGGTAAGACATAGAGTTATGATGTTGGAGTCATAGGTATTTTCCTTACTTTTCATCATTTTTTCTTACTTTTTTCATTACCATCATCATCCTCACCATCTCCAGTTTTTGAGCTTTTGATGCAGGATTTGGTTGTATCATCATCTCCAATATCTTGCGTAGGTACGATACACCTCCACAAAGGTTCCGACACGATGAGCTCTATATGTCATGAGAGATAGAGAAAGTTAGTATTTTGTGTTTGGATGCATGGCATGACAAAACACACCATTAGATCACTCCAAATCATCAGAAAGCTCCATAAAAATTACATTTTTTTCTATCTATCATGATAGAACAAAACCACGATAGACAACAAACAACATCTATCATGATAGATAATGTCTATTGTGATAGATAGCATCTATCACGATAGATAGTGTCTATCGTGATAGACAGGACCCCACAATAGATAGCATCTATCATGGTAGACCAAAAGCACAATAGATGACAAATAGCAACTCTCATGATAGATAGCATCTATCACGATAGACGGGACCCCCATGATAGATAGCATCTATCGTGATACACCAAAATCCATGACAAATGATAGACCAAATTTATGATAGACACCATCTATTGCAATAGACCAAAATTCACGACAGACGGCCGATACCATCTATCATGATATATAGGCCTCACGACAAATGACAGACCATGTTTATCGTGATAGAAACCCATCTATCATGACAGACAGAGCCAACGATAGACTCCATCTATCAAGACAAATAGATCCATGATAGACGATAGATTTCATATATCGTGATAGACATGCCTCATGACAGACGATAGACCACGTCTATCGTGACAGAAGCCCATCTATCACAATAGATAGAGTCCACAATAGACACCATCCATCGCGACAAACACCTCTCTATCATGATAGAAAGCCACGTGTGATAGACACTATCTATTGTGACAAACACCATCTATCACGATAGACAAGCATTTTTGGCAAAAATTAAAGCGATAATTTTTTTGGAAAATTTGAGCTAATTTTGAGCTTATTCACAAACCCTTTTACCTCTACAATTGTAGAGGCCAGAAAAATGCACTTATATCTTGTGAGGGCTTGTTTGGCTAATTTAAGAAAAATGCACTAATATCTTGTGAGGGCATGTTTGGCTGATTTAACCCTTAGAACCTTGAATTGACATAACATTTTCATACGAAATCCATTTTTTTAGCTCTAGAGCTCGTTGGAAAGCATTGATTTTTAGATAGGGAATTTTGAAGTTGACCTTAAGTGTGATTACGAAACTTAGGGGGCTCTAGAAAATTTTTGTGCAATACAAAAGGGGGAAAAAGGGTCTTTTAAACTGTTTGAATCGAATTCTCTGTCATGTAAAGTTAAAATCTTGAGCTGAGCTTGGAATTTCTACAGGTTCATTGAGAGCTCTTGGAGAGATCAAAGCAAAGTTCTAGTGTCTGCACGCTTGGGAACGTGCATCTTGAGCATACAAGTGCAACAAGGAGAAGCAACTTGAGGTTGGAAGATCTCTCAACTCCCTCACTCAATTCTTAGCTTAGGCTAAGTGCGATTAGTGGTTTTGATTGATTAGAGGCATGATACGAGCTCTCAAGTTTTAAGAACATCTTAATTCTCAAGTCTAAGAATTGATTAATTACAATCAAGGGACAACTTAAGGGAAGGAAATGAATTTGGGTCGACAAAAAACATCAAGTACGACAAACTTAAGTGCTCCTTACGATGTATGTTTTGAGATAAGGAAATACATCATAAATGAATTAAAGGGAACAAGTGAGTGATATCAAGGAATCAACAATGTGGTTGTACAAGGTTCATTGGGCTAATCAGTAGGGCATATGAACTTGAGGTCAGGTAGACACTTGGGGAGAGATCCACAAAGTATTAGATCATTAGAGGCTAGTGTCAACCATATAGCTAGGTCTTGGGCCCAACAGTTGAGCGATTGCCCATACGTTCTAAGTTTAGAAACGAGTGACTCAGATATGTCTTATAGCATGGAGAGACCTCTAGGTAGCTCAAGATTGATGTACCTAGAAAAACTAGAGGGGCCTTACAAGACTCATGTGTGTTGGAAGAGATGGATGGATACCTTTAGGAAGTGAGGCGGTACTTCCAAAACCTGCTTTGTACTTTCCCTAAATCACTTAAAAATTTGATAATATGTCCTTTTAGCTTGCAAATGACACCAAGAGAGTACCTATGTACTTTGGAATAGATGCTTGAAACAATTGAATCAAAATAGACTTCTTCGTAAGTAGCTAGTGTCACAAAACTTGCTATTTTGGTGCGCACACCTGTTGGTTCTTTTGCTCAGTGCTCAGAGTACAACAGCAATTGATCAAATTACTTTCAAGGGAATCAAGTTAGCTTAGATAGCTAATGATTACAAGTGGAACCATCTAAAATGATGAACTATAATTTGAGAAATTAATTTAGCAATCCAAAGCTTACCCCCGACTTTTTAGGGACTAAGTAGTGAATGACCAATAAGCAGTTCGATGGAAATTTCTCCCAAATGGCTGAACCAAAAGCTTTGAAATTTTGCTAGCATAAAGTAGTCTTAGATATAGTTCTAAAAGCTATAGATCATGCAAAATGGTTGAGAACTCACTGAGATATGATCAAACAAAGTTCACCATTCTGAGTAATCATAGCAAAGAAGTACATAGAGATACTCAATGAAGTGTATGTATTATAGAACATTTTTCTACAAGAATATTGGCATTCTAATGATGCTCAATGATATTGAAATGAGTAAGCTATGGTCTAAGCTTCTCAAATCTTGCAAATGATCAATGGAAGATCACTCAATGAGGCCACATAGCCATGACTTTTTACAAGCCTTTTTATAAGTGTTTGATTCTAAGTTTGAATTTGAAATTCAAACTTGGCTCCATTCGAAAAGTGATTCCTCTAAATGAGGAGATATTCTCTCTTGAAACTCATAACTCATCTTTCTCCTAACTCCACGATATTTTGGCTTTTACAAGCTTCATCCTCTATTGAAGAAAGAGCAACAGTTGGTTGCTTCTTGGAAGACCATGAAATGGGCTTATCACCTGCAAAAGAAAGATATTGAGAAGTGCTTCTTCTGTCATCCTTACAACATGCCCAATCTGCATCTGAGTATAGCTTAATGTCCAAAGGTGCTCTAGGTTTATGAATGAATTGAATTAGAACACTTACTCCATAAGATATGTCAATTCTTATTAAGGTTGCATAGTTTAGACTTCCAACTATGCTTTGATAACCTGCAATGTCTTCAAGCAAATCACCTTCATGAGCACTCAATTTATGATTTACCTCCATAGGGGTGCTAGCTACCTTTGCATTCTCCAAGTGGAACTTCTTCAACTTGTCCTCCACATATATTCTTTGAGTGATGTAAATTCCAATGTAACTCAAGTCCAAGAAAATACTTCAAAAACCCTAGGTCACTGATTTTTAACTCCTGCATCATATGGTTTTTGATTTTTTTGATGCCATTGGCATCACTACCTGTAAGAATGATGTCATCAACATATACACATAAGTATATCATTTCTGAGTTACATCTCTTAACAAATAGAAAAGAATATGCCTTGCTCATCATGAATCCTTGCTCCTGAAATTAGGCTCTTAACCTATGGTTCCATGCCCTAGATGCCTGCTTCAAACCATAAAGAGCTTTGTTCAATTTGCATACATAATTTACCTTGCTTGGATCTTCATAACCAGGAGGTTATCCATGGAAAGCTCCTCTGAAATCCAGCCATTGAGAAAAGCATTCTTCATATCTAGTTGATACATATTCCAATTTCTAGATGTAGCTACACTTACCAATAGTCTTATGGTTGGCATTTTAGCCACAGGTGAGAAAGTTTCTTCATAATCAACTCCTTGAGTTTGTGCAAAACCCTTAGCCACAAGTCTAGTTTTATACCTATTTATGGATCGATCTGAGTTCCTTTTGATTTTGTAAATCCACCTAGAACCAATTACCTTCATTGATGCCTTCTTGGGTACTAGCTCCCAAGTGTCATTCTCTTAGAGTGCTTCTATTTCTTCATCCATAGCTTCCTTCCATTCTTCTTTGGTACTTGCTTCTTCATATGAAGAAGGTTCTTCAAGTGATGAATCCTTAGCAAGGTAAATGGAATGCTTAGTAACTAATGAAGTATCATATCCATATTTGATTGGCTTTTTACTCTCTCTTTGTGACCTTCTTACTGCTTGGTTGGATGATTCAGGTATGTCTTCCAACCTCTTCATCTTGGCCTTTCCTTTTGATTTCCATGCTTTGAACTCTTCCAATTTGATGGTGTCCTCATCATCTGATTTGATGTCTTCAATTGTGCTTGGCGCCTCCTTTGTGAGGCTTAGAAATTCTTCTTCCAATTCATATGGCAATTTGACCTTCGCGCATTTAGTTTCAAACCAAGGGTCGTTCTCATCAAACACAACATCTCTACTGACCATAAATCCTTTGTTGGATGGATTATAAAACCTATATCCTTTCTTATTTAAACCATACCCTATGAAGATGCATTTCTCTATCTTAGGGTCTAACTTACCTCTGATTTGTGATGGAACATGCACATAAGCAACACAACCAAATATTTTTCAATGTTCAAGTGATGGTCTTCTACATGCCATGCCTCATAGGGGGTCATCCCATCAAGGGACTTAGAAGGTAACCTATTAATAAGGTAAGTGGTAGTAGAAACACTCTTACCCAAAAATAATTAGGCAATTTCTTTTCATTAAGCATTGATCTACATGTTTCCATAATCAATATGTTCCTCCTCTCTGCTACTTAACTCTGCTCAGGAGTATACCTAGTAGTAATCTCCCTTTTGATACCTCTGTCCTGCAAAAATGCATCAAATATGTTCCTCCTCTCTGCTACTTAATTTTGCTCAGGAGTATACCTAGTAGTAATCTCCCTTTTGATACCTCTGTCCTGCAAAAATGGAGGAGATGAGAAGTACTCATCTCCTCCATTTGACCTTATCCTCTTTAGGCTTCTTCCTGTTTGATTTTCCACAACTGCAAGATACTTCTTGAAGCAACTGAACACTTCATCTTTATGTTTCATGCAATACAAGATAGTCCACCTACTGCCACATAGTACCTTGGGCCTGAAATTGAAGGATCCTTGCTTGGTCCCCACACATCTGTGTGACCTTATCCTCTTTAGGCTTCTTCCTGTTTGATTTTCCACAATTGCAAGATACTTCTTGAAGCAACTGAACACTTCATCTTTATGTTTCATTCAATACAAGATAGTCCACCTACTGAAATCATGAATAAATGACACATAGTACCTTGAGCCTGAAATTGAAGGATCCTTGCTTGGTCCCCACACATCTGTGTGTACAAGTCTTAATAATCCTCATGCAGATAGCCTTTCTTTGTAAAGGGTAACCTGTGTGATCACTATGCACAACAGAAAGTGTAGAAGACATTCTCCTACAACTTAACCTTAAAATGAAAACTCGTATCAATTAAAAAAATCCAATGAATTTGAGACTTTGGCCACTCAAACTAGACACCAATAACTTCTAAATGAGCTATGAAACACTCAATATGGGGTTGATTTGGTTTGGCAAATGTTTGCCTCAAAATAGGCTGCCTATCCACTTAGTTAAGTTGAAAATTGGGTTCACTAAAAACTGAAAACTCATAGAACATGGTGAATCCCACAAAAACTATTTTAGATAGAGAAAATACACGAGATTAGAAATTCAAATGAATATTTAAACTCTAAATATGGATACATACATTGAGAGATATGACTCTCGCAATCAAGCTACCCAAAAAATGGTATGTGATTGGACATAGTCTATGAGAATAAAGAAAACAAAATGACTGAAACCAAATGAACTACCTTCAAAGGGACAACACTGCCTTCTTCATCTATTCTTGAAAGTCCTCCCTTGCATCTTTTGTAGCCAAATGACCACAAGCTCTCATGATGAGTTTGAGAACTCTTCTCCATAACTACTCCACTACTTTGAGCAACCACTCTTCTCTTACCATTTAATTTTTTAGATTTGATTCTCTTTTTGCCTCCACTACTTGCTAAAGTAAATGCATCCCTTTTTCATTTGTGATTTTCCATTTATTTGAAGAAAATCCTTTTTGTAAAATATATATGACCTTGCTTCTTTATTTTTAACACTCGCCTTTAAGCTCACATGTGAGCTTGCACCTTCAACCATATCCTACAAGTTGATTTCATCCTTGAACCTCTTTAGCTTAGAAGCACCTAAGGACTTTGTAAACATGTCTACAACCTATTCATTAGTTCCAATGAACTTTATATCCACATCCTTGCTCAAAACATTTTCTCAAACATAATGATAATGCACTTCTATGTGCATAGTTCGTGCATGAAACATTGGATTGTTTGTTAAATGAATGCTTGACATGTTGTCACCATAAATTCAAATGGTCTCTACTTGCACATCAAGATCAGCCAAAAGCTTCTTAATCCACATAGCTTCACAAGTTGCAAAGGCTAATCCTCTATATTCAGCTTATTTAGATGATAGTGCAACAATAGGTTGCTTCTTTGAGCTCCATGTGATAGGTTTGCTACCTATCATGAATACATAACCTAAAATGGGTCTTCTGTCTTCCTTTGAACCAGCCCAATCAGCATCACTAAATCCCTTTACCTATAATTCATCATCATATCTATAAAACAAAGCATGATCAACTGTGTGTCTCACATATCTAAGCACTCGTTTGGCTGAATTTGAATGTTCGCTTGTTGGAGTTTGCATAAATTGAGAAAGAACTCCAATGATATAACACAAATATGGTCTTGTGATCATAGCATAGATAAATGAACCTATAATACTCATGTATGTAGTTACATCATGTAACATCTCTCCATCATTTGAGCATAGCTTCACATTTGTGTCCATAGGTTGAGTGAGTGGTTTGCATTCACTCATTCCAAATATGAAAAGAATATCCAACAGGTACTTTCTTTGCATCAAGTAGATGCCATCTTTCCCATTGACTATCTCAATGCATAAAAAATATTTTAGCTCACCAAGATCTAAAATTTTAAAATCCTCACTGAGTTTTCTTTTTATCCCTTGTATTCCTACAACATTACTTCCTGTTATGATGAGATCATCAATGTATATGCAGATCTATACCTGCTTGCAATCTTCTTTCTTCATGTAGAGAGAAGGATATGCACTACCTGGACTATATTCACACCTTGTGAGGTACTCAACCAATCTTTGGTTCCAAGCACATGGTGCTTGCTTCAGCCCATACAAAGCTTTCTTTAGTCTGAAAAAAAACTATGGATGCCTTTTATCTTCAAATCCAATCGATTGACTCATGTATACCTCTTCTTGAAGTTCACCATTGAGAAAAGGATTTTTTATGTCAAGTTGGTACAATGGCCATCTCCTTGCTACACTCACTTCAATCAAGGTTCTAATTGTTCCCATCTTTGCAATTGGGCAGAAAGTCTCTTCATAGTCAATGCCATGAGTTTACTTGAATCCTTTTGCTACTAGTCTAGCTTTATGCATGTTAGGGGACCATCAATATTTCTCTTTATTTCAAACACCCATCTATTTGGAACAATCTTCATACCTTCAACCTTTCGAACTAGCTCCCACGTGTGATTGTCCTTCATAGATTTTATCTCTTCTTGCATAGCTTGCTTCCATTCTTTTTGTGTACATGCTTCTTTATATGCATTTGGTTCTTTATCTTTGACCACCTATGTCATTAATGCAAAATGCTTTGCAATAAAACTACCATAGCTTGATCTTGAATTGGATACCTTGATCTTGAAGACCTCCTTTCATTTCCTTTTGAATATTTCTTCTTCAACCAGTTCAAATTTGCCTTTGGTGTAATCACCTCTTCATACTCTTCTTCACTTGCATTTGAATCACTATTTTGGGAAGCACTTTCAGCTTCAAATCTTTTATAACCAGATGTTGGTGATGGGGAATGATTCCTTAGTCTCCCCCTCCATGTTGAGCTTTCTCCATGTGATGTAGAAGCTTTTGGACCTGACATTTGAATGCTTGTTTACTGAAATTCTTCTTGGAGAGCACCTCCATCATCTTCATAATCTTCTTCAAGAATATTCTCTTTCCCTTTGTCTCCAAACCATGGTCTTAGCTTATCAAATACCACATCTTATGAGACTCGTAGCTCCTTTGTCACTAGATTGTAGCACCTATATCCTTTTTTCTCTAATGAATATCCAATGAAATACATTTTTCTGACTTTGGCTCCATCTTCGTCCTTAGTTCTTGAGGAATGTGAACATAACACACACATCCAAAAACTTTGAGATGTGTAAGGTCAAGTTTCTTGTTGGAATAAACATCCTCGAGAGTTAAATTATGCACTCCAGTTGTTGTGCACTTGTTCATCAAATAAACAGCTATACCAGTTGCTTCAGCCCAATAGTTTAGTGGCACCTTCATCTTGTTGAGCATGCCTCTTGCAACTTTTGTGATATGATTATTTTTCCTTTGTGCAATTCCATTTTGTTGAGGCATGTATCTACATGTAAATTGTCATTTGATGCCATTTTCATAAAGAAAATCTGAAAGTTCTTTGGAGAAATATTCTCCTCCTCCATTAGACCTCAAGGTCTTTATGTACCATCATGTTTCCTTTTCTACCTGTGCTTTAAATCTCTTGAACATAGAGAACACATCTGATTTTTGTTCTATGCAGAACATCCATACTTTTCTTGAATGATCATCAATCAAAGTGACAAAATATCTATTACCAGCCGTTGATGGTTGTTGTGATGGTCCCCATACATCCGTGTGTATCAAGTCGAGGACATTCCTTGCCACATAATTGCTCTTCTTGAATGGTTATCGAGTTTTCTTTCCTATTTGACATGCTTCACAAAACTCATGCAATCCAACATCATTGAATCTTGGAAGACCTCTTAGCACTTCTTGGTTGCTCATGTCCTTGAGCTTGGGAATGTTGATATGCCCAAACTTTTTGTGCAACAAATCCATTTCAGCAATCCTCTTGTTTCCAAACTAAATATACCTCACCTTTCCATGTGGTTGTTGAATGTCCAAAGTGAACATCCTACCTTCTTTCCTTCCTTGAGCAATGACTTTGAATCCCTCTTTTGGATTCTTTATAAATTAGCCTTGTTCATTGAAGATAACATGATATCCTTTCTCTATCGTTTGTCCTACTAAAATCAAATTCTTTGCAATAGTAGGAACATGAAGAACATCAACCAGTACCTTCTTGTCTCTAAGCTTGATTTCTTGAACATGCTCAATTGTGTGTTGAGTTTCATCACCAGTCTCCACACATCCTTTTCCACTTGGAGCATGTAGATTTGTGAATAAATCTCCTTAGCATGTAATATGGTTGCTGCAACCTGAATCTATAAACCATTTTTAATCATCCCTTCTCGGGTTGTTGTAATCATGCTTCATGGAAAGCATGGTTTGCTTGTATCCTTCACTTGATGTACTGGCATAGTTATTTTGGATCCTTTGGTTGCCTCCATTCACCTTTCCATTCTTTTGCCAACAATAATTTTCATAAGGTCATACTTTAACACAATGATAACATGTTATACCTTTATGAGGATTGTATGAACCTCGACCTCTTCCTCTATTTCTTCTTCAACCTCTTCCATGTGTGTTGTCATTTGAGTTGTCCTTGTTGTCCTCCAAGTTGTGTTGATGGGAATTTGTGTTGTTGTAGCTTCTTCGTCTTCCTTGTGAGCCTCCTCTTGAGTTCCTTCCTCTACCTTGACCTGCATATAACATTTGACTATGGTTGTCCTTACCTTTGTTGCCTTCTCCTTGTTGAGGAGCCTCTTCAGCCATAAGATTCGGTATAATCTCCTCGAATGTTGGTAGAGGATCTCTATAAAGAATGTTTGTGATCAGGGGCTTCCACTTTTCTTCACTCCTCAATCCATTGAGGGTTGTTTGGATGATGACTTCCTCTTCTATGTTGCATCCAACTCATGCTAGTTGATCTTGAATCTCCTTGATCTTCAACGTATACTCACTAATGCTTTGGTTTGAGCTTTTTTTCATGTTGTTGGGCTTGTTCTTGAGTTGCATCTTCTGAGACCTTGTTGAGGTAGCATACATCTTCTCTAATGCTTGCCAAACTTCCTTGATTGTCTCTAGACTTTGCACATGACCAATCATAGTATTGTTATCAAGATCTTATCTCACATGCACACAGAGGTCACGGATGTAGAAAACACACGAAAAAAATAGACACACCAGGAGACGAGATAAAACCCAGTATTGGGTGCAATCTCCCCCCATGCACTTTGTTTCGACAATCCATAGAGTGCATGTATTTATAGGAATTTTTTATTATGTCAAAAAGAGTGGTTACATGAGACCGGCTTTGGAAAGCATGTGTGAAAGTAAAAGTTGGTGACTTTTGTAGAAAGCCTTTGCTTTTAATATCAGAAATTGCGGTCTATAGTGACCCTTATTCTAACCACTACTTTTCTAACTCTTTCTAACAATGGAACCTTCTACGCGGGTTTATTTACAAACTAAATTATAAATTAGATTTATTGATGGCCGCCCTAAAGTCCGATGATTGATGTCCACCCTTTCATGCCTTCCACGCCCTCACGAACCTTCAACTGCTATATGAAAAACACCAAAACACATTAATACATTAATAAATTAACACTCCAACAATGCATTGTTCAACATATTCCATAATTTATAACATGCCCCTCAGTTGAAAAAGAAACTGACCTTAGTTGACAAAATAAAATAAACATGGATGGCCAGTCACATGTTCCATCACTGAATGAAAATAAGCATGTTCCATGTTAAAAATAAACATGCATGGAAATGTCCATGGAGGAAGTACATTCATCTGTTTATGTATGATATGCAAAAATTAAGTGGTCATAATGAAGTGTCAATTGTGTTTTATGTATCCATTGACATTCTTGAATAGAGTGATTTTTGTACTTAACTAAATATCGATGGTTTTGAGTACCTGTGTGTGTAGTGGTGACATCATGATCAATTATTTTCTCAGGAACCAAGATTTCAGATTGTTCTTCAACCAAAGGAGGGTCATCAAGAAGTGGAGTGAGTGGTAAAGTTCCTTTAAATGGTTTAAGTAAACTAATATAAAAAGAGTATATATTCCAATGAGATGGAATATCTAATCTAAATGAATTGTCATTATTTTTTTTGTATAATGCGAAATGGTTCATAACAACATGGTGCAAGTTTGATTTTAGGATGCTACAAATTATTTTTGAGACGTCTTATAATGATACGCAACCACACAAGATCATTTTCCTTGAATTCTTTAGCTAATCATTTTGTATTGATATTACGTATATATCGCTTTTGACTTTTCCTAATGTTCTCGTAAACATCGTGAAGTATAGAAATGTGATCTTGAGCAGTAGAATCAACCATCGAAATATCGGTGAGTGACATGGGAGTGGAAAGCTTTTAGCCATAAATAATTTCAAAAGGTGCACGACCAGTAGTGGTGTGTGTGGTGTTATTGTAAGCAAATTGAAGCAAGGGAAACTTTTCATCCCAGCTAGTGGGACTATCTAATGAATAACAACACAATAAATCAAGAATAATACTATTTGTAGCTTCACTTTTTCCATTACTTTTGGGATGAAATGCAGAGCTAAAATCTATTTTAGAACCAAAATGTTGAAATAAGGCAACCCAAAAATGATTACAAAATCTAACATCACGATCAGATAACATTACTTTAGGAAATCCATGATGTGGGAAAATGTATTTAATGAATAATTTCATAGCTTCGGAAGCAAACAAGTTTTTCTACATGGAATGAAATATGCATCTTTACTAAACCTATCAACTATTGTCCAAATCATATCATTATGTGATGGTGATGGGAAGACTTGTGATAAAATCCATAGAAATTTGTTCTCATGTTTTGTTTGGAATGGGAAGTGGCATTAATAATCCAAATGGTTTACCATGATGACGTTTTACACGCTGACATACAATGCATTGAGAAACATAATGTGCAATATCTTTTTCCATGTGTGGCCCACAGAAGAAATCTTTGTAGGCAAAAATGGTGCTTTGTATGCCTCTATGACCCATGTAAGATGGTTCATGCATTTCTTTGATGACAAAATCTTTAAAAGCTTGGGTTATGCAAAATCTATGTTGAAAATAAAGAAAACCATTATGAAGTGTATAATGTTCATTAGATAAAGATGCACCATTGTTGAAGTCATGCCATGCACCTGAGAAATACAATTCAGATGCATAAATGGAAACCATTTCTTGAAAAGAGTGTATTTGGATGGTAGAAATATTATGCAAAACAACAGAATGTGAAGGAAATTGGCTAAGAGCATCAACTACAACATTAGCTTTACCAGGCTAATATTAGATCATGGGTTGGAAATTTTGAATGAATGATGCCCATTTAAGATGGCGATTAGAGATTAAGGGCCGATTTAATAAATGCTTAGTAGCATGTTGACCTAGAGCCCATAAGATAGTGTTTCCAAATTTGCAAAGCATGCACAATTGCTAAAAATTATTTATGATATGTACTATAATTATTTTTTGCGGGCTTAAGCTTCCTACTCTCAAATGCAATGGCATGATCATTTTACATTAAAGCAACACCTGTTCTTGAATCACTAGCATTAGTAACAACATGAAAGGGTTCTGAAAAATTAGGTAAGTGTAAAACAGGCGCATGTTTGAGTTTTTCAAAGGATTGTTGTTGGGTAAGTCCCCATGCAAATTTTTTATTTTCTTTTTCAATAACAAGGTAAGAGGCAATGCTAAATAAGAAAAATTTTGAACAAACTTCCTATAGAAACTAGCCAACCTGAGAAAAGAACCAACATCTTTGACTGATTATGGTGTAGGCCATTGTACTATAACTTTAATCTTTTTTGGATCCACATGCACACCTTCACTTGAAATAATATGTCCTAAATATTCTAGCTTACGTTGAAAGAAGTAACTCTTTTTAGGACTAGCGTAAAGTGTGTTCTCTCATAGTAAATGAAAAACTATTTTAAGATGCATCTCATGCTCACTATCATTCTTACTGTAAACAAGTATATCGTCAAAAAATACAAGAACAAAAGCTTCGTATATCGTCATAATGGTTCGTTTGAGTTCTAAATGTAGTATTAAAAATATCACTTTGCATCATACAAATCTGATGGTATCCCAATTTTAGATCAAGTTTACTAAAGACACGAGCTCCTTATAATTTATCTAAAAGATCATCTAAGACCTTTAAATTCAAAGTTGAAGGTATATGTATGGTAGTCAATGTGTGGGTTATAACGACGACGAAAAGGCATACCTAGTATAACATCGTAAGATTGCAAAAGTGTAATTAAAAATGTTTGTTAATCAACATATGGTCCTATGCTAATCGTAACATCTTGCACTTCTCCTATTACATTATAAAAATTACCTTGAAATGTAGCTTTTACTTTATACAACGAAGGAAATGTTTTTAATTTAAGTTCTTGTACTCATAAATGTGAAATGAAGTCATGTGAACTACCATCATCATGTAAAATTTTAACGAGTTTTTTGTTTATAGTACCCTTCATGCAAAGTAGAGAATGAAGAGAGATATCGTTACCCAAGGTACTTAAGTCCTTCTCCAATGATTCCTCTATCCAAAGAGGTGGAATTTCTTCATTATGGGCCTCCATGTTATGTAATTGAGCTGCAATTGGTTTCATGTTAAGAGGTCGCAATCAGCACTTCATTTTGTATGTCTAGGTTTACCACAATTCTATTAGGTGATTCATGGTCACTTCTGTTTTTGTTTTTTGGATTTGATTCTCTTTTGATTGATTCTCTTTTGGCCTCCACTACTTGCTAAAGTCAATGCTTTCATTTTTCATTTGTGTACTTTTCTTCTATTTGAAGAAAATCCTTTTTGCAAAATATATACGACCTTACTTCTTTATTTTTAACAAGATTGCCATAAGAACCCCACCAATATGCCAAAGATCACTCCTATTAACATCATTGGGTTAGTGGTAGACTCCATGGGAAGTGTGACTTCCATTTCCCCATTGCAAGTACTCATGAGAGCTCAGGCATTTAAGCAAAACCAAGACTTAGGCTAGGAAAAGAGTTTTGAGGTTAGTACGTACATTGTAAATCCCATTTTTGATAAGATAGACTCCATTTTGTCCAAGCCGAAGAGTCCTCAAGCTTGAGGAATAGTAGAAGTACTTGCATTCCAATTTTCATAATTTTTAGAATCCATTTGAACCCTCAACTAAGCCTTGGAACCTAATTTTTAACTAAGCCAGACACTAGGTCTGGATAGGACCAAAGCTAGTAAAAAAACTATAAAAAGAGTTAGAGAGCTCATTTTTGAGGTTGGCTTGTGTAAGAGACTTTTTGAGCAATACAAATAATTCCATTGTTCCTATCTTTGTTCTTGCCTTATGTGCATATGTGTGTGAACGTGTGTGCATGCTTGTGTGCTTCTCACTCACACACTTGTGCCATCACTTGATCATAGTCTTCATACTAATCCTCACGTCTCCATGGATTGACAATTATGAGGTGGATCTCCTTACGTTGGTACTTTCCATTGTGCTAAAGTGACACCAAATTTGGCATCGTTGCTGGGGAGAGAGCTTTGAGGACAAGCATGTGATGGTAAGATGTAGAGTTGTGACATTGTAATCATAGGTAAAATCTATACTTAATCTTCTTTTTTCATCATTTTTTCTTGTGTTTTTCATCATTATATTACCATCATCATCCTCACCACCTCCCAACTCCATCTCCAACATCTCAAAAATTTGAGTTTTTGGTCATATTCCCCTCCCCACTTCATTTCCCTCATTTCACTTGTGAGAGAGAGCAAGAGAGAGCGAGAGAGAGAGAGAGAGAGAGAGAGAGAGAGATTGCATGCATTCTGTTTTGGTGTGTTTTTTAGCATTTCTTGCAAGTTACCCATTTATCACGACAGACAACCTCATGATGGACGACAGACAACCTCATGATGGACAACAGACACCATCTATTGCAATAGACACCTGTCTATCGCAATAGACAGGCCCCCACGATAGACGGCGTCTATCACGATAAAACAAAATCACAACAGACAACAGACACCGTTTATCATGACAGACAGCCTCAAGATGGATGAGAGACACCGTCTATCATGATAAACACTCATCTGTCGTGACGACAAGACACCATGATAGACCTGCCTATCATGACAGACCAAAATCATGGTAGACAAAACACCATCTATCATGATAGACAACCTCACAATGGATGATAGATGCCATCTATCCCGACAGAAACCCATCTATCGTGAGAGATAGACCCATGATACACCCCATCTATCGCAACAAACACCCATCTATCACGATAGACACGCCCACGCAATAGTCACTATCTATTGCGACAGACACCGTCTATCATGATAGATAGACATATTCGGCAAAAAGTTAGTGGTAAATATTTTTTGGAAATTTGGCCTACTTTTGAGCTTAATTATAACCCCTTTTACCTATACAGTTACAGAGGCCTTGAAAAAATACACCAATATCATGTGAGGGCCTATTTGGTTGTTTTAACCCCCATAACCTTGAATTGACATAACTTCCTCATACACCAATATCTCTAGAGCCCGTTGGAAAGCTCGTGGGGAGTCCTACACAGCCTCAATCGTTTTTCTTAAGAATAGGGTATTTTGATGTTGACCCTCAACTGTTTTTCTTAAGATTTTTAGATAGGGTATTTTGAAGTTGACCCTCTATGGGGTAGGTACATCAAGGGAGCTCTAGAGGAAATATTTTGGCAATACAAAAGGGGGGAAAAGGTTCATTAAAAGTGACTAAAATAAATTTTCTATCAATTGAAGGTAAAAACTTGAGCTAAACTTGGAACTTTTATAGGATCACTAAGAGCTCTTGAAGAAACCGAAGCAAGTGCTAGTGTGTGCAGGCTTGGGAAGGTGATTCCTAGGCAGACAAGCATAGCAAGGAGAAGCAACTTGAGGTTGGAAGATCTCTCAACCCCCTCAGTCCATTCCCAGCTTAGGTTAACCATGAGTAGATGTCTTGATTGACTAGGGGTATGATAGGAACCCTCAAGTTCTAAGAAGCATTAAATTCTCAAGTTCAAGCATAGAGTTAATTACAGTCATGGTTCCAAATAATCCACATCAATTGAGGATATGGCAAAGAAGGTAGCTAAGAAATTAGGAGTCTCTAACAATCAGATTCCTAGATTTTCCCCAGGAAAAGGATGTTATACCTATGGAGGATACCAATGGCTAATGTGTGCCCTATCATGGCTTAACCCCAAGTGAACCCTAACAGCCAATACTGCACCATAGAAAGGAGATATACCAACCACACTACACAAGATTTCCCATATAATAAACAAGTTGCTAGACAAATTTATCCTCAATCGTATCCATAGCAAGGAAAATACCAAAATCAATACCCACAACAATATTATGGTAGGCCCCAGCAACCCTATCAACCACCCTATCAAGGGCAATAAGGACCTCAACCAGTTCTAGCACAACAACCCCCTCGTCCATCCAATGTGATTCTAGTGAAGTATGCAACTACAGAAGAAAATCTAAATAGAGCCTTAGTGCCATTAACACCATTGCTTTCAGAAAGTGACCCAAGTGATCATAGTTTTGACTCTACTCATATTGATAGCCCACATGCTTACTACATATAATCACCGGAGCATAATGAGTCATATTATTATGAAATCCCGAGCGAACCTATTTGGGAGCCAGAGTGTGCAAATGTCATTTATGCAATTCATAACTCTAGGCCTCAACCTAGCCAGATAAGACCCCCATTTCCTAGAGGACCATGCTACCAATGTCACGGAGATCGCCTCATTCGTGATTGCCCTACGCCTGCACCTGTACAAACCCAATTTGTGACAATTCAAGGTTTTCGCCCAGATTGTGGGAAGGAGCACTTGTGTAGCTCAATGATGAGTAGCACCTCCTTTAATGTCAATCCGGGAAGACGTGAGGATGGTATGAAGACCTCGAGCAAGTGGCGGCACAAGTGCGTGAGTGAGAAGCACACAAGCATGCACACACATACACACACACGCGCACACAAGGAAAGACAAAGAGTGAGAATCAATGGAGCTTTTTAGATTACTTTCAAAATGCTCCTACAAGTTCGTTTCAATTACAATCTACCCTCAAAAATGAGCTCTCTAGCTCTTTTTATAGTTTTTGACTAGCTTTTGGCCCTGTCCAGACCTAGTGTCCGGCCTAGTTAAAAAGTAGGTTCCAGGGCCAATTTGAGGGCTCAAACGGAGTCTAAAAAATACGAAAATTGATATGTAGGTACTTCTAAGGCTCCTCAAGCTCAAGGACTCCTTGGTTTGCACAAAATGGAGCTACAAAAATATGAAATGGTATTTACAATGATTGTTAGTGATAAGAATCACTGTTCAAAGATGTAGATTGGAAAAATTGAAGGGCCTATCTGCCAGATTTGCGTCGACTGCTTTGTCTACTTACTCCTTCACCTTGTTCTGACTCTCTCCGTTGGCTTCCTTGTCTCGTCAATCCTTGGGTTCCCTGGCTTCCTTGTCTAGTCAGTCCTTGAGTGCCCATACTGCTCTCAACACCCCCCCCTCTCTCGCGTCTGTCGTCCCTGACAGACCCTTGTTGCTGGGGGTGTTGGATGTAATATTCCACAACCTGAGTGGCAAGCTGATGTTCTTGTAAGCGTAGTCCTCTGGCCAAATCTGTCATCATACGATCCCAATCGATTGGTCCTGGAACATCCGGATGTGGCAGACGTAACTGATCTGCATGGATCGCTTGTTCTACTGCAAATAGATGTAGCAAATGTGTGGGTCTGGGAATGAAAATTTCGGAATTGTATTCCCAGAAGCCCGTAGAGAACATTTCCTCAAATGTTTGCTTGAAGCATGCGGGCAAGTACTTGATTCGTGCATGCCAAGCAAAGATAACAGTGACCGAGGGGGTTTGGCTCATGTCGTAGACTAAATCCTTGTTGCCTTGGGCGAATCCAGGAGCGGAGATGTATGGAGCTTGGACATTCCGAAAGGTTTTGAAGACAATGGTCATGAGCTCAAATATCTTCATACACATTTTCGCTGCTATATCAGGTACATTGTTTAGGCGTGCGGACCAGTGCCGAATGGTTGATATCATGTAGGCTACGGTTGGAGGTCCTCGAGGGGGAGCAAAATACGGGTAGTTAACCCAAGCGGAGCACTCTTTATTGTTGCGTACCTTGATTGCAAATGCTTGCCAGGATCTGCGACGTACCACTGGACAATAGCATGGATTATACTTGATGTAGAGTGGCATGGTAGCCCAGGTACTCATCATCTCTGGGTAATCGGTGAGTAAACGTGCACGCCAATTAGGTTGGAAAATCGAGCCAGCACGTGCATCGGTCGGTAAATCCCCTATCTCAAATTGAGTAGCGAATGTGGGCTCCTTCCCTGTATGTCTTTTGACTTCTGCATTATAATCATGTAGTAAGACAAAATAAGGCATGTATTGCGATTCTGATGTTGTGATTAACCGTTGATGGGATAATTGTTGAAAGTAGGAAGACCGAAGGACCGTTTCTTCCAGATTCGTGAGAGATTGCATTTGCACGGCCACACGATCATCATGTGTCTTACCCACTTTCTCGACCCTTCTGACCCAATCTGGAACTTGAATTTCTAACGTGTCTTGTCCTTCTTCTGTAGTTCGACCACCAGGCGTCGGCATAGGCTCGTAGGGCTCTTCGTAGCTGTCCTCGACGGGGATTTCCACTACTGTTTCAGGTTCTGGTTCTTCAATGGGCGAGGGTGGTCGTTCATATGGTAGGAGGCGTGCTTGGAGTTCTGCCACCTGTTTCCGAAGGGTCTCCATTTCTTCTGTAGATTGTTGCAAGATTACCTGTTCCTGTTGAGCAGTGGGTACACTGGCTAACTGTTTCTTTAGATCGGCACATTCAGTCTCTAGTTTCTCATATGACTCCAGGAAATTTGCATGCTCCTCAAGTAGGATGCGGATGTCTTCTGATGGAACTGCTCTATATCTGGTAGGGCTAATGGTTGCTCCTACGGTTCCTTCCATAGCCGCTTCAAAGTTGTCTTGATTTTGTTGTTGAAGTCGTTTGTTCTCCTCTAGTGCTGCGGCCATATGCTTCCTTAATAGCCCAATGTTGCGTCTGAGCGTGGCATTAGATATCATTTGCGCTTGAAGCACTGTTTCTAACTCCTTAACTGCTTGGTCATCTACAGTTGATGCCTTTGATTCCAATTCGGAGTGAGCCTGCTGTAGTGTGGTATGCTCGTCTAGGAGCGTCAGGTAGTCAGCCTCAATAGTGGTGACTCTAGCTTGGAGGCGTTGAGATTCTGCCTGGAGGGTAGCATTGCGTTCTTCTAATTGATGGAAATCTTGTTGTAGCTGTTGTGCACACTGAAGTAATGTGTCGAACGTACTATTTACATTATGAGATGCAAGGGAAATAGTTTGAAATGCAGAGGAGGTGGGATTGGGTAGGGGTGTAGTGAATGCTGTGTGTGCCACTGATGTGAGTGGTGAGGTGGGGGGCAAGGGAGGGGAAGGTGGGGAAATCGTGGGGAGAGGTGCTGTGGTTGGTGAAATGTCCATTGGATCAGACAAGGTGGTGTGTGCAGGGGCTACCATATAGGTGGGTATGGTAGGTGAAGTGAGTGTGGTGTCCGTGTAAATTGATGTCGTTGCGAACATCGGAGGAAGGTGCCTTTGAAACATGGGAGAGCGGAAGAACTGCTCCACAAAGGACGGGTATTGTGGTGGTGAGGTCCGGTTGAAAGCGGTGTAGGGGCCAGCTGGGAAGTGAGGGTTATGGAATGGAGGTACTCGTATTGGGGGGTAGGTCGGGAAACACAGGGTTCCTTCCGTGGGTGCTGGGTTTCCAACTACGCTGGTAATTATGGGATGGCCAGTCATGGGTTCAGCGGATAGATGGGACGAAGTGTACAAGGGATTGGTGACGAAGGAGAAGAGGGTGTCTTGTGAGGTGGGTTCTCGAAATGAGAATGATTTGAATGAGGATGGATTATAAGTGGAGGTAGAGGTGATGACTGTCGTTTCTTCCAAGGTGGGAGGTGGTGGCGGGGGCGGAGAAGGTGGTGATGGAGGACGCTGGGGTGAGATGGGTGATGTCTGAACGAAGGTTTCAGCGGAGAGGTCAGTGGTGGTTGTGGGAGTGGCTGTGGTCTCAATAGGTACTTCTGGTTCTGTGACGGGTATCCTGATAGTCTTACCTGCTCGTGGTAACGTGTCCACTCTGCGTTTGTCATACCTTACGGACTGTCGGACTGCGGTGTGGACAGCCTCTGGAACTCCTAAAGAGTCTGACACTAATTTGAGGGTGTCAATGAAATGTTGGTCCACTCCTTCATCTGATAGCATTTCTTGCATCAAAGCTTGGCCTGATACCAGAGAGAGCTGATGCCTTTCTTGTACTGCTTTGATAGTGTCGTATAGCCTTCTTAGTTGAGCTGTATACGCAGGGGCACCTACAAGTTCTAGCACCTCTTGCTGCTCCTCTTGTTGCTCTTGATCATATTCCTCCTCATCATCCTCCTGCTCCTCATCTCCGTCATCTTCTTCCTCCACTTCAACAGGGGTGACGGGGGCTTGGGAGGTTGTGGCCTGCGTTTGTACATTTTCCGCTTGTTGTGCCTCTGCTGTCTCCAGCTCGACATCTTGTAGTAGTTGTTCGAAGTCTTCATTAGTGAGTTCTTCCAAAGCTGCACCACTAGGAAATTCGAGATCCGTTGGGATGGGAGGAAATAGCAAAGTGGAACCATCGGTGCTGCGTCTTGGAAGCCGGAGTGTGAATGGTCGGACTCTTCGGGGTGGCGGGGTGACCTCTGGTGTTAGGGTGGCTCCACGTGGCTGAGCACATGGGACTTGGACCGTGCCTCTCATCTTCTTAGAAGGGGGTCCAGTGGATGTCCTGCCTCGGAACTGCTCTACCCGATTCCACATCAGGGCTCGTTGGATTGGAATGTCATAAGTAATTCTTGTCAGAGCACAGCAACCATATAAAACCTGTTTCCGCGGCCAGCGTTTGTGAGCTAAGTGTATCTGATCAATTATCCAGTGGGGTAGGTTGATGGTGAGGCTCTGTGTTTCTGCCAGATACAGGCTAAACCAAATCTTCTTGTGCGGCATGGTGAATCTATCCTGCGCCGGGAAAGCAAAGTGTTGCATGCACATGCGAAGGTGTATGGCAATATTAGGCGTCATGGATACCATGTCCTTGAGCTTGGTGAGACTTCGATTCTTCATGTAATCCGGTACTAGGGTTTCCTTTTCTGTAGGAATATGCATGCCGCGCATATCCAGAGCTTCTCTCACCAAATTGTTTGATAGTCTAAACCTCTTGAGCTCATTCCCCTTTGTCAGAGATGGAATCACAAATGAGCTTGCACCTTTTGGGTTCGGATTTGGAGTCAAGGTGTTGATGAGATAATAGCATCGCATGAAGTCAGGTTTTGGGAGTCGGGCACTGAAATAGGCACTCAATCCGGCTTTTTCCCATATCGGACGTAGACTTTCCGCATTTTGTAACTTCTCAAATTCTCTTGTAAAGAAATGGTATCTGCCTTGCTTTCCATTGTAGTCCAGCTCTGATTCCCAAAGATACGTTCCTTCCCCCAAGGGTCCTGCTACCTCGGTAAACCAATGTGAAGTCTTTCCCACGGGCATGGTGTGGCCACGCGGAGGGTCCGCAATAGGTATGATTTTGACGGCCTGCAACTCTTCTGGTCTTTCAACCGTCTCAGGCAAAACGGGTAAACTGTCCAAGTCCACCACTTGCGGGTTTGTTTCTGTGTGAGAGCTAGTTCCTGCTGCCTCCGCCATGTTGAAAATGTCGTAGCTGATTCTGTGAGAATATATGAATAAACGTTAACATTGCAATGGACACAAAAATGACATGGTGTCCCTTGTTACAATATTAACTTAAAGTTCTGGAGTGGTTAGGAGTTAATAAGTGCTCGGTGCTGGTGTGTGTAGTTAGGAGTTAGGTAGACCTAAGAACTAAGGGAAATGATGTGATAAGAGTGAAGCGGTTAGTAGGTGGTCATGGATTTACAATAGGGTCAGGGGGTTTGTTACAAGTCTTGGGCTGCCAAAGGCAGTGGATGGGTTTTACTTGTGGTTCCGTAGAGATTCTCGAGAGCTTTATAGGTGTGTCAGCTTTAACCTGAGGCCTTTTAGGGGCCCATTTACAACTGATTCTGTTCGTGTTCATGTGCCTTGGTGTTGAAAATGAGTGGATGTGGGCTGTGCGAGTGAATGGATCATGCTGTGTAGGGTGTGTTCTTGGTATAGCTATCTGAGCCCGCAAACAAGCCTTAGGCACCCAAATTTGTCTTGATTGTGGGCTAGCCTTCATCGACCTTTTGGGCACCCAAATAGATTTCACTTTAGCCGAAGAATTTCCGGACGACCTCTTATTAGTGACGTGTCGATGGTTATTAATAAGAGGCTTCCCCCGTTCTGTTGGCGTGGTTGCAACCGGGTGTTCGCCTTTTCGTACCCACACTTGGTTCACTTGTTGGAGCATTCTGCTGTGCAGGTTCTTTTGATGTCCGGCATAGGTAGTACTCTGCTTCTTTTGCCTTTGCTCCACCTTTGGTCGTTGCCTCCTTCTGGCCCTTGGAAAAGAAGGGAGTTCCGTTGCATCCCTGACTCCTTTTTTGCAAATATCATTCCTCTGCAACACAGGGTTTTGAACAAGAACAGCATGGTCATCTTCATGTGTACCCCTGGAGGGACCAGGAGTCCGTGCCTTTCCTAGTTCCTTGAGTGTTCCTTTATCCAACTCTATTGTAATTCGACTATGATTGACCCAAACGTGAAGAAGTCCACTTCTTAGGTTTAAGTTGACTGCTTGGTCATAGATCCAGTCTTGACCCAAGACAAGAGGTTCAATGAGATCCTCATCTTGACACACTAGTGCTTTAACTGTCATTGCCTCATCATGAATGTAGAGGGGAAGTTCCACCTCGCCCATGCAAGGGGTTTCCACGCCTCCCAATCCTATGAGATATGCTTCCACAGGATTGACAGTTAACTGTAACTCTTGACAGTAAGACACTCTAACAGCACTAGTGGCGGCACCTGAGTCAATCAAGGCTGTTACAGTCCTTGCACTCTTTTCTTGTCCTATTTCTAGGGTTACGAAAGGACGTCGATCAGTTATCCTAGGTGAGCTGGTTCCTGCAACTTCACACATTGCCATATGATATCCTTGGTCTGCATAGTCATCTGTCCTAGGCTGCTCTCTACCTTGCCTTCGTAATTTCATCCTTCTGATGCGTTCTAAAGCTTCTGCTTGAGCTTCTTCTCTAATTCGCTTCTCTTCCTCTTTGCGTTTCTTAGCAGTGTTGAGTGGGCTGAGCATTTCCTCCGTGAGGGGTTCCTGATACAACTTGACTCTGCATCCGCTAATATAATTAGGGAGAACATCACCCTCTAACGTGGCTAATTGTACTGCTCCACTCGTGGAGATCCTATTGATGATCATAGGTCCGTAGCCTCTCTTTTCTAGCTTCCTCGCGTGTTGTTTTAGTGTATAGACTAAGACTAGATCTCCTGCTTTCAAACCCTTATCCTTTACGTGGGCATCAAAGTATGCCTTCTGTCTCTTCTTGGCAGCATATATGCCTGCAGCAGCTCTCAGTCTTGTTTCTCCTAATCGTTCAAGGTCAAAAATTCTAGAGGAGAGCTCATGACCTGTCCATTCGTGCTCTTGTGCTACTCTCAATGTAGGAATCAGGAAGTCCAAGGGTAGCACAGCGTTTTGGCCAAATACCATCTGAAAGGGGGTGGCTTGGAGTACCGTTTTGTAGGCAACTCGGTACGCCCAAACAGCATGGTGTAGCTGTTTGTCCCAGTCAGAACGTTTAGTGTTCACTAGTTTCGTCAGTACATTGCATAGAATCTTATTAGTGCTCTCAGCTTGTCCATTAGCTTGAGGGTGATAAGGGGCAGACTTCTTGTGTATTACCAAGAATTCTTGGAGTAGGTTTTCAATCACTTCGTTCAAGAAATGAGTGCCCCTATCACTTACAAGCTCTATAGGTAGCCCATATCTCGTGAATACATTCTCAAACAAGAATTTGGCAGTTGTTTGAGCATCGTTCTTGGTCGTAGCCTTTACCTCTACCCACTTGGTGAGATAATCTGTTGCCACAATGATGTATTCTGCATGAGAACCCTTAGCTGGGGGATTAATAGGACCTACGAAGTCTATTCCCCACTTAGAGAATGCACGTCCACCCATCATAGGTTTCAGTGGCATCTCATCTTTGCGTATAGGATACTGGGTCCTTTGACAGACATCACACCGTTTCACATAGGTATGTGCATCCATGTGAAGGGTAGGCCACCAAAAGCCCGCAAATAGTATTGCCTTGATCACCCGATCTGGTCCAAAGTGTCCTCCTGCCACACCTTGGTGAGCAGTTTCCAAGATCTTAAGATATTCACTCTCATGGACACACAGTCTCAGGTAACCATCCTTGCCGCGTTTGTATAGATTATCACCAACAAGTGAATAATCCTGGGCCTCTTGTTCCAAACTCCTTTTTCTAGCTAGAGTCATGTCTGGAGGGAATGTGTTTGTCCTCAAGAATGATACTAGGGGTTCACTCCAATCTGGCGCAATGGATACTTGATAGAGAGTGGCATGTTCCACAGGTGGTTTATTGCAACAGATTGGGCATTCCTTGCACAACTTTTGGACGTCCGCTTCCATAGTTGGCCAATGCACTCCGAATCTCTTTAGAGTCTGCAACGTTCGTTGTTTTGAATGGTGTTGCTCTAACGCACCTACATGTGCTAATTGCAACCATTTAGCGTACTCATCCTCTTCTACACAACAAGCCAAGATCCCTTGATCTGTGTGCTTGTACATGCTTCCTGCCATGATGTGATACTTTTGGGCTTTTACAATCTCTCTATTCCGTGTGTTTACCACTGGATGGCTAGGCCCGTACGTCAATACTGGTACTATTGGCTTGGCCCACTGCGGCACCACTTCCAAATTAAACAAGTAAGCATCAGGAAGGTCATCTGACACTCCTTGTGGGGCTTCTCCCGATGTGAGCCTAGAGAGATGATCTGCTCTCAAGTGGGTTCTACCTTTTCTTACCACAACCTCAAAGTCATATTCCATTAGCAAGAGAAACCATCTTACTAATCTACCTGTATTGCATGGCTTGTTTACTAAGTACAACAATGCCTGATGGTCCGTAAAAAATTTAAACTTATTTGCAAGCAAATAATGTCTAAACTTTTTAACCGCATATACCATACCTAATCCTTCGCGCTCTGTAGTGGTGTAATTCCGTTCAGCCGCATTCAATTGTCTACTGGCATAGGCAATTGGAAGATCCATGTTACCTTCACCAGTAGGTTGTGCGAGCACACATCCAATGGCATAATTGGATGCATCCACATGAACATGGAATGGCTTATTCCAATCTGGTGTGGTCAAGATTGGTGCTGAACATAATCTTCGTTTAAGCTCTTGGAAGGAATTCTCACATTCATCCGTCCACTCAAAGTTAGTCAGAAGTCCGTACATGGGCTTTGCAATGATAGCATACATGTGTATAAATCGTCGATAATAACCGCAATGCCCCATGAAAGCTTGTACTTCCTTGACATTCTTTGGCCTAGGTAGCTCTGCTATGGCTCTCACTTTCTCCTCGTCAGTAGATATGCCATTCTTTGACACTATGTGTCCTAGAATCTTGCCTTGCCTGACCATAAAAACGCACTTCTCTGGGTTCAGGCAGACTTGATATTCTCTACATTTGTCAAAGATCTGTCTGAGTTCCGGGATATGAGTTTGTCTAACATTGGAATGAGCACAAAGATCATCAACATAGACTTCTAAACTCTTCCTCAGGAATTCCTTAAACACATGGCACATCAGCCTCTGGAAGGTCGCGGGTGCATTGGTAAGCCCAAATGGCATTACTCTAAAAGCAAAAATGCCCCATTCTGTGGCAAAGGCTGTCTTATGCTGATCCTCTGGAGCTATGGCTACTTGATTGTAGCCCGAAAATCCATCAAGGAAGCTGTACACTTCCTTGCCTGCCACTCTTTCTAAGAGATGCTCTGTGATGGGAAGCGGATAGTTATCTCGAATTGTGGCGGCATTAACCTTTTTCAAGTTAATGCACACACGCAGTTTGCCATTCTTCTTGGGCACCACTACGATGGGGGATACCCATTCAGTGTGCTCAATTTCATAGATAAATCCAGCTTCGACCAGTCTATCTATCTCTTCCTTGATCTTAGCAGCGTAATTATCGTTATATGTATAAGGCTTTTGCTTAGAGGGTTTAGCATCTGAGGTCATGGGAATGGTGTGTGAGCATATATCAGGGTCAACACCTTTCAAATCCTTGTAACTCCAAGCGAATACATCTCTGTATTCTCTTAGCAAGGCTATCAATTCGTACTCTTCTTCTTCTGTTAGGTCATGACCTATATACGTGCATCTCTCCTCTCCTTCTTCTATGGCCACTACGATTTTCTTGGTGGTTTCTTTGTTATCATAGGCCTCTCCTGATTGTGCCTCTCGTTTAGGCATTCTTATCATGACTCTCCTGTCATCTATCTCATACTTCTTAAAATTTTCTGGGACCTCAAACAAAGATTCTTCCTCTTCTGGTAAGACTTCTCTCTTCTTTCGTTTCTTTCCTTCCTCCTTAGGGGTCATATGCGTTGCTAATCTTACATCATTTGTAACCTCTCCATGCCTCTGGGGTTGAAATTCTACTTCATGGAAATATTCTTCATCTGATGCAAATGGTGGGTCCATAATGATTGACTCTAGATCGGAGTCACTTGCATCCTCAAATGCATCAGGGCTAGGTTCGCATTCTTCTAGAACTGCCTCTCCCATGATTGGCTCTATGGAGAAGACTGAAATATCATAGCCATCCTCATCACAGTGAGGTGTCCATTGTTCTTCATTGATGGCTACGTCCATTGTTGCTAAGATTTCTGCCCAACCGTGAGGTTCAAATTCTTCATCTGGAAAAACTACAGGTGCATAGGCTGGGTCTTGGATTGA
The DNA here is from genome assembly GCA_020310875.1 of Ceratopteris richardii. Lineage (NCBI taxonomy): Eukaryota > Viridiplantae > Streptophyta > Polypodiopsida > Polypodiales > Pteridaceae > Ceratopteris > Ceratopteris richardii. Next base: position 79,084,186 of record CM035413.1, read on the forward strand.
TCTATGGGTTTCGTTCGCACCTACCTCTCTGGCTTTCTCTCTCTTCTCTTCCTCCACTGCTACCTTACACATCCATAAGTGAGTATCTTCATGCATCCATGAGGATCCAGATCCTATGGAATGCACCGATTCTGTATCATCTTTGGCTCTATGGATGGGATTCCACTAGATAGGAGGTACATCCCTATGAGAGTAATCTTTGAGATTGACTTTGGTCGTAACACCTAAGTGCTGCAGGTACAAAGAATTGGTTCCCCAATCCTGTACCACTTGCAACTGTCGCATAAATGGTCTTCCCAAAATCATCTCATAGGCATGATTTTTGCTGAAGTCACATATAGCAAAACTATGCTCAAACTCGACACCACAAGTTGTGAGAGTTATCCCTTCTAGCAATCCTAAGGGTCTCTCTATGTGACCATCGGCCATTTGCAATTTCATTCTCGTTGGTCTGAGTGCCGGCTTGCCCCAACGCTTCCAAAGGGAAGTGGTGGCAATTGCAACTCCTGCACCTGAGTCCAAAATTGCCTTAGTGGTGTAGTCCTGGTAGGTAATGGGAAGATAGGTGTTCCCTTCTTCACCTTCACACATATCTCCTATCTTATCCAAGGGAATTTCTGGCACTGTCCTATGGGATCCTACCTTGGAACGAGGTTTTGCAACTTCAGCTACCTGACTGGCTACATATTTTCGCATGTTTGGTCTATCTTCAGTCAGTTCTTCCAAAGTGAGATCGCGTGGCACCTTGGTGTTCGTTACTACCTCCGTGTTCCTTGGTATGACTGAGTCGTCGTTCCTTACCATGACTGTCGGTGCTCTCATACATGTGGACTTTGCTTCCCATGGGCCTGTGAAGTGAGGTAGCTCTTGTATGGAGTTAGACTCGAAGTCCAATCTCTCGTGGGACTGAGCACTCTCATGTTCCCCGTAAATAGATGGGATGTCTTGTGGGAATTGATCGTGTGCATCATCCACAAGTTCAAAAGGAGGAGCGACTTCACTTTCGTTATCCCATTTATCTTCTTGAATCTCTCGTAGGAAGTCTGGTGCAAACCTATTCATAGAAGAAGAAGTGTCTGGCTCCGTAGAATTGGGCACATAAGCAACCTGGGAAGGGGGGCTTATTCTATCGTTGGCTCTCTCCTTGTTCCCAAGGATGGCTGGAGCACAAGCTTCTTGGGGAGGATTACTTATTCTATTACTTTTCCGAACAGGCTCATACGCTCTCTGAGAAGGAATGTAGGTCACCTGTGGAGGTACGTAAGCTTTCGGGGGAGGCTCATGTGACTGTTGGGGGGGAAGATAAACATCTTGAGGAGGCACATGGGCTTCCTGAAGAGGCTGGCTTATCCGTTCTCTTGCCCTCTCCTTTCGTTGAGGGGCAGGTTCCTTCTCTGATTGTGCAATTAACTTCTCTATTCTTTCCAGCAGTCCATCAAAGTGTAACTGCGTCTTAGCTGAACTAGAAATGTTAAATAGGCGACTGGCCTCAAACATGGTCTGAGCCAATTCCACCATTTTGGCACAAATCTTAGTTCGTTCAAGCTCTAACTCGGCTCTAGGGTAGCACTTTTCATGATCGGTGATGGTTGGCCCTTCTTGGATTCTGGCCTGATATGCTTTAAGCATCATATTAAGGTCCTCGGGAGTGGGGTCAGCTAGGACTGATCCTACTCTAGGGGGTGGTGGGATTTGATGAGGCGGTGGGGAAGGTGGTGGGTCGGATGGAGATGGGAGTGGTGGAGGCGGGGTAATGTGAGAGGGAGTTTGAGATGTGAGTTCAGTTATCCTCGCTTTGGTTTCTCTTATGCTTTCCTCAAGCTCACTCATCTTTTTGGCCCATTGTCTTTTCATTCTTTCTCGACTATCTTTCCACGCTCTAGTCCTTTTCTTTGTCACGCTCTCGGTTTCACTAGCCTCTGGGCCCTTTTCCTGGCTTGCCTCTTGGTTTTGCTGCAATGCCTGAGCTCTAGTAACCACCTGCACTGGTGCAGTGGAAGTGACACTTCCTGAGGCATCCACAACCAACCCAATCACATTGATAGGAGTGATTTTTGGCATGTTATTGGGGTTCTTTGGGCAATCTCGTAAGAGATGCTCTTTTCCACAATCTTGGCAAAAGCCTTGGATCGTCACGGACTGATTTTGTGTAGGTGCAGGTAAGGGACAATCACGAATGAAGTGATCCCCCTGACATCGGTAGCATGGTCCTCTAGGAAAGGGTGGTCGTACCTGCCTAGGTTGAGGCCTAGGGTTGGGGTTTGCATACATGACGTTCGTGTAATCGGACTCCCAACTAGGTTCACTTGGTTCTTCACTATAGTAGGACTCACCATGTTCTGGAGACTGCATGTAGTAAGCTTGGGGACTATCGACATGTGTAGAATCAAAGCTATGGTCACTTGGGTCACTTTCCGAGATCAATGGGGTTACTGGTACTATGGCCCTATTCAGGTTTTCTTCTGCAACAGCATACTTCACTGGAATCACATTAGCGGGGTTGGGAGGCTGTTGAGCTAGTACCGGTTGGGGTCTCTGTTGGGCTTGATATTGTGGTTGGTAGGTTTGTTGGGGTCTAGCATATTGTGGTGGTGGATGTTGGTTCTGGTATCGGCCTTGTTGGTAGGGCTGCGGATAGGGTTGCCTAACTGCCTGCTTGTTGTATGGGCAATCTTGTGCGGTGTGATTGGTGTATCTCCGTTCTATGGTGCAGTACTGGCTACTAGGGTTTACTTGGGGTTGAGCCATAATAGGGCAGACATTCGCCATGTGGTCGCCACCACAAGTATAGCATCTTTTCACAGGGGCAAACCTAGGAATTTGTTTGCTAGAGACGCCTAGTTTTTGTGCCACTTTCTCTGCGAGTTCCTCAATTGATGTGGATTGCGTGGAAGAGTGACTAGAAGCACTATCTGAATCTTTGTAGATTTTGGAAAGCTCTAGTTCCTCTCCTAGGTTATCTTCAATGTCAATGCACATGCGTACACACTCTTCTATAGTCCTAGGGTCCTTCAGATACACATAGGATCTCAATTTCGTACTCAGCAATCCATCAAGGAATAAGGCTACTTGTTTAGCAGATGTGGGTAGCTCCGAAATAGGGCACCTTTCAAGATATTGTCTAAATCTTCTTCCTGCAAGTCTCACAGTCTCTTGAGGGGTTTGCTTGAAGCTGTGAATCAATGAGGAGGTATTGTGTCTTATGCCGCTCTTAGAGAACTCTACAATGAATGCCTCTAGGAGTTGGTCTATGCTCCTGAACTGACGCTCATCTAATGGCTGAAACCATGTAAGTGCCGTGTTCCTAAGGGTTAGACCGAAGGCATTGTATTGCGTGAACAGATCTTCCACTTGTTCAGCTCTCAAAACTTGCTTGAACTCCGCCACATGATCATAGGGATCTCCTGTGCCGTCAAAGTAATTCTTCATGGACTTAACTAGCTGGGTGGGTCTCAAAGTTCTTGTGTGCTCTCTAGGCCTTGGCAGAGGAAATCCATCTACATTTCTTTGGTTCCTGTGGGCTCTATGCATCTCAGGTTCTACCCTATTCGTCTCTGTTCTCGTTCTTTCTCTGCCCACTGGGTTGGCAAAACTTACTTCTGGTCTATCTCTACTTCTGTCTCTTTGCGTACCATGAGCTTGGGAAATTCCAGCCCCAGGGTGACCATAGGATACATTTGATCTTGGTTGAGGGAAAATAAATTCACCCTTCCAAGTGTAAGCATGCCTATCATTTTCTGTCACCACAAAGATCCGTTCTGAAGCATGATCTAAATAGGTCACTCTGCCTGGGCTATCCGGATCCTTAAACTCGTAGATCATGATATTTCCTATGTCTGTCGGCTGATTAGACTTATACCTCCAAAAGGCTTCATCAGTTTCTCGATTGAGGAGCAACTCTATGCTCTTGTTGTCTTGGGGGACCCATTCAGGCGTGATAATCCTAGTGAGAACTGATTTACCTCGAGGGGTTCTAGGTTCTGCACCCATGTTCCCTTGTTCCAGGTCCCCTAAGTCCGCTTCTGAGATTACGTTCCCAAAGTCATCTGTCCTATCAGGGTGACTAGTGACTACATATATAGTTCCTTCTTTGTCCAGGTATGCACCATTTTCAAACTTGACAGCTGGGTGCTCTAGTCTAATGGACTGATCAGGGTTTTTAATCTGGACCACAGATCTTCCTAAGCCGTCCTCATAGATGCTAGCACCTAGTCGGTTGGTCCTAAGATATTCCAGCTGTGTTTTGTAAGGGCCTTCTACCCTGTACAGGTAAGGCACGCCTGAACTTCCCGTAGGTCTGTCCAAGCCTTGAGACATCTCTGACTCACTGGTCTCAGAGCTAGGGTAGTATGAGTGGTGGCTCAACTGCTGGGCCCAAGACTTTGCAGTGTGATTGACACTAGCCTCTGAAGATCTAAGGCTTTGTCTCTCTCTTGCTAGGTGTCGTCCTGATCTAAGGTTCATATGCCTAACTGATTAGCCCAATTTTTTCAGAGTACAACCTCGTTGCCGATTAATTGGTACCAGTCACTTGATTCTTTTTAGTTAATTATTGTGTTTATGGTCTTGTCTGATATCACGTCGTCAGGAACACTTGAATGTTCTTGTACTTTAGGTTGATCGTTCCACGTTAGATTCTTTTCCTTTAGGTTATCGACAGTACAGAGATTATGTTTTTAACTTGAACTTGAGTTTTTAGGTAGTCTTCAACTTGATAACTGCCTATCGTCGCCCTGACTTACTCCTATCTCTACTCGTTCTTAGCTTGAGCTAGGAAATGACAGAGGGAGTTGAGAATAAGCCAACCTTACTTGTTGATCCCTTGCTTTATGGTGCTCAAGAACCCGGTTCTCAAGCTTGCAAGGAAACCTTGCTTTGTACGCTCTCAGCTGCTCTCAAATGACCTATAAAAGACCCACGGTTAGCTCAATGCTTAGATTCAAAGGACACAACCAACCACTTTCATTCATGTAACATAAACACATATTTGCATTGTGACTTTTAGGAAAATAATTCTAAAGACCCCTGACTTTGAGCCCCCTAGGTATGGTCAACTTCAAAATACCCTATCTAAAAATTAATGCCTTATCTTTATAAAAAACAGTTGAGGGCGTGTAGTATATGCTACGAGCTTTCCAACAAGCCCTAGAGCTCAAAAAAATGGATCTCGTATGAAAAAGTTGTGACCGTTCAGGGTTCTAGGGTTACGACAGGGTTCAAACAGGATCGCTGTGCAACAGGTTTTCCCCAAGTTGTTTTCCTAAGACTTCCCCATGTGCTCAAGAGCATAATATTTGTGACCAAAATTAGCCCAATGTTTCAATTAACAAACCTTAAAAATTTTGGCTAAAATTGGCTGTCAATCGCGATGGATAGGGCTGTCAATCGCGATGGACACTCAGTCAATCGCGATGGACAGAGACCTCAGTCAATCGCGATGGACAGGGGGTTGAGTCAATCGCGATGGACAGGCAGTCAATCGTGATGGACAGGCAGTCAATCGCGATGGATAGGGCTGTCAATCGCGATGGACACTCAGTCAATCGCGATGGACAGAGACCTCAGTCAATCGCGATGGACAGGGGGTTGAGTCAATCGCGATGGACAGGCAGTCAATCGCGATGGACAGGGACTTCAGTCAATCGCGATGGACAGGCGGTCGGTCGCGATGGTCAGAGACTTCAGTCAATCGCGATGGACACCCAGTCAATCGCGATGGACAGAGGGTTCAGTCGGTCGCGATGGACAGGCAGTCTGTCGCGATGGACAGGACTGTCAATCGCGATGGACAGAGCTGTCAATCGCGATGGACTGAAATTTTGCAAGATTTTCAAAAATTTTAGTGGGAATGTGGTGTGCAGGGTCTCTAGTCCACTGTGGTGCACTCAGATTTACCAACAAGTGAAAATTTCTGTCAATCGCGATGGACAGAAGGCGGCGACTGCGAGACAGTTTCGTCGAGTTCCGTACCTGCGCGGAAGGCTGGAGATGGTGATGTGACCTGTACCTGCAAGACAGCTCAGAAAACATGCAAAAAGCAGCACATGCAATTTCGCTCTCTCGCTCTCTCTCACAAGTGAAATGAGGGAAATGAGGTGGAGGTGGGGATATAGTCAAAAAACTGAAATTTTCGCGATGATGGAGATGGACGTGGGAGATGGTGATGATGATGATGGTGATGAAGATGGTGAAGAAAGTAAAAGAAAATCTATGAGAGTGAAGAAAATACCTACAACTCCAACGCGTCAACTCTACGTCTTACCATCACACGCTCGTCCTCAAAGCTCGATCCCCGGCAACGGCGCCAAAATTTGGTGTAGCTCAATGATGAGTAGCACCTCCTTTAATGTCAATCCGGGAAGACGTGAGGATGGTATGAAGACCTCGAGCAAGTGGCGGCACAAGTGCGTGAGTGAGAAGCACACAAGCATGCACACACATACACACACACGCGCACACAAGGAAAGACAAAGAGTGAGAATCAATGGAGCTTTTTAGATTACTTTCAAAATGCTCCTACAAGTTCGTTTCAATTACAATCTACCCTCAAAAATGAGCTCTCTAGCTCTTTTTATAGTTTTTGACTAGCTTTTGGCCCTGTCCAGACCTAGTGTCCGGCCTAGTTAAAAATTAGGTTCCAGGGCCAATTTGAGGGCTCAAACGGAGTCTAAAAAATACGAAAATTGATATGTAGGTACTTCTAAGGCTCCTCAAGCTCAAGGACTCCTTGGTTTGCACAAAATGGAGCTACAAAAATATGAAATGGTATTTACAATGATTGTTAGTGATAAGAATCACTGTTCAAAGATGTAGATTGGAAAAATTGAAGGGCCTATCTGCCAGATTTGCGTCGACTGCTTTGTCTACTTACTCCTTCACCTTGTTCTGACTCTCTCCGTTGGCTTCCTTGTCTCGTCAATCCTTGGGTTCCCTGGCTTCCTTGTCTAGTCAGTCCTTGAGTGCCCATACTGCTCTCAACAACTTGTTAGGAGAGTGTCCCAAGAACCCCACCAATATGCCAAAAATCGCTCCTATCAACGTTATTGGGTCAGTGGTAGACTGTATATGAAGTGTGACTTCCATGACCCTGGTGCAAGTCATCATGAGAGCTTATGCACTTAAGCAAAACCAAGAATTAGGCCAGGAAAGGAGTTTTAAGGTTAGCGAGACCGAGAGTCAAAATAAGAAGAGGACAAAGAGCTTGGAGAGAAATTCATGAATGAATGAAAAGGCAATGGCCAAAGAAGATGAGCGAACTTGAGGAAAGCCTAAGAGAAACAAAAGACAAGATAATTGAACTCACATCTCAAACACGCTCTCACACAACTCTGCCACCACCATTCCCATCACCCTCCAACCCACCACCTTCTCACCCACCTCACACAATCCCATCACCACCTACAGTAGGATCAGTCTTAGTAGATCCTACTTCCGAGGACATAGACATGATGCTTAAAGCATATCAGGCTAGAATACAAGAAGGTTCAAATGTAATGGATCATGAAAAGTGTTACCCTAGAGCTAACCTAGAGCTTAAATGAACTAAAATTTTTTATAAGATGGTGGAATTGGCTCAAACCATGTTTGAAGCCAGCCACCTCTTTAACTGGTCTAGTTGAGCTAGGACTCAACTACATTTTGATGGACTATTAGAGATATTGGAGAGGCTAATTGCAAAATCTAGAAAGGAAGCCACCTCCAAGGTAAGGACAAGGCAAGCGAAAGAATGAGCCTTCCTCCCAAGGAAGCTTATGTGCATAATTCCACAGAAACAGACACCTCTTCTTCTATGAATTGATATTCAGCAGAATTCCTTCGAGAGATTCAAGAAGAGAAATGGGCTAAAGGGAGTGAAAATCCTCCTCCCATTGCACTTTTGGATGACCTACATGATCGATTCCCACAAGATATCCCCTCTATTTACGGAGAGCGGGAGGATGCCCATTCTAGTTAATGGTTAGACTTCGAGTCTAATTCCCTACAAGAGTTACATCATTTCATAGGTCCATGGGAAGCAAAGTCTAATGGTATGAGAGCACCCACAGTCATGGTAAGAAATGAAAATTCAATCATCCCTAAGAATATGGAGGTAGTGAAAAACATTAAAGTGAAGTGCAATCTCACTTTAGAGGAGCTACTCAAGGTTAAGCCAAAATTGTAGAAACACATAGCCAACCAAGTTCTTGAAGTAGTGAAAGCTTGTTGCTAGGTAGGATCTCATAGAACCATGCCAGAAATACCTTTGGACAAGATAGGGGACATGAGTGAAGGAGAAGAAGGAAACACCTATCTTCCCATTACCCATCAAGGTTACACCACCAAGGCAATTTTGGACTCAAGTGCACGAGTTGCAATTGCTACCACTTCCCTATGGAAGCGATGGGGCAAGCCAGCACTGAGGCCCATGAGAATGAAATTACAAATGGCTGATGGTCACATGGAAAGACCCTTAGGGCTACTAGAAGGGATAACACTCACTACTTGTGGTGTAGAGTTTGAGCATACTTTTGTTAGATGTGACTTTAGCAAAAATTAGGCCTACGAGATGATTCTAGGAAGACCCTTCTTAAGGCAATTGCAAGTAGTACAGGATTGGGGAACCAGTTCTTTGTATTTGCAACACTTAGGTGTCACAACCAAATTCAAGCTCAAGGATTACTCTCATAGAGACGTGCCCCTTATACAGTGGAATCCCATCCATAGAGCTATAGATGATATGGAGTGAGTGCACTCCATAGGATCAGGATCCTCATGGATGCATGAAGACACTCACTTGTGGATGTGTAAGGTGGTAGAAGAAGAAGAGAAAAGAGAAAAATCTAGAGAGGTAGATGCAAAGGAAACTCATAGATCAATATGAGACCCACCCTATGCACCTGTAGTATTTCCAGATGAAGAGTTTGAACCTCATGGTTGAGCAAAAATTCTAGCAACAATAGATGTAGCCATCAATGAAGAACAATGGACAACCCACTGTGACGAGGATGGTGTTGGAGAAACAATCACTAATTGGACATATATTTGAAGGTCAAAACTTAGGAAGAAAACCCCATGCCTATGTGAAGGGACAAATTCACAAATGTATCATATTTGTAAAGTTAGTTCACTTTAGTTCTAGAAGTTTTTAAAAATCACGAGAATACGAAAATCTATATAAGTTAGTTTGTATCAACTGACGCGGAGAGAAAGAAAGAAAGAGAGAGAGAGAGAATAGAGAGAAGAAGTAGAAGAAGGAGTTCATTTTATACGACTGAGAATAGTCGGGCTTCTCTGAGTGAGAAAGCATCTGTAAAACTTCTGATTTTTCATAGCTGTGAGAAAGAACTGAGTAAAGTTCTGTGTATGAGTCTCTCTCCATCATCTCCATGTTTGCCTACTGTGTGATGAATTCAAAAGTTCAAGTTTTCTGAGCAATTCGATGCCTGGCATCGAATCTTGGCTGATAAGTCATTTTTCATTCTCTGTGTGTTAACTATTGTTGAATCTTCTAAAAATATGAAGTTTGTGGAGCAACTCGATGCCTGGCATCGAGTTCCAACATAAAATGGATGCCCGGCATCGACTTCTATCATATAAGTCATCTTCTTCATGTGTGTGTAAAATAGAGTGTTTCTGGTGCAGAAAAATAGCCAAAAAAAGCCCAAAGTCGATGCCTGGCATCGACTTGGACTGAAATTCGATGCTAAGCATCGAATTTTTTATTTTTGGACATCAGGAATACTAAAACAGGCAAGATTTCCAGTTTTGGAAGGTCATACAGGGTCATCTTGTGAGGGCCATAACTTGAGTTCTAGAGCTCCGTTTGATGCATATGATAGCTTGTTGGAAAGCTCTACGCTTCTAGTTTCAGCCTATAAAGTTTCATGGAGAAAGCATACTTGAGCTAGGAGAAATTAGCAAAATACTGAAGGTATGTCATTTCGGTGACTAGGAATTTCTGTAGAAGCAAAGTTCTCACTTTAAGCTATCATTTCTCAAAGTTTGGAGTGGCAATGAGTTAATGGTGACCATAGAGGTGTTCTAGTGTCACATTAATTCATTTCTTGTGGTGTTTTATACATCAACAAGTGGTATCAGAGCAGAAAGATTCTCGAGAGCAGAAGACGACAAAGGTACGAGAAGTTTTGTAAAGTTTTCCATTAAAGTTTGAAAGGTGAAGCATTTGAAGACACAAGGCATCATAAGATTACTTTCGAAGTATCCTCATACACAAAGAACTTCAAAAGGTATTATGCTTTATCCTTTAAGCTCACAGGTTGCAGCAGAAGGAAAGAACTATGGAAGATCATATCTCCATTGACAAACTGGACAGAGATAATTACCCCGCATGGGTAATGAGAATGGAAGCCTTACTTATGAGTAAGGATCTCATGGTATATGTAACAGGTGAAGAAGAGAAGCCAGTATTTGAAGATGAAAGCCGACCAAAGAAAGAAGAACTTGATGCTTTAAAGCATTGGCAGAAGAAGGATGCAAGTGCAAAAGCCTACATCTACAATACAATCTCAGATCATTTGCTACCACACATCAGAGGATTGGAATCATCAGAAGATATATGGAATGCATTGGAATATCATTTCCAAAGCACTACTAAAGCACGGAAAGCAAGTCTATGGTCAGAGTTTACAACATTCAAGAAGAAGCCAAGTCAAACCATTAGTGATTATGTCACTAAGATGAAGGATCTAGCAGATAGTCTTGGATCCATAGATGAAGATGTTGAAGATCACAGATTGATTGCTCAACTACTTGCAGGCTTGAGAGGGGATGAAAGGTGGAAACCTTTTGTCTTATCAACAGAACTTTCATTAAATCATTATGTTCCAGATTTGAACCAGTTGCTTGGTTTGATGCTCACATATGAGCAAGACTTGAAGGGAGATGGAGATAAAGGTCAAAGTTCTGCAATGTACATGAAGAATAAGAAGAAAGGAGATAAAGGTAAGCAAAGGATGAAGAGGAGTCTAATTCTCAAGCTTATTATGCAAGAGGTAAAGGCACTGGCAGAGGAAGAGCAAGAGGTTTTGGAAGAGGAAGAGGTAATCAAAATAACAACAAAAAGGCTTGCTGGATCTGTGGATTGAGTAATCATTTGGCTCATGACTGTTGGCACAACCAACAAGGATCAAACCAGAATCAAAACAACAATAGCAGAGGTCGAGGTGGAAGATATCAAAGTAATTTTCAAAGAGGTAGACAAAGTCAAAGAGGAGGCTATGGTAGAGGTGGAGGAAGAAGTTGGGGACAGAATCAATCCTACAACACCACCTACTACAACTATGCAAATGACACACAGAATGAAAGTCATACATCATTGATGATGAACTCAATCAACACATCAGATAAAGAAGATCTAAAGGTATTTTACATTGACTCTGGATGTTCTAATCATTTGTCAGGAAACATAGAATTGATGTCAGAATTGGAAAAAGGCATTTCTAGTCACACAGTTCAAACTGGTGATAATACAAGACATAGTGTACATTCAATTGGAAAAGTGAAATGCAAGAGTGGAGCAGATTTGCTAACCAATGTTTTGTATGTTCCTACAATACCTAAAAACTTGATTAGTGTGGGACAGATAGTTGAAAAAGGTTTTCAAGTCAGGTTTACAAATGAAGGAGTATTTGTGGAAGATCCAGAGAATGGATATAATCAGATTGTCTCTGGTAAGAAAGAAGGTAGACTCTTTACTTTAAGAGTGCAAGGGAACATTGGTCAAGCTTTGCTCACACATGGTGAAGCAGTGATTACAGAACTTGATCTCTGGCATAAGAGATTAGGTCATTTCAATGAAAGAGGAATTAAAGCTATGGTTGCTAATCAGTCTGTACTAGGATTACCAAATGTGCAAAGTCAACATATGGTTTATAAATGTGAAGCATGTCAAATGGGTAAAGCACACAGGTTACCATTTCAAAAGAAAGGATTCAAACATGATGGAGTACTTGAGCTCATTCATACAGATGTATGGGGACCAACAAAAGAAGGATCTATCAGTGGCTCAAGGTACTATGTTCTTTTCATTGATGATGCTACAAGATGGATAACATTATATGTTTTGAAGGAAAGATCAGAAGTGTTTGGAGCTTTCAAGCATTTTCATGCATATGCAGAGAGAGTCACAGGTCAAAAGCTTAAGAGACTGAGGTCTGATGGAGGGGGAGAATACTTCTCCCAAGAGTTCAATGATTATCTTTGGAATGCAGGTATTAAGAGAGAAATAACTTGCAGGTATACACCACAACAAAATGGTGTAGCAGAAAGAAGGAACAGGACTTTGGTTGAGTTTGCTAGAGCTATGCTAAAGGAGAAGAACTGTCCAAATTATCTTTGGGCTGAGGCTGTAAATACAGCTACATATCTTGTGAATAGATTACCATGTGCAGCTCTCAATGGTATGACTCCATATGAAGCTTGGTGGGGTAAGAAACCAACACTAGATCATTGTAGAGTGTTTGGATCAATTGCATATGCTTATGTGCCATCACAGCTTAGGCATAAACTTGAACCAAAGGCAGAAAAATATGTGTTCATTGGTTATGATGAAAAGCAGATGGGTTACAGATTGTGGAATCCTCTAACCAAACAATTTATTGTTTCTAGAGATGTTACATTTGATGAACAGAAAAGTTGGTATGCAGATCAAAGTCATACAGCTGAAGAATTTGAAGAAGAGGTAAGAAGATGTGAGAAAGGAAAATCAATTGTGTAGGTGAATAGAGATGAAGACTATATGCAAGCAAGTACATCCAGAAGTGGATTAACAAGAATGAATGAAGAAGCTCCTATATTTGATGAAGAGGTGTATCCAGAAACTTATGAAGAATGTGAACCAAGAAGGTCAAGCAGGACAAGGAGACAACCAGAAAGGTATTCTTATGATACTTCTTACATAACTCAGAAGAACTATGCATATATGGTCAAAGATGATGAAGAACCTCAGAACTATGATGAAGCTAAAGGTAAAAAGCAATGGGAAGAAGCAATGAAGGAAGAGTTCAATGCACTGGAGGAGAACAAAACATGGGAACTTGTTCCTAAACCAAATGGTAAGAAAGTAATTGGAAATAAATGGGTTTATAAAGTGAAGAAGCTTGCAGATGGAAGTATAGCCAGATACAAAGCTAGATTGGTGGTGAAAGGCTATGCCCAGACCTATGGCATAGATTATGATGAGACATTCAATCCCGTAGCTAAGATGTCAACTATAAGGACAATTATTGCTATTGCAGCTTCAAAAGGATGGACTCTAAGTCAATTGGATATAAAAAATGCATTCTTGAATGGATACATATCAGATGAGGTATACATGGAACAACCTCAAGGGTTTATAGATTCCAGGTATCCAAATTCTGTTTGCAGGTTAAGAAGAGCATTGTATGGATTGAAGCAAGCTCCAAGAGCTTGGAACTATAGACTGGTGAAGTATCTCAATGATCTTGGATATCAAAGTTCAAAAGCAGACCCACGTCTACTTATCAGAAGAATAGAGGAAGGTACAATCTACATTTGTATTTATGTAGATGACATTATAATCACAGGTACTTCAGATGAAGGAATCAAGGAGGTAAAGAGATTACTTGAGAAAGAGTTTAAGATCAGTGACCTAGGAAAGTTGTCATACTTTCTTGGAATGGAAGTTACTTATACAGATCATGGCATATATGTGTCACAAGAAAGGTATCTTCTGAACTTGTTGAAGAAGTTTGATATGGAAAATTGCAGAGAAGCTTCAACTCCACTTGAAGTTAATCATAAGCTCAGTAAATATGATGGTGCAGAATACAAAGATATGAGGAAGTATCAATCTCTTGTGGGTAGTTTGATTTATGCTACACTAACAAGACCTGATCTTAGTTATGTAGTGGGAGTTTTGTCACAATTCATGCATTGTCCAAAGGACCCACATTGGATTGCAGGTCAAAGAGTTCTCAGATATATCAAAGGAACTATAAAGGAAGGATTATATTATCCTTTTACATCAGATTTGAAGTTGAGAGCCTATAGTGATTCAGATTGGGCAGGTAACCAGGATGACAGAAGATCAACTCATGGTTACATGATATACATTGGTGATAAGCTTGTAAGTTGGTGTTCAAAGAAACAACATACAGTAGCATTATCATCAACTGAAGCAGAGTACAAAGGACTTGTGGAAGCAGCTAAGGAAGTCATATGGATGCAGACATTGTTCAAGAGCTTAGGCATTGATCAAGGTACACCTACAATACATGGAGATAATATGAGTTCACTTTATCTTGCAGCAAATCCAGTATTTCATGCAAGGACAAAGCACATAGAGATACAGTATCATTTTCTCAGAGAAAAGGTAATAGAGAAGGAGATTGAAGTGGAGTACATTTCTACTAAAGATCAATTAGCAGACATAATGACAAAGAGCTTGGATGGTGTGAAGACCAGCAGATTCAAAAGCATGGCAGGAGTAAAAGAAAAGAAGATGATATGAAGAAACAGGGAATGTCAATTAGTGATTGAGGGGGAGCTGTTGGAGAAACAATCACTAATTGGACATATATTTGAAGGTCAAAACTTAGGAAGAAAACCCCATGCCTATGTGAAGGGACAAATTCACAAATGTATCATATTTGTAAAGTTAGTTCACTTTAGTTCTAGAAGTTTTTTAAAATCACGAGAATACGAAAATCTATATAAGTTAGTTTGTATCAACTGACGCGGAGAGAAAGAAAGAAAGAGAGAGAGAGAGAATAGAGAGAAGAAGTAGAAGAAGGAGTTCATTTTATACGACTGAGAATAGTCGGGCTTCTCTGAGTGAGAAAGCATCTGTAAAACTTCTGATTTTTCATAGCTGTGAGAAAGAACTGAGTAAAGTTCTGTGTATGAGTCTCTCTCCATCATCTCCATGTTTGCCTACTGTGTGATGAATTCAAAAGTTCAAGTTTTCTGAGCAATTCGATGCCTGGCATCGAATCTTGGCTGATAAGTCATTTTTCATTCTCTGTGTGTTAACTATTGTTGAATCTTCTAAAAATATGAAGTTTGTGGAGCAACTCGATGCCTGGCATCGAGTTCCAACATAAAATGGATGCCCGGCATCGACTTCTATCATATAAGTCATCTTCTTCATGTGTGTGTAAAATAGAGTGTTTCTGGTGCAGAAAAATAGCCAAAAAAAGCCCAAAGTCGATGCCTGGTATCGACTTGGACTGAAATTCGATGCTAGGCATCGAATTTTTTATTTTTGGACATCAGGAATACTAAAACAGGCAAGATTTCCAGTTTTGGAAGGTCATACAGGGTCATCTTGTGAGGGCCATAACTTGAGTTCTAGAGCTCCGTTTGATGCATATGATAGCTTGTTGGAAAGCTCTACGCTTCTAGTTTCAGCCTATAAAGTTTCATGGAGAAAGCATACTTGAGCTAGGAGAAATTAGCAAAATACTGAAGGTATGTCATTTCGGTGACTAGGAATTTCTGTAGAAGCAAAGTTCTCACTTTAAGCTATCATTTCTCAAAGTTTGGAGTGGCAATGAGTTAATGGTGACCATAGAGGTGTTCTAGTGTCACATTAATTCATTTCTTGTGGTGTTTTATACATCAACAGATGGCTATGACATTTCAGTATTCATAATAGAGTCAATCATGTGCGATTCGATTATTGAGGAATGTGAACCTAGCACTCACATATTCGAGGATACAAGTGACTCCGATCTAGATTCAATTATTATGGATCCACCTTTTGGATCAAATGAGGAATATTTGTATGAAGTAGAAGCTCACCCTTAGAGACACGAATAAATTACGAATGATGTGAGATTAACCACCTAGATAACCACTAAGAGTGAAGACAAGAAAAGAAAAAAAAAAGGAAGCTACATTAGTAGAGGAAGAATCTTTGTTTGAGGTCCCTAGAAATTTCAAGAAGTATGAAGTGGAAGATAGAAGATTCATGATAAGGATGCCTAAACGTGAAGCACAAGGAGGAGAAGCCTATGATAAGAAAGAGAAAACTAATAAAATCATTGTGACCATAGAAGAAGGGGAAGAAAGATGCACATACATAGGGCATGATTTAACAGAGGATGAGGAGCAAGAGTTGGTAGATTTGCTACGAGAATATAGAGATGTTTCTGCATAGTGTTACAAGGACTTGAAAGGTCTAGACCCTAACATATGCTCACATACGACTCCCATGATCTCAGATGCCAAACACTCTTAACAAAATCCATACACATACAACAATAACTATGCTACCAAGATCAAGGGAGAGATAGATCGCTTGGTTGAAGCTCGATTTATCTATGAAATCGAGAAAACTGAATGGGTGTCCCCATTCTAGTGGTGCCCAAGAAGAATGGCAAGTTACATGTATGCATTAACTTGAAGAAGGTTAATGCAGCCACCATTCAAGATAGCTATCCACTTCCTATCACTGAGCATTTATTAGAAAGGGTAGCAAGCAAGGAAGTGTATAACTTCTTGGATGGGTTCTTTGGTTACAATCAAGTAGCCATTGCACCAGAAGATCAGCATACAACAACTTCTGCCACAGAGTGGGGCATATTTTCTTTTTTGGTAATGCCATTTGGTCTAAACAATGTCCCCGCTATCTTTCAAAGGCTGATGTGTCATGTGTTCAAAGAGTTCTTGAGGAAGAACTTGGAAGTCTATGTGGATGATCTCTGTGCTCATTCCAATATTAGGCAATTGAGAGCTATCTTTGATAAATGCAGAGAATATCAAGTCTGCTTGAACCCGGAAAAGTGTGTTTTCAAGGCAATATTCTAGGACACATAGTGTCAAGACTAACTTTAGGAGAGTCACCTCAAAGAGTATCAGATGACCTTCCTAATGCTTACCTGTTCAACCTAGAAGTAGTGCCTAAATGGGCCAAAATGATAGTACCTATTCTAACCTTTGGACCTAAACATCCCATAGTGAGAGCTAAAGATAAGGAAGTACTGAGATCTCAAAAAAATCACCCACTAGCAGGAAACATGTATAAGCACACCAATCAAGGCATACTAGCTTGCTGTGTAGAAGAAGGCGAGCATGCAAAATGGTTGCGACTCGCACATGTAGGTGCGCTACAGCAACACCATTCAAAATATAGAACCCTACACACTTTGCAAAGGTTAGGGGTACATTGGCCAAGTAGATGTCCATAGGATCTGTAAGGAATGCCCAATCTACAGTACTAACCCACATATGGAACATGCCACTCTATATCGTGTCTTTAGTACCGGATTGGAGAGAACCATTAGAGCCTTTTTGAGGACGAAAACATTCCCTCAAAAGATGACTTTGGCTAGACAAAGGAGCTTAGAACAGGAGGCACTAGACTACTCCCTCATTGGAAATAAATTATACAAGCATGGAAGAGACGGATACCTAAGGCCATGTGTCCATGAGAGTGAATATCTCAAGATCTTGGAAACTGCTCACCAAGGTGTATCAAGATGAGGACACTTTGGACCAGATAGGGTGATCAAACCATTACTGTTTGCAGGTCTTTGGTGGCCAACTCGAGTCACATGGATGCACATACCTACGTGAAGAGGTGTGATGTTTGTCAGCAAACTCAATATCCTATACATAAAGATGAGATGCCATTGAAACCTATGATGGGTGGACGTGCATTGAAACCTATGATGGGTATTCTCGAAGTGGGGAATAGACTTTGTTGGTCCTATTAATCCCTTATCTAAGGGTTCACATGCTGAATACATCATTGTCATTGTAGACTATCTAACCAAGTGGGTGGAAGTAAAGGCAACAACAAAGAATGATGCTCAGATGATGACCAAGTTCTTTTTCGAGAATGTATTCACCAGATACAGGTTACCAATAGAATTAGTAAGTGATAGAGGCAAGCATTACTTGAACAAAGTCATTGAAAGCCTTCTCCAAGAATTCTTGGTGATACATAAGAAGTCTACCCCCTATCACCCACAATCTAACCGACAAGTTGAGAGCATAAACAAGATAATATGTAATGTATTGACAAAATTGGTGAATAGTAAACGCTCTGACTTGGACAAATAGCTACACCATGTTGTTTGGGCATACCAAGTTGCCTATAAAATGGTACTCCAAGCCACACCCTTTCATATGGTGTTTGGCCAAAATACATTGTTACCATTGGACTTCTTTATACCTACATTGAAAGTAGCACAAGAGCATGATTGGACAGGCCATGAGCTCTCCTCTAGAATCTTTGATCTTGAACAACTAGGTGAAACAAGATTGAGAGTAGTAGTAGTAGTAGTAGTAGTAGTAATAGTTCATGCAGCCAAGAAAAGGCAAAAGGCATATTTTGACAACATGTGAAGGATAAGGGCTTGAAAGCAAGAGACCTAGTCTTAGTCCACACTTTGAAGAAACATGCACGGAAATTAGAGAAGAGAGGCCATGGACCAATAATTGTCACTAGGATCTCAACAAGTGGATCAGTCTAACTAGCCACTCTCACACTAAATGTTTCCATCCCTCTCCGCATGTGCATGCAACATTTTTGTATTTCTTGGCCAAGACAGATTCACTCAGCCCCACAAACAGATCTAGTTCAGTCTTTACTTGGCAAAAACAGGTGCTCTAACTATTAAGCTTCCTGTATGGATTATGAAGCAGCTGTACAGAGCTAATAAAAGTTCATCCAGAAGCTCGTGGTGAATGGAACCCAGATCTGGATCTAAAGGCACATCACAAGCTGCCCCATCTACTCCTCCCGCCCCATCAAAATTTGAATTCGGTACCATGAGAGACTTTGAAGGGATGAGCACCTTTGATTTTGAATCCTTCTTACAGAATATGAAACTCTATGATGTAGAATTCTTTTCAGACATGGAAGAACCAGGCACCTCCTCCCAAAGACGAAGGAAATCCACAAAAGGCTGCCATGTACATTGGGATGACGATCAGTAGAGAACTTTATCTCAACAACTAGAATGCCTAGAGGGTGAAGAAGAGGAAGATGAAGATGCAGAAGAAGAAGAAACCATTGGAGCCCCAGCATACACATCAAAACTCTAGAGGTTATATCATATCATGGAACAGGTGTTGGCACAACAATTACTCACTGAACAAAATAGTAGAATTCTCATGGCCCAACTCTTGGAAGAAGCGAGAGTGGACTTTGAATATAGTGAAAATCTCCTATTGATGGCAAAAAACTTATGGTTTAGTGGAAGCAGTCCGATCAGCAATACAAAGACCGCACATTCAATATGATCCACAAAGATTCCAAACACGACCAGGATCATGCAAAAACATTTAGATCCCCATCACCACTAGGGAAGAACCTACCATCATATCTAAAACAATCGAGACAACCTCCCAAGCAGCCAGAACTCCTAGCCATGGACCCACAGTCACTCATGAAGAGTCAATAGAGCAACTACCACGGATCCCCCCTCCATCACCTTCTCAAATAGAAGTTGTAGATATCATCTCGACTAATAACCCCGCAGACCAAACCTTCATCTTCCATAGTCCCACCTCCAATTCAACTTTGTTCTCCTCCTTTGATAACCCAATATATCACACTACCATCATTACAATCGGATCCCTCATGGAGAATACCTTAGGACATCCCCCCTCCACAACCTTTTTTAATAGGCCACCCTGACCTTAGGTCCACATTTCTAGGTTTCCCTATTTTTGAAGCTTCAGCCATGATAGTGCCACCCCTTGTATCTCACTTTCCATCCCCCATTCCACCAATACTTCAACCCCTCCATATCATTATTTCTAAAGTATTTCAAACCCTCACCCACACCTCTTGTCGGTTCCATTCTTAGCACCCACTTCTCATTTATTCACCAGAATCACACACACGCCACCTACCATTCCGATGTACATGGTAGACCCCACACTCACATACACTCCTGACAGTATGGACATTTTTTCCACCCACGGCACCTCCGCCTCCCCCCACACTTCCACCATCCCCCATCCCTCCTCCACCAATTTCACCTGCACCCACATCACCAGTAGACACAACATTCACACTTCACATTCCCCAATTCCCTCCCCTGCATCTACCAATGTACAAACTGCACATTCACCTGTAGATAATGCATTCGACACTATGTTGTAGTGTATGAAACATTTAAAGACAGAATACAATCAATTACAAGCACATAACTAGAGGTTACAAGAGCACTCTAAAGCACTACAACAATGCCTTGCTACACTGGAAGAGGATAATGCCTGTCTCCAAACTCATTTTTATACATTAGAGGAGGCTCATAGCATGTTGGAAGCAAAGTTACAGAATGTAGATCAAGAAGCGATCCAAGTGGTGGAAGGCCATCTACAAATATAGATGGAACACAACTCAAAACTCCAGCACAATATGACACTACTGAAAAGACACCTTGCAGTGACTCAAGAAGATAATCAACATTTACAGCTCCAAAACCAAGAGAATCTAGAGGCGGCCATCAAAAAAGAGTTGGATCATTTGAAGCAGCAAAATATGCTTTTGGAAGAGTATAAGAAGAGTACGAGAGTAAAAGTGTATAGAATGCAGAAGAGTACAAGAAATAAGCAAAATATGCTTTTGGAATGAACTTCACACTCAATAATGGTACCTCCTATTTTTTTGGGATGCACATAGATAGACCTAGAGATAGAAAAACTATGATTTCTTCCAATCTATTGAACACAATTCTTTGAAAAGATTTATGCTTAAACTAGAGACTAGTATCTTTCCAATGAGTGTGCACTCATCCAATTTGGAGCTCTATAGAGAGCAGCAGCCTCTGCAAGTTTACTGTTGTTGAAGAAGATGATGGAGAGAAATGAAGGAGCAAGACAATGATGACCATAAGTGTGCATATTTTTTCCATGTAATATAAAAGTGATTTGAAGTCTTTATATAGACTCTTGAAATGCTCTTGAACTTCTATAAGTGGATTTTGAATTCAAATGGAGGCAGTAAAGGTTGTTGAAGAGAATTCACTTTCCTACAATCTAGGAAAAGTGAAGATCTAGTTTGATCTACTTTTAGGTGATTGGTTGATTCATTGATTTCCAATCTCAACCACCTCAAATTCATGGAATTTGAGCTCTCTTTTTCTAATTTTACATGTGTAAAGATCTAAACTTTTATGATGGTAAATCTAAAAAAACAATAATTGAGCATAACTAAAGGAATGATTCAATGGATATTTTGACATAATCCAAATGATAGCTTTTTGATGTAGATCAAATCCACATCAAGCATAGTGTAAGCTTGATGTTCCAACACCAATGTATAAAGTCAATCACATAGGAAGTGGATGTATTGAGTCCTTTTAAGCATCAGTTCCTCTCATCTTGAAGAAAAATTTGTACCTTTTTCATAAAGCAATCTACCTTAAATACGATTATAAAGATTTAGGATTTTCAAGAGACATCTTTCATCTTTAGCTTATTTTAGATCAACTCCTTTCCTACACAAATATGAATATGCTCTTTCTCTAATAACATGCAAGGAAATCTAACTAAACTCCACTAATGCATAAATCTACCTATATAGCCCGTGATTTATTCTACTATGCCTCTTTATCCTCCTTTGGCTTGCTCTTTTTTTTTTTTGATGATGATGATTCGGCAACTTTATGGTTACGATCACTTTTTTGGGGTGGAAGAAAGTGTAAACTTCTTGGTAACATGTAGCAACTCTTTTTTTTTTATGACGGGGAAAAATTAAACCCCGATACAAGGTACAACCATTTTTGATGACGGAGAACAGTCGTTTGAACTCCGATACAAGTGATGTGAGATGGACTAAGGATGTAGAAACATGCAATAGCAGGAGCTAGGATTTCAACATTTATGCTTTCGATACAGGATACATATGCATGTTTATATATGAAAGTCATATCACCAAAATAAACCTCTAAATCTACATGTCCTATCTTTCCATAACCCGAGATTATAATCGATTTCTGAGTAGATAAATTACTACTTAGGATACCATTTTACACAAGTAGAGAAATCATCATTTGCTCTTTTTGACTCAAGTGATGTGGATATGCAATGCAATGCAAAGACTGAAAAAAAAACATGCATGAAACAAGCATTGAAAAAAAACAAAGCAACATGAACTTGAAAAATTAACGATATTTTTATATGTTTTTTTTTTCCTTTTTTCTTATTTTTATAACATGGAATACTCCTGTTTATGAATCGGCCTCATTGTTGTCATCTTCTTCAATGTCCTCATCCAAAATGTACTCGTCATTATCACACTTCTTGAATAACTTTATCCTTTTACTTGCAATCAAAGTTTTTAGTGCAACACCATTTAATTCACAAAGAGCATACGTACCATTGTTGTTGAGTTTTGATACTATGTATGGCCCAAACCACCGTTGAGTGAGCTTTTTGCGTGCATCATATTGAGAGTCAAATGTACTATCATAAATGAGCACCCAATCTCCTACTTCAATTGGATCAGGACGCAGTCGATGAGTTTTATCAAAATAATGCTTATTCTTCATTCTAGATTCTCTTAATTTTTCAACAGCATCATCAAGTCTTACTTTACCTTGTTCTGACTGTTTAATGCGAAACTCAAAAAGTCATCAGTAGACATGTTTTCAGACCAAGGCAAATTTGACCATGCGGAAATATGAGATTGAATTGGAAACAATGGTTTTTGACAGTACATAAGTTCAACAGTCATATACCCAGTAGTACGTGTGCATGTCATTCTATCTGCCCAAAGTGCAAAAGGTAAGAATCTAGGCCATTGTTTGATGTCACCGTTACATGCTTTAGATATGGCTTTCACAATAGGTGGATGCCCTCTCTCTATTTTACCATTGGCCTCTGGATTATATGCAGTAGTGAGAGACAAACGAATACCGTGACGCTCAAAGAACTCTTTAGCTTCTCTCGCATTTAACTCTCCACGATCAGCAACTACTTTCTCTATGTACCCAAAGCAACTTATGACATCTTCAAGCAAGAATTTGCAAACATTGTAAGTGGTCTTAGATCGTAGTGCACGCCCCTCTACATGATTAGTTAAGTCTTCTCTTGCAAGTACAATGTAACGCATTTTGTCAATACCTTTAGGCATAGTTACAAGATCTACTACCCACTTGTAATGAATACAGGGTGGATAAGTAGGATGCAATGGATCTCTATGTTTGACTGATGAATGAAGTTGACAAGTAGAACATGTAGAAACATAGCCACTAATGTCAACATACATCCTAGGCCAATAATAGGTACTTCTAATTTTTTCATATGTTCCAAAAAATCCTTTATGACCTGCCCATAATGTCTCATGCATTTCCTTCATTACTTGCAATTGAAGACCTCTCTTTCCTAGGACTCGTTGTGGATTCTTAACCTTACCCTTAGCATGTCTCCAAAGATAACCATTACATAGGAAAAAAGTTATAAGCTCGTTTCCTAATGTTACGGAATCTATTCGTAGTCCAGCTAGGTAATGGTTGTAGTGTACTCAGATACTTTCCTATGTCTCTCCATTCATCTTCGTACTCAAAATCATGAAATTTCTCATACTCATATATATGTGGAACATAGTCAACTAAATTCACATTCTTTATTAGATCACTTTCAAGATCATCATCAAATCTAGCTCTCGATAACATATCAGCAACTGAGTTTGACTTACCTGAAATATGAACTAACTCAGGATTTATGAACTTAATATATGAGATCCATCTAAGCATGGCTATATCAGGAGATGAACAATTGGCTATCATTCCAATGAGAGGCAAACAATCAGTCTCAACTTTGACATTTGCACCAATGAAATATTCTTTGTCTGTTTTCAAAGTTGTTACCATACCCCATAGTTCTCGTTTGATCTGTGGATATTTTCCTTGTGTTTCATGTAGAATTTTAGCACCAAACCTAATTGCATATCTATTTCCTTCACTATCATCTTGACTTATGACCCAACCTATACCAATAGGACTAGTATCAACAGTCAATATAATAGGTTTGTTAGCAGAATAGTCTACACGCTTAAGGATGGGAGCTTCAAGCAATAATTTCTTCAATTTACGCATAGCTTGAGTGTGTTTGTCAGTCAAAATACTTTTTTCTTTCTTCCTCAACAAGTCATAAAGATAATCAGCAACATGAGCAAAGTGTGGGATCCAAATAACATAAAAGATGCAAGCACCAAGAAATCTACGTACCTCACTCACGTTGTTACATGTTTTAGAAATCTTGCTAATGGCATCAACTTTTTGTGGGTATGGCTTTCGACCATAATGGCCACATAAATGTCCAATAATAAGAACCTCGTTGATACCAAAAACAGATTTCTCTATGGAAAATGTGAGACAGAGAGATGTTGAAATGATTATGGGAATAGGAATGTAGGAGTGCAAGTTAGATTTATGAACATGACTGATAAGAAAGAAAGAGAACCATACACACAAATCAAATTTGGAAGGAAGAATGGTCCATTGAAGGAGCTTCTTAAACACTTCCTAATTCTAATCCATATGCATAGTCTTCTTTGGATGATATGTATGCATGACGAGAATAGATGGAACCCTTACACATAAATTAGTTTCAAAAGGAAGAATGGTCCAATATTGGAGCTTCTTATACACTTTTAGAAACTAATCAATATGTATGGGTATGTATGGATTATATGCATGCAAGTGAATTATGATGATAGAGTTTACTCACAAGCTCAAAGAAACATCCTCATTGGTTCAATGCAATACTGCAGAGCCTTCTCACACATAGAAGAAAATAGAAGACACATAAAAATACTTAAGAGACTGACAGACGAGAAAAGAGACAAGTGACAAGTGACATGAATTAAAAGGATTTGAATTAAGATACATGTATAAGATCTTCATGGTACGTCAAGCTAAGCAGTCTACTGATCAAAGGCGGTTGCGACCTTCAAACCATGACAGTTCAACCGAATGTCACACGTAAGAAAGTGAGTTCCACTTCATTGACCCTATGTATGTCTAGGCTCGTAACGTATAACTAAAGAAGTCTAAGACTCATTAAAATCAGCTCTAGCTCACTCACACGCTCCACCGAGGGTGAGGCAAGATAGAGATGCTGGTTTCAAGAGCCTATCCTAGATTGGAGTTCTAACTTAAATTTGAAACTAGGTACTATACTCATACTAGCCCACCTTGGATCCTCACTCGCTCAACTGAGGGTGATCATCTCAAGCAAACCGTAAGCTACCAAGAGCCCTATGGATGCCTAACAATGATGCTCTAGGAGTTTGGAGGGGGGTTTATATAGTTTTTTGAATGAATTTGGGCCCTTGGATATAGAGAAATCAACTCTCAACTCTAGGATCACTTCTTTCGATTACAACCATTTGATTAATCAAATCAATGGCTTGGAATTGTTCTTTCTATCAAATCTAGTGTAAAGGAGTGAAATTTAGGCGCCTTCATTCTCCACCATTGGATCTGGGGATGATCTGTACCGTCGGATCAATGGTGACATCAATCCGGATAAGATAAGCCACTATTTTTGGAGAAACGCTGCATTATTGATCTTTGATTGTCAAAAAAGTCTTCTTTTATGGAAAAACTCGTGGATCCTCCTTGCTTTAAGCATAAGTGCATCTCCACCCTTGAATATGAGCTCATCTTGATCGTACAACATGGCTCAATCAGCTTACGCCATGTGGTGGCCCTTCAACCCTTCAATTTGCTTAAACTAGAAAACTGCGGTGATCCTGAAAACTAGACTTTGTGCTCTTTGACCCTCCAAATAGGCTTTGATGAAGATGAAACTTTGTAGGACTATGGTTCCAAAGAACTCCTATAGGAATATGCAAAAAAAACTTCCATCTGAATCTCCCTTGTACAAGTTTGACTACATTTGGAAGCTTGCAAGGTGGCATTAAGGTATCTAGGAAGCTCTGATAGCCTTGAAACTTTATACAAATATGTAGCCACATATGGCCTTTATACATGCCAAACCATATGGCTAACATAAATTTCTATACAAGAATTTGTAGGGTCAAACTAGAAAAATTACATTTTTACAAAATGAACATAGCATATCAATGTGCTACAAAATCCATTTTCTGCTGAAATTTGGGCTATAGACTGCCTTTGACAATCTTTACAAGTATATGAATTTTCATCTAATTTGGTGACAATGAAATTTTTGCCCTAATTTCCTAACTTTGACCAGGTTTGACCGCTACCATGGACTTTCTTGATTTCTTTGAAACTTTGTATGTGAGCTTCCTTTGACATCCTTGATGCATCCTGGACTTCTCGGGGAATTCCGGCTACCTTCACCAAATATGTTTTTTATAGGCCTTCACAAGTGAGAGAGGAGAGAAAATCTCGACGACAACGATTTTCATACCGGTGTCGTCGAGATTTGCTCTCCTCTCTCACTTGTGAAGGCCTACAAAAAACATATTTGGCGAAGGTAGCCAGAATTCCTCGAGAAGTCCAGGATGCATCAAGGATGTCAAAGGAAGGTCACATACAAAGTTTCAAAGAAATCAAGAAAGTCCATGGTAGCGGTCAAAGCTGGTCAAAGCTGGTCAAAGTTGGGAAATTAGGGCAAAAATTTCATTGTCACCAAATTAGATGAAAATCCATATACTTGTAAAGATTGTCAAAGGCAGTCTATAGCCCAAATTTCAGCAGAAAATGGATTTTGTAGCACATTGATATGCTATGTTCATTTTGTAAAAATGTAATTTTTCTAGTTTGACCCTACAAATTCTTGTATAGAAAATTATGTTAGCCATATGGTTTGGCATGTATAAATATCATATGTGGATACATATTTGTACAACTTTTCAAGGCTATCAGAGCTTCCTAGAGACCTTAATGCCACCTTGCAAGCTTCCAAATGTAGTCAAACTTGTACAAGGGAGATTCAGATGGGAGTTTTTCCTGCATATTCCTGAAGGAGATCTTTGGAAACATAGTCCTACAAAGTTTCATCTTCATCAAAGTCTTTTTGGAGGGTCAAAGAGCACAAAGTCCAGTTTTCAAGGTCACCGCAGTTTTCTAGAATAAGAAAATTGAAGGCTTGAAGGGCTGCCACATGTCAAAATATGATTGAACCATGGTGTACGGTCAAGATGAGCTCCTATTCAAGGGTGGAGATGCACTAAAGCATAAAGGAAGGAGGATCCACGAATTTTTTCCATAAAAGAATAATTTTTTGACACTTAAAGATCAATAATGCAAAGTTTCTCCAAAAAATAGTGGCTTATCTTATCCGAATTGATGTCAGCACTGATCCGACGGTCCAGATCATCCCCAGATCCAATGGTGGAGAATGAGGGCGCCTAAATTTCACTCCTTTACACTAGATTTGATAGAAAGAACAATTCCAAGCCATTGATTTGATTAATCAAATGGTTGTAATCGAAAGTAGTGATCCTAGAGTTGAGAGTTGATTTCTCTAGATCCAAGGGCCCAAATTCATTCAAAAAACTATATAAACCCCCCTCCAAACTCCTAGAGCATCATTGTTAGGCATCCATAGGGCTCATGCTAGCTTACGGTTTCCTTGAGACGATCACCCTCGGTTGAGCGAGTGAGGATCCAAGGTGAGCTAGTATGAGTATAGAACGTGGTTTCAAATTTAAGTTAGAACTCCAATCTAGGATAGGCTCTTGAAACCAGCATCTCTATCTTGACTCACCCTCGGTGGAGCGTGTGAGTGAGTTAGAGCTGATTTTAATGAGTCTTAGACTTCTTTAGTTAGACGTTACGAGCCTAGACAGACATAGGGTCACTGGAGTGGAACTCACCTTCTTACGTGTGACATTCGGTTGAACTGTCATGGTTTGAGGGTCGGAACCACCTTTGATCAGTAGACTGCTTAGCATGACGTACCACGACGATATTTTACAAGTAACTTAATTCAAATTCTTTTAATTCATGTCACTTGTCACTTGTCTCTTGTCTCCTCTCTCAGTCTCTTAAGTATTTTTACATGTCTTCTATTTCTTCTATGTGTGAGAAGGCTCCGCATTATTGCGTTGAACCAGTGAGGATGTTTCTTTGAGCTTGTGAGTAAACTCTATCATCATAATTCACTTGCATGCATATAATCCATACATACCCATACATATTGATTAGTTTCTGAAAGTGTATAAGAAGCTCCAATATTGGACCATTCTTCCTTTCGAAACTGGTTTATGTGTAAGGGTTCCATCTATTCTCGTCATGCATACATATCATCCAAAGAAGACTATGCATATGGATTGGAATTAGGAAGTGTTTAAGAAGCTCCTTCAATGGACCATTCTTCCTTCCAAATTTCATTCGTATGTATGGTTCTCTTTCATTCTTATCATTCATGTTCATAAATCTAACTTGCACTCCTACATTCCTATTCCCATAATCATTTCAACATCTCTCTCTTCTCCATACTCAACATTAATTTCACTTTCATGTCCTTAAACCTTCCAATATTCATTAGCTTCATACACCCTGTGTGTGCCACAACCGGACCATAGGGCTCATGCTTGCTTACGGTTTCCTTGAGACGATCACCCTCGGTTGAGCGAGTGAGGATCCAAGGTGAGCTAGTATGAGTATAGAACCTAGTTTCAAATTTAAGTTAGAACTCCAATCTAGGATAGGCTCTTGAAACCAGCATCTCTATCTTGACTCACCCTCGGTGGAGCGTGTGAGTGAGTTAGAGCTGATTTTAATGAGTCTTAGACTTCTTTAGTTAGACGTTACGAGCCTAGACAGACATAGGGTCACTGGAGTGGAACTCACCTTCTTACGTGTGACATTCGGTTGAACTGTCATGGTTTGAGGGTCGGAACCACCTTTGATCAGTAGACTGCTTAGCATGACGTACCACGACGATATTTTACATGTAACTTAATTCAAATTCTTTTAATTCATGTCACTTGTCACTTGTCTCTTGTCTCCTCTCTCAGTCTCTTAAGTATTTTTACATGTCTTCTATTTCTTCTATGTGTGAGAAGGCTCCGCAGTATTGCGTTGAACCAGTGAGGATGTTTCTTTGAGCTTGTGAGTAAACTCTATCATCATAATTCACTTGCATGCATATAATCCATACATACCCATACATATTGATTAGTTTCTGAAAGTGTATAAGAAGCTCCAATATTGGACCATTCTTCCTTTCGAAACTGGTTTATGTGTAATGGTTCCATCTATTCTCGTCATGCATACATATCATCCAGAGAAGACTATGCATATGGATTGGAATTAGGAAGTGTTTAAGAAGCTCCTTCAATGGACCATTCTTCCTTCCAAATTTCATTCGTATGTATGGTTCTCTTTCATTCTTATCATTCATGTTCATAAATCTAACTTGCACTCCTACATTCCTATTCCCATAATCATTACTCAACATCTCTCTCTTCTCCATACTCAACATTAATTTCACCTTCACATCTTTAAACCTTCCAACATTCATTAGCTTCATACACCCTGTGTGTGCCACGACCGGACCTGATCCACCCGGATTGCGATCACCTCCACATTTGAACCCGACGTGAAACGCTTCGTGGCATTTGCTTCTGATCTTGTTGGGAGGTTGTGATCCATATCCTTTGTTTCATATTTTTCATCCTCATCATATCATTATCACCATTCTTGAGTGTTACACTGGATTTCTCACAATATCGTGCATATCTTCGTCGTGAAGTAAACGCATTTGTGAGAGATCTAGAGCATCGTGCATCACTTGCTTATTCACATAAGATGGAGGAAGGATTCAAATCCCTTATTGTTGAGAAACAAGGCCAAAGAATAGTCTCTTCTATGTTGAGAGAGAAGGGAAAATTCAATGGCATCAACATCACAAGCTACTTAGATTTGTTTGAAGAGCAATCTATGATTTTTGGTCTTCCCGAAGATCTTTTGATATCATTCTTTGAACGAATTGTTGATAGCTCTATCATAAACCGTGTCACTCAATATGATAGTCTTCCTTGGAGTGATTTTAGAAAGGAGATGCTCAAAGAATTCTATCTTGAAGATTATAGCCAACATAATCGAGATGGATTCTTACGATGGGTCAATTCTCCAAAGCCTAGTAGCTCTATTACTCACTTACAAAATGAGTATATTAGACGCTATGAACAACTTCCTAATGAGGATAAGATAACTTTGGAACCTGATCTTGTGATCAATTTTCTTAAGCTTCTTCATCCTGAAACTCGTAGGGAAGTTGAACGGCGATTAGAAGAACCAGATAAGCGCTATGGTCTTACTGACAATTGGCAAAAAGTGCGTAAAGTAGTAGAGGTTGTAGCCCATAGACATCAAAGACAATCCATGCTTTATGAGCAAACTAGTCTTCCTCAAGCTAGCCTTCCACAAACTAAGGAGCAAGTTAGAGAACAATCCCATGCTATGCTTTTTGACTCTACTCCTATTCCTCAAATGATGGAGCCTACTCAAGGTTTTAAAGTAGAGCCAAATAAAAGTGTAGTTGAACTATCTCAAGTGGATATTCTCACTAAGCAAATGGAAAGTCTTATTGCTACACAATCCAATTTGGCCAAGACTATAGATGCTTTACAATCTAGTTATACCAAAACTTTTCAAAATCAAATGAACCCAATGACTTTTCAAGAGCCTAATCAACATGTTATAGCTACCAATCAAAATCCACAAGTAGCTCCTACTCAAGCATATCAAGTTCCTCCAATGCATAATCCTTCAATGCAAAATCCTCATCCTCATGTGCAAAATCCTCAAATGTATCAAAACATGTATCCTCAAGCTTCTCAAATAGCTTTTCAAAATCCTCAAAATCAAAATTTTCAAAATCATCAACCGTATAATATGGAAGCTCCTCTTGCACCTCAA
The DNA here is from genome assembly GCA_020310875.1 of Ceratopteris richardii. Taxonomy (NCBI): domain Eukaryota; kingdom Viridiplantae; phylum Streptophyta; class Polypodiopsida; order Polypodiales; family Pteridaceae; genus Ceratopteris; species Ceratopteris richardii. The sequence continues at coordinate 79,114,974 of CM035413.1, forward strand.
GTACCACATGTTGCTCCCCAAGCTCCTCAAATACATCAATTGCATTTTCAAAATCCTAATTATCCTGTTCAAGCAATACCTTATCAACAAAATCCTCAATTTCAAAATTTCCCACCACAAGTTAATCAAAATCCTCAAAATCAAAATGGTTTTGTGCGTGGCCCTCGTAGGTGTCCTTGGTGTGATTCGTTAGAGCACTTTTTGAGAGATTGTGAATTATTGAAGGCTGCTAAGGAGCAACGACTAGTAATAGACATAGACAAGAAAATCTGTGACTATCGATCTAGGCTACCTTTGCAAGGAAATTATGGTAAGGGAGGAATGAAAAAACATTATGAAAATATAACCGTAATGGACGTAGGAACTAGAGGAGTGAAACTAGAAGCTCTTGATGAACAACAAGTAGAATCAAGTAAACCCACAAAGGAAGGTGATTTTTCCATAGAGGCTTTAGTAAGAGCACGGGATGAGATTAGGAGAATAACGGCTTGGGAGTCACCGATAGAAGATCAATCTCTTATTTCTCACATATCCAATGTAGAAGAAAAACGAAAAAGAGATGAAGCTGAGCCTAGTGAAAGAAGAGTGACTCGAAAACAAACCTCAGAGGGAATAGAAACAATCATAGAGCAAGGAGAAACATCACAATCTAAAGATAAAAAACAAGAATCAGAACCCAATGAACAAAAACAAGAGGAGAAACAAAAAGGGAAGAAGACAAAGCAAAGAAAAACAGAACCAAAGCCTTTAGATAAACCAGAACAATCAAAACAAACTGAAGACCAAACACGAGAACATGAACAAAAACAAGACCCTGAGCAAAAACAAAAGAAACCAAAGAGAAAACCTAAAGCCATCTTGATTTCAGAAATTGAGAGAAAAATAGATCCTATGGAGATTTTAGATGACATTTTGCTTAAGAGTCAAGTGACTATGTCTTTAGAACAAGTTTTCTCTATTGCAAAGCCTGTTTTTAAAGATAACTTTATCGGCCTAATTAAAAGGAAGAGGTTTCCACTTAATCTAGATACTGAGATGCAAGATTCTCTAGATCAAGATCAAGCTATGAATGAAGCCTTAAACTTTGATGAATCTGATGAAGAGGACTTTGATGATGATGAAGTAAATGTTAATAAAAATTTCTTAGGACCTATTCAACCTGACCATGAAAATCATGAAAACAATCCTGAAAGCCACTTTAAAAGAACATTTTGGTCTAGAGGTACATCAGAGATGCATGTTAAAATAGGAAATGATAAGAACACTATCACTATAAATGCATTAGTAGATTCCGGCTCTGAAATCAATGTGATTTCAAGAGAAGTCTATGATAAGTTTCGATGGCCCATAGATAAAGATTGTGGATGGCGTATGAGAACTGCAGATAATGGTGTAGGTACCCTGTATGGAGCTTGTGCTAGTGTGCCCATATCCATAGGAGTAATCACAGAAGAGTTTCACTTTTTTATTCAAGATAATTGCTCCTATGAAGTTCTCTTAGGTCAACCCTTTATTTGTGAGAGTCGTATGGAAACTAAAGCCATGGATGATGGGTCTACCTATGCTAGATTTAGGTCTAAGGATGGAATGCAATCACTTCAAGTCATGACAGTAGGAGTGAATCATCCTAGGAATCGATTGTCAATTAGAAAGAAACCTATTGTTACTCAGGGTCATGAGCATGCTTGTAGTGATTGTGCACCTCGATTCATGTTTGGAGCTACATATGATCAAAATTTCGGATAGAATCCATTGTTGAGCGGGACAACAGTGGATATTGGTTTGACATCTCGCATCCAACTAACATGTACAATAGTTTGTCACTTTGTTTTCCACATTCTAGATTAGATTTTCTTCATAAGAGTCAATTGTCCAAGTCTTTTATCCAAAAAACCCAAAAAAAATTATAAAAACAACAAAATCATGGAACATGATGAGAACATTGAGCATGTGATTGAGACATCTCATTGTTTCTCTACTCTTGAGGAGTTAGAGTTATGTCTTCAACAAAATTCTAATTCCCATATTATTCTTATTTCTTCCCTTGATGAGTATGCTCTCAATATTGACAAGTGCTCGAAATTTAACCAAACACATGATGCCTTAGTTGAAACAAAGTACAAAACTGCAAACAAAAAAATCAAACCCATAGCTCAACCATTACCTCAAGGAAGTAATGAAAAAATTATTGATGTGAAAAATGATCCAATTCTTCGGGATAAGAAAAACATAGGACATACATTCACGGATGAGACAATCAAACAGGTGAAAATTGGTAGAGATGATGACTTTCTTTTGCCAGCAGAGAGAGATAAATTTGAGAGAGTCATACGTAGCCATGGAAAAGCCTTTACTATGTATCCTCATGAGATTGGTTGTGTAGATCCTAAGCTAGTTGCACCCATGATAATCTTTACTATTCCACATATTCCATGGAATCTTCGTCCTATACCTGTTCCAAAGGCTCACTTACCTGAGCTAATGAAACTACTTAAGGAGAAGATACACATGAGAATTTTAGAGCCATCTTTTGCACCTTACTCAAACAGATGGTTCACTGTGCCTAAAAAGAATGGGAAACTACGTTTTATTCAAGATCTCCAACCCGTCGATAAAGTCACCATAAGGAATGTAGGAACAGGACCCATTGTAGATGAGTTTGCTGAATCATTTTCAGGACATTCTATCTATTCAATGGGTGATCTATATTCTGGATATGACCAATTTCAATTAGCAATTGATAGTCGTGACATAACCACAATGAAAACTCCTTTAGGCTTAGTGCGAATGTGTACTTTACCTCAAGGAGCGACTAATTCTGTGGCTCATATGATGAGTGCTATGAATATGGTCTTACATGACTTTATCCCTCATATAACTATGCCATTCATTGATGATATTCCAATTAAAGGGAGTGAGGAACGTGTAAAGGACATTACTTTAGATTCATCGGGATGTCGTAAATTTGTTCTTGACCATATCTCTGATTGTGAAAGATTATTTCAACGATTTGAAGAGGTAGGTCTCACATTTTCCATAGAGAAATCTGTTTTTGGTGTCAACGAGGTACTTATTGTTGGACATTTATGTGGCCATTATGGTCGAAAGCCATACCCACAAAAAGTTGATGCCATTAGCAAGATTTCTGAAACATGTAACAACGTGAGTGAAGTACGTAGATTTCTTGGTGCTTGTATCTTTTATGTTATTTGGATCCCACACTTTGCTCATGTTGCTGATTGTCTTTATGAATTGTTGAGGAAGAAACAAAAATTTATTTGGACTGACAAACACACTCAAGCTATGCGTAAATTGAAGAAATTATTGCTTAAAGCTCCCATCCTTAAGCGTGTAGACTATTCTGCTAACAAACCTATTATATTGACTGTTGATACTAGTCCTATTGGTATAGGTTGGGTCATAAGTCAAGATGATAGTGAAGGGAATAGATATGCAATTAGGTTTGGTGCCAAAATTCTACATGAAACACAACGAAAATATCCACAAATCAAACAAGAACTATGGGGTATGGTAACAGCTTTGAAAACAGACAAAGAATATTTCATTGGTGCAAATGTCAAAGTTGAGACTGATTGTTTGCCTCTCATTGGAATGATAGCCAATTGTTCATCTCCTGATATAGCCATGCTTAGATGGATCTCATATATTAAGTTCATAAATCCTGAGTTAGTTCATATTTCAGGTAAGTCAAACTCAGTTGCTGATATGTTATCGAGAGCTAGATTTGATGATGATCTTGAAAGTGATCTAATAAAGAATGTGAATTTAGTTGACTATGTTCCACATATATATGAGTATGAGAAATTTCATGAGTCTGAGTACGAAGATGAATGGAGAGACATAGGAAAGTATCTCAGTACACTACAACCATTACCTAGCTGGACTACGAATAGATTCCGTAACATTAGGAAACGAGCTTATAACTTTTTCCTATGTAATGGTTATCTTTGGAGACATGCTAAGGGTAACGTTAAGAATCCACAACGAGTCCTGGGAAAACGAGGTCTTCAATTGCAAGTAATGAAGGAAATGCATGAGACATTATGGGCCGGTCATAAAGGATTTTTTGGAACATATGAAAAAATTAGAAGTACCTATTATTGGCCTAGGATGTATGTTGACATTAGTAGCTATGTTTCTACATGTTCTACTTGTCAACTTCATTCATCAGTCAAACATAGAGATCCGTTGCATCCTACTTATCCACCTTGTATTCACTACAAGTGGGTAGTAGATCTTGTAACTATGCCTAAAGGTATCGACAAAATGCGTTACATTGTACTTGCAAGAGAAGACTTAACTAATCATGTAGAGGGACGTGCACTACGATCTAAGACCACTTACAATGTTTGCAAATTCTTGCTTGAAGATGTCATAAGTCGCTTTGGGTACATAGAGAAAGTAGTTGCCGATCGTGGAGAGTTAAATGCGAGAGAAGCTAAAGAGTTCTTTGAGCGTCACGGTATTCGTTTGTCTCTCACTACTGCATATAACCCAGAGGCCAATGGTAAAATAGAGAGAGGGCATCCACCTATTGTGAAAGCCATATCTAAAGCATGTAATGGTGACATCAAACAATGGCCTAAATTCTTACCTTTTGCACTTTGGGCAGATAGAATGACATGCACACGTACTACTGGATATATGCCTGGTGAACTCATGTACTGTCAAAAACCATTGTTTCCAATTCAGTCTCATATTTCTGCATGGTCAAATTTGCCTTGGTCTGAAAACATGTCTACTGATGATTTTTTGAGTTTGCGTATTAAACAGTTAGAACAAGGTAAATTAAGACTTGATGATGCTATTGAAAAATTAAGAGAATCTAGAATGAAGAACAAGCATTATTTTGATAAAACTCATCGATTGCGTCCTAAGCCAATTGAAGTAGGAGATTGGGTGCTCATTTATGATAGTACATTTGACTCTCAATATGATGCACGCAAAAAGCTCACTCAACGGTGGTTTGGGCCATACATTGTATCAAAAGTCAACAACAATGGTACGTATGCTCTTTGTGAATTAAATGGTGTTGCACTAAAAACTTTGATTGTAGGTAAAAGGATAAAGTTATTCAAGAAGCGTGATAATGACGAGTACATTTTGGATGAGGACATTGAAGAAGATGACAACAATGAGGCCGATTCATAAACAGGAGTATCCATGTTATAAAAAATAAATTAAAAAAAAAAAAAAAACATTAATTTTCAAGTTCATGTTGCTTTGTTTTTTTTCAAGTTCATTCTATTTTTTTTCCATGCTTGTTTCATGCATGTTTTTTCAGTCTTTGCATTGCATTGCATATCCACATCACTTGAGTCAAAAAAGGCAAATGATGATTTCTCTACTTGTGTAAAATTGTATCTTAAGTAGTAACTTATCTACTAAGAAATTGATTATAATCTAGGATTGTGGAAAGATAGGGCATGTAGATTTGGAGGTTTATTTTGGTGACATGACTTTCATATATAAACATGCATATGTATCCAGTATCGAAAGCATAATTGTTGAAATCCTAGCTCTTGCTATTGCATGTTTCTACATCCTTAGTCCATCTCACAGCACTTGTATCGGAGTTTAAACGACTATTCTCCGTCATCAAAAATGGTTGTACCTTGTATCGGGGTTTAATTTTTCCCCGTCATCAAAAAAAAAAAAAAGTTGCTACATGTTACCAAGAAGTTTACACTTTCTTCCACCCCAAAAAAGTGATCGTAACCATAAAGTTGCCGAATCATCATCATCATCATCAAAAAAAAAAAAAAAAAAAAAGCAAGCCAAAGGAGGATAAAGAGGCATAGTAGAATAAATCACGGGCTATATAGGCAGATTTATGCATTAGTGGAGTTTAGTTAGATTTCCTTGCATGTTATTAGAGAAAGAGCATATTCATATTTATGTAGGAAAGGAGTTGATCTAAAATAAGCTAAAGATGAAAGATGTCTCTTGAAAATCCTAAATCTTTGTTTATAATCATATTTAAGGTAGATTGCTTTATGAAAAAGGTACAAAATTTTCTTCAAGATGAGAGGAACTGATGCTTAAAACGACTCAATACATCCACTTCCACTTCATATTGATGTTTGTTTTTTTTTCTTTCTTGTTGCCAATGTTGCTTGTTCATTTGCATATATGTTGCCTATTTGTTCATGCATATTCATGTTGCCTATTTCAATTATTTCTTTCATGCAAATTTTGCTTCATGTCACGTTACCTACTTATTCATGCATATAATCAATTTTCCTTCCATCTTTCTTATGTTGCCTATAAAAGAATTTGATGCCTGGAACATTTTGTTTTTCACAGATGCTAGAGTGGCACTTCCGGAGGGATCGCAGGTTTAGTGGGGGCGAATGTCGTCGAGATTTGCTCTCCTCTCTCACTTGTGAAGGCCTACAAAAAACATATTTGGCGAAGGTAGCCAGAATTCCTCGAGAAGTCCAGGATGCATCAAGGATGTCAAAGGAAGGTCACATACAAAGTTTCAAAGAAATCAAGAAAGTCCATGGTAGCGGTCAAAGCTGGTCAAAGCTGGTCAAAGTTGGGAAATTAGGGCAAAAATTTCATTGTCACCAAATTAGATGAAAATCCATATACTTGTAAAGATTGTCAAAGGCAGTCTATAGCCCAAATTTCAGCAGAAAATGGATTTTGTAGCACATTGATATGCTATGTTCATTTTGTAAAAATGTAATTTTTCTAGTTTGACCCTACAAATTCTTGTATAGAAAATTATGTTAGCCATATGGTTTGGCATGTATAAATATCATATGTGGATACATATTTGTACAAATTTTCAAGGCTATCAGAGCTTCCTAGAGACCTTAATGCCACCTTGCAAGCTTCCAAATGTAGTCAAACTTGTACAAGGGAGATTCAGATGGGAGTTTTTCCTACATATTCCTGAAGGAGATCTTTGGAAACATAGTCCTACAAAGTTTCATCTTCATCAAAGTCTTTTTGGAGGGTCAAAGAGCACAAAGTCCAGTTTTCAAGGTCACCGCAGTTTTCTAGAATAAGAAAATTGAAGGCTTGAAGGGCTGCCACATGTCAAAATATGATTGAACCATGGTGTACGGTCAAGATGAGCTCCTATTCAAGGGTGGAGATGCACTAAAGCATAAAGGAAGGAGGATCCATGAATTTTTTCCATAAAAGAAGAATTTTTTGACACTTAAAGATCAATAATGCAAAGTTTCTCCAAAAAATAGTGGCTTATCTTATCCGAATTGATGTCAGCACTGATCCGACGGTCCAGATCATCCCCAGATCCAATGGTGGAGAATGAGGGCGCCTAAATTTCACTCCTTTACACTAGATTTGATAGAAAGAACAATTCCAAGCCATTGATTTGATTAATCAAATGGTTGTAATCAAAAGTAGTGATCCTAGAGTTGAGAGTTGATTTCTCTAGATCCAAGGGCCCAAATTCATTCAAAAAACTATATAAACCCCCCTCCAAACTCCTAGAGCATCATTGTTAGGCATCCATAGGGCTCATGCTAGCTTACGGTTTCCTTGAGACGATCACCCTCGGTTGAGCGAGTGAGGATCCAAGGTGAGCTAGTATGAGTATAGAACCTAGTTTCAAATTTAAGTTAGAACTCCAATCTAGGATAGGCTCTTGAAACCAGCATCTCTATCTTGACTCACCCTCGGTGGAGCGTGTGAGTGAGTTAGAGCTGATTTTAATGAGTCTTAGACTTCTTTAGTTAGATGTTACGAGCCTAGACAGACATAGGGTCACTGGAGTGGAACTCACCTTCTTACGTGTGACATTCGGTTGAACTGTCATGGTTTGAGGGTCGGAACCACCTTTGATCAGTAGACTGCTTAGCATGACGTACCACGACGATATTTTACATGTAACTTAATTCAAATTCTTTTAATTCATGTCACTTGTCACTTGTCTCTTGTCTCCTCTCTCAGTCTCTTAAGTATTTTTACATGTCTTCTATTTCTTCTATGTGTGAGAAGGCTCCGCAGTATTGCGTTGAACCAGTGAGGATGTTTCTTTGAGCTTGTGAGTAAACTCTATCATCATAATTCACTTGCATGCATATAATCCATACATACCCATACATATTGATTAGTTTCTGAAAGTGTATAAGAAGCTCCAATATTGGACCATTCTTCCTTTCGAAACTGGTTTATGTGTAATGGTTCCATCTATTCTCGTCATGCATACATATCATCCAGAGAAGACTATGCATATGGATTGGAATTAGGAAGTGTTTAAGAAGCTCCTTCAATGGACCATTCTTCCTTCCAAATTTCATTCGTATGTATGGTTCTCTTTCATTCTTATCATTCATGTTCATAAATCTAACTTGCACTCCTACATTCCTATTCCCATAATCATTACTCAACATCTCTCTCTTCTCCATACTCAACATTAATTTCACTTTCATGTCCTTAAACCTTCCAACATTCATTAGCTTCATACACCCTGTGTGTGCCACGACCGGACCCGATCCACCCGGATTGCGATCACCTCCACACCGGTCCTCACGTCTCCACGGATTGTCATTTATGAGGTAAAGCTCCTCATGTTGGTACTTGCCATTGTGCTAGAGTGACACCAAATTTGGCACCGTTGCCGAGGAGAGCGCTTGAAGAATGGGTGTGTGAAAGTAAGATGTAGAGTAGCGATGTTGGAAGGTAAAAAAATCATCATTTTCAATTCAGTTTCTGAGTTTTCATCTCACTTTAGAAGAGCTTCTCAAAGCAAAACCTACACGTAGTAAATCAGGTTCCAGAACTTGATTCTGAAATGCCAAAAGCAAGAAGAAAATCCCAGAGATACCTCTAGACAAAATAAGGGACATGTGTGAGGGTGAAGAACGTAATACTTATCTTCCAATCACCTACCAAGGTTACACAACCAAAGCAATCATAGATTCAGGTGTTGGTGCTGCTATTGCAACCACCTCCTTATGGAAGCGATGGGGCAAGCCCACATTAAGACCAACTAGAATGAAGCTTCAGATGTCTCACGGCCATGTGGAAAAACCTCTAGGATTGCTCTAAGGGATAACTCTAACCACTTGTGGTGTAGAGTTTGAACACACATTTGCTATATGTGACTTTGAAAAAAATAATGTCTACGAGATGATCCTAGGAAGACCCTTCCTATGACAACTGCAAATAGTATAGGATTGGGGAACCAACACCTTATACTTGTAGCGCTTAGGGGTCACAACCAAGGTCAATTGGAAGGATTACACCTTCAGAGATGTACCACCCCTACAGTGGAATCCTATCCACAAGGAGCAAGAAGATTCAATCTCTGTGCATTCTAAAAGTTCATCTGATACATCCTCGATGCATGAAGATACTCATTTTTTGGTTGTGCAAGGTCGCAAAGGAAGAGTAAAAACACTCAAAGGCAAGAGAAAAAGGGACTTCTCAAGGAGAAAGACCAATTAAAGACCCAACCTACACACCGATGATCTTTCCAGAGAGGAATTTGAGCTACATGGTTGGGCAAAAATCTTACCCACCATGGACATTGTTGTCAATGAAGAACAATGGACATCTCATTGTGATGAGGAGGGTTATGATATTTCAGTGTTCATGTGTCAACCCTTGCTAGAAGAATGTGATCCTAGTGACTTCATAGAAGAAGAAGAGAATGATGATGATCTAGAGTCCATTGTGATGAATAGTTGCTTTATTTCAGAGAAGCACTATCTAGAAGACATAGGAGTATTTACACAAAAAGAAGAACCTCTCACAAGTATCAAAATGGTAAGTTCAAAGAATGGAAGCGAGGGTGATCAAAAGAAAAAGAAAAGAAAAAGTAGTGAAACAAGAAGAGGAGGAACCATTGTTTGAAGTACCAGAAAATTCCAAGAAATATGAAGTGGAAGACCAAAAAATTTTGGTACAAATGCCTAAGAGAGAGGCCACAATAGGAGAAGCATATGATAACAAAGAAAAGACCAAAAAAATTGTATTCACGATTGAAGAGAACGAAGAGAGATGTACATACATAGGAGATGACCTAAGTGAAGAAGAGGAAGCAGAGTTGGTAGCCTTATTAAGGGAATATAGGGATGTGTTTACATGGCACTATAGAGACTTGAAGGGAGTAGATCCGAAAATTTGTTCTCATATGATTCCCATGATAGCAGATGCCAAGCCCACCAAACATAAGCCCTTCACATATAATGACACTTTATGCAGCAAAAATAAAAGAAGAAATTGATAGATTGATTGAAGCTGGATTTATCTATGAGATTGAACATACGTAATGGGTATCCCCCATCATTGTAGTACCCAAGAAGAATGGAAAGTTATGCGTATGTATTAATCTTAAAAAATTTAATGCTGCCACCATAAGAGATAATTATCTGCTTCCAATCATTGAACATTTATTGGAGCATGTTGCAGGCAAGGAAGTTTATAGCTTCCTTGATGGATTTTTCGGTTACAACCAAGTAGCCATTGCCCCAGAAGATCAACACAAAATAGCTTTTGCCACAGAGTGGGGAGTCTTTGCATTTTGTGTGATGCCATTTGGGCTCACCAATGCACCTGCAACATTTCAAAGGCTCATGTGTCATGTCTTCAAAGAGTTCTTGCGAAAGAGCTTAGAAGTATATGTGGATGATTTATGTGGTCATTCCCAACAAAGAAGATACCACATCCCTGAGCTCAGACAAATCTTCAACAAGTGTAGAGAATATCGAGTGTGTCTGAACCCAGAGAAGCGTGTGTTCATGGTACGACTAGGTAAAATCTTAGATCACATTGTTTCTAAAAACGGAATATCAACACATGAGGACAAAGTAAGAACCATAGCAGAACTTCCAAGGCCAAGGAACATTAAAGAGGTACAAGCCTTTATGGGCCATTGTGGATATTACCATAGGTTTATCCACATGTATGCGATCATAGCTAAACCTCTTTATGCCTTGCTGACAAATTTTGAGTGGAATGATGAATGCGAAAAGTCCTTCAATGAGATGAAGAGACGCTTGTGCATAGCACCAATACTGACGACTCCTAATTGGAATAAGCCATTCCATGTACAGGTGGATGCATCCAAATATGCAATAGGATGTGTGTTGTCACAACCAACTGGTGAAGGGAATTTAGATTTGCCTATAGCATATGCTAGTAGGCAATTGAATGCTGTTGAACTACACCACAACCGAAAGAGAAGGTTTAGGCATGGTATATGCTATGAAGAAGTTTAGACATTATCTATTGGCCAACAAGTTCAAATTTTTCACCGATCATCAAGTCTTATTATATTTGGTCAATAAACCTTGCAATACCGGATAATTAGTAAGTTGGTTCCTCTTACTAATGGAATATGACTTTGAAGTGGTTGTTAGGAAAGGTAGGAGCCACCTTAGGGCGGATCACCTTTCTCACATCACTTCAGGGGAGTCACCACAAGAGTGTTTGATGAATTGCCCGATGCTTATCTGTTCAATTTAGAAGTTGTTCCAAAATGGGCAAATAAGCTAGTACCTTTCTTAACCTTTGGACCTACAAATAAGAACATAAAAACAAACACACAAGAAATTGTAAGATCACAAAAATATCAAATATTGGCAGGAAGCATGTACAAACAAGATACAAATGGTGTATTAGCTTGTTGTGTCGAGGATGATGAACATAACAGTTGGTTGCAACAAGCCCATGAAGGATTGCAAGGAAATCACTACTCTAAACAACAAACATTGCAGAATCTAAAACGTTTAGGAGTGTATTGGCCTAGCATGGACAAAGATATACATGAGTGGATTAAGAATCATCAAGTGTGCCAGGAGAGACCCACAGTGGAGCATGTGACTCTATATCACATGTCATTAATTCCAGATTGGAGTGCTCCATTGGTAGAATTTATGAAATCAGGAACACCATCAAACGAGGCTAATCTAGCAAGAAGATGAAGCATGGAGAAAGAGGCTCAGGACTATTCCTTAATGGGAGAAAACCTATACCGAAGAGGAAAAGATGGGTACCTCTGATTGTGCGTTCATGAATAAGATTATTTGAAAATCTTAAAAACCGCACATAACAATGCTACAGGTGGACACTTTGGGCCTGACAGAGTAATCAAGACCATTCTATTTTTAGGACTTTGGTGGCCTACTCTTCATATGGATGCACATACCTATGTGAAGAAGTGTGACACATGCCAACGTGCACAATATCCGATTAGAAAGGATGAGGTGCGTTTGTGGCCAATGATGGGAGGACGTGCATTTTCAAAATGGGGTATAGACTTTGTAGGTCCTATCAACCCTCTAGCTAGAAACTCCCATGCGGAATACATCATTGTAGCCATAGATTACCTAACAAAGTGGGTATAAGTAAAATCCACAACAAAGAATGATGCTCAAACGATGGCTAAGTTCTTATTTGAGAATGTGTTCACAAGATACAGATTGCCAATAGAGTTAGTAAGTGATAGAGGTACACACTTCTTGAACGAAGTCATTGAAAATCTCCTTCAAGAATTCATGGTAATACATAAGAAGTATGCCCCCTATCATCCACAAGCTAATGGCCAAGCTGAGAGCACAAAGAAGATCCTATGTAATGTATTGACAAAATTGGTAAATAATAAGCACTCTAATTGGGATAAATAGCTTCATCATGATATTTGGGCTTATCGATTTGCCTACAAAATGGTGCTCAATGCCACCCCATTTCAGATGGTCTTTAGACAAAATGTCGTGCTACCTTTAGACTTCCTAATCCCAACTTTAAAAGTAGCACAAGAGCATGGGTGGAATGGACATGAGTTATCCTCTAGGATCTTTGATCTAGAATGCTTAGGTGAGACAAGGCTACAAGTGGCGGCAGGCATCTATGCTGCAAAGAAAAGGCAAAAGGCATACTTTGATGCACATATCAAAGATAAAGTCTTGAAAGAGGGAGACCTAGTGTTGGTTTATACACTAAAGCAACTTGCCCGTAAATTGAAAAAAAGAGATACGGACCCATGATCATTAATAGAATTTCCACTAGCGGTGCAGTTCAATTGTTCACACTAGAAGGTGATATCTTGCCAAACTATATCAATGGTTGTCGAGTCAAACTATATCAAGAACCTCTTACAGAGAATATGCTAATGAGACTCGACACTGCTAAGAAGCGAAAAGAAGAAGAGTTAACGGTTAGAGAAGAAGCACAGGCAAAGGGTAGAGAACGCATTAGGAGAAATAAGTTAAGATGCCTAGGACTAGAGGTCAATCTTGAGGCCCCAAGATACCACATGGCCATGTGTCGAACATCAAGTGCAATTGCTTCTCAAATAATTGATTGACATCCCTTTGTGACCATCGTGGTAGGACAAGGGAAGAATGCAAGAACTATGAGAGCATTGATTGACTTAGGTGCAGCAACTAGTGCAGTTAGACTTTCATACTGCCAAGATCTACAATTGAACCTCAATCCCATAGAAGCTTATACCATAGGATTGGGAGGTGTGGAAACCCCTTGTTTGAGCGAGGTGGAACTTCCCATCTATCTTCAAGGTGTTTCGATGAGAGTTAAAATGCTAGTGTGTGAAGATGAGGACCTTATAGAACCACTTGTCTTGGGTCAAGACTGGATCTATGACCATGGAGTCAACTTGAACCTAAGAAGTCACACATGAACAATGTATTACATTAGAATTATACAATTGCATGCTCACAAATCCAGAGGTCACACATTCTCTTAGTTCTTTTGAAATTAATCTTCGCAAAGAAAATATTGTGTGTGTCAATAACCCTATGAAGCAAAAGGACTCAATCATGGAAGCACAAGCTCAAAGGCTAGAAAACCTCTCTTCTTCTTCTTCACAGACTAATGCAAACGTAACTCGACCCAAGAGGCAAGCAAAAAAGACATTTACCATATCAACTAGACAGATAGAATTCAAGAAGAAAGAAGCTCAGGGCATGAAGCAGATGTGGGTACGAAAAGGAGAACAACCACCAGCTTTACCACAACTATTCTCATCAAAGCAAGCTAATCACGCTAAAAGAAGCACCAAGAAACAAGGACAAGCTCAATCCCAAGGTCTCCGACAGATTTAGGTACCAAAGAAATCGATGAAGGCTGACCATAATAACATACAAATTTGGGTGCCAAAGAAATTAGCTACAGATCAACAAGGGCGATTGGAGATGTGGGTACCCAAGGCACTCTTGCATGCACAAAACAATATGATCTTCTTCACGAGAAAAATCTCAGCAAAGAAACCACGGAGAAGCAAGAGTCAAAACCATGGACCGAGACCAAAAGAAGATATATTCATCTCCTCACCAGTAATAAAAAGACAACCAAAACGGGTATGGGTGTGGACACCAAAAGTACCAATAGTTTCCAGAGAGCCAAAGCGCCAACCACGCTGGATACAAAAATTCAAAACCCCCCAAAGATAAAGAGGAGAGAGCTTATGTCTATAGGGCCAAATACCATCCTGAAATGGATCCCTATAAGAAGGATTACATCATTTCAAGATCCATTGGCTACCTCCAACAAAGACTGCATCAACATCCACCAGAAACATTGAAAGCCTCGACGTGCAACAACCATGTGCCTTTGGCATAACCTTGTCTTTTGCACCATTCAGGTCATGCATTTCCAAAGTATGTATTAATATAGGGCCACATTCCACGGCCGTGCATAGACACAATTGAGGATCCCAAGCACATGCGACACATCTGACATATGTGAAATATTTTATTGATGCTAACACTTTTTTTTTCTTGTTTTACTCCATTGTTCAAAAAAGAAGGGAGCGGAAGAAGACGAGAGAAAGAACCGGATTGTGTGTTTGAAAAATCCACAATGCAAACCATCAACAAGGACATCCATCAACAACGGAAGACAAGCTGATGGTCAATCACCATGATGGAAGTACAACACGAAGAGTTGAAGATCAACGGAACTTTCACCATGGTAAGAATTGTATGCTTCTTGTATCTCAATAGGTCGTTTTCCCTTATGGGAAGCCTCCTATTGGAATGAACAACAAACCGCTTCCAGAATCGTCGATCCAATGATGGAACTTTCACTATCCATGTTGTCTACGTTGTTGGTGGTAAACATGTCTTCTTTGCTTGTAGTGTAGCCCTCCTAATTGGTTTCTTTGTTGTTAGGGATCTCTAGGGCTTTGTCACTAGTTTCCACCTCAAACTGGTTCCTACTTGGGTAATCAAGCTCATTAATCTCCTTTTCTAGATTGCAATACAAGTTGTTTGGGGGGCTATTTGGCATTCGATTTCTCTCAGAGATCGCCTTGGGGCTTCTTTTCCTTCTTCTTCTGACTTCTGTGAACCTATCTGAGTCAGTTTCTAGGTTTTGGGGGCCCTTAACTTCCTCTTTGTTCTTCGGGTGATTCAGTGTCCAATTGTTGCCTTGGGCTTTTCTGGTTGCATCTTGTTTTTGTTTGCTTTTTTTGTCTCAGTGGGCAATCTTTAATCTTGTGTCCTTGTTGGCCACAACGAAAGCACACATTAGGTAGGTTTTTGTAGTTGACAACTTGCTCCTAGATATTCCCTTCGCTCCACTTTGATCTTCAATGGAAGGGTTGTGCTGAGTCAGCCTCGACACAGATCTGAGGGTGCCACCGAGCTTTGAAAGAGTGCCTTGCACCTTCATAAATGAGACGACCTAGAGAGGGTATCGAAAAGATTTTGATTCATCGGGAATAAAATCAGGGGACCATTTGAACAGGCATAGGGTCGCCCACCCGAGTTGCCAGGTTCGGACACTGAGGGCTTGGAATGCCATATCTTCATTCTCAACACTAGCCACATATGACTCACCGGTAAGAACTGGCACTTACTAACAATCAACCCATGGGGGAACCACTCTCTTCGAAGCCAATGTCTCGAGCAGGGGCCTAGGGCCAAACACTTGACCAACGAGACATAATTTCCTGAGCTCTTCTTGCTTTGATAGAACTGTATCTCTACTAAGAGAGACCAAGGGAGGCTCAACTCCAGGTCAGGGCTAGATTGCTTATCACAAAGGAGGGAGCCACCGAAGCCATGACAAGGACCCTCCTGAGAAAAACTTCTGCTAATAGCCCTTCACATCTCGAGTGGCCAGATCAAAGCACAAAGAAGTTTGGCCATTACTCAAAATATGGAAATGAATGTGTGCCTTACTTTCTCATTCAACACATATTTTCTTATACAAAAGTAGAGGGCCTTTTGACCAATCAAATAGAAGATAAGAGGAGGATAAGATTACCTTTCATTTAGGAGAGTGTTTCTATGAAAAAGACAAGCTCATCTCCAACAATCCCTCCTTTGAGCTTGTTTGTATATAGCTCTTTAGGGACTATCCTTTCCTCACAACAAGGTTAGGGTGGTACACAAAAGTATGTTTCCTTCCCATGTACAAAGAAGATGGTACAATATTTATATCCTTCCTACAACAAACTCATGGGTGGTACAGGTGTATATATTCCTTCCCATGTACAATGAGTGTGGTACTACATTTTGGATAGCCTTCCCTCAAGAAACTTATGGGTGGTACAGATCCTTCCCTTTACATATGAGGATGGTACGAAGGGGATTGAAGAGAGGCTCATAAGTGCTTAGTGATTTTGTTTGTAGTGTTTTTGTTGATACCATCTCCTCCTTTGCTTTGTTTGTCTTGCATATTTTTATCCACTTTGTTGTCTTGTAGGCACTTGCTTATGAATACATGCATATGAAGAAACAAACTAGAAAATAACTTAGGAAAGGTCCTTCCCTTTAACAAAAGGGGTGGCTAATTCCCATTAAAGACATCACACAAAAAAGAGGTATTTATACATGGCATGCTTAGACCTATATGAACAGGTATTTATACATGGCATGCTTAGACCTATATGAACAGGAATGATTACAAAGCATTTAAGGCTTTTGGGTATTTCTTAGCTTGTTTTTGTTCTCACCTTTGAGGTTAGTCTATGAATGGTAAAACTTGCCATCAACAAAAATCATGGCAATGAGCCTAAGTAGCACAAGGTGTACTCAAATGCATTGCCATGTGAATGCAGTCATGCACTCGCCCTTAGCGGGATCACACTTTTGAATAACGTGATTTTCCCAAGGTCTTCAAAAGATGCTTTTTTAAAGTGATAAGCTTTTCATAAATCAGGCATTATATGCAAGTCAAAATTTTAGTGATGAGTGCGAAAGATGCATATGCTTAAGAAGTCATTTAAAAAAAATACATGCTCCGCTTTCAAAGGTAAACATGCCAAAAACATAGTGTTATCAGCTCCGTCGATTGCGTGATAATTACCAAATTAGTTTGGTACATACTTGTGTGTTTGTACGCCCGTGTCTCTGCAAAAGACCTGGCTAGCTAGTACAAGTGAAATCTTTAGCATGGATGTAATGGTGGCATAATGATGATGCTCACGGAACTTTATTGGTTGACTTCTTACATCTTGGGGCAGTTGCAAAATTAAACATCAGAGAAATATCGATAAAACATGCTTGGAAATCAGCCTGATAGTGCCCCAACCCTGTAACTTCCTTGCTAACTTCGTCTTTCGACGTTTCCCAAAAACAATGCTTCTTGATCTCAGTAGACTCGTGCACTTCCCAAAAACTGGAAAGAATCTTTCATGAGGATTTCATCGAGCTCAGCTACCCATTAAGATTGTGTAGAGTACAATGGCTCCAGATAAGATGAGCTTCCAAATGTTCACGAGCATCTCTCTGAGAGCTAAATGAAGCTCGCAATAGTAAGGACAACAAGCTCTGTGACATCGTTGGACATTCTCTTCTTGCTCAGTACAACTTCTATGAAAATTGGTGCTTACCTTGTTGTTCTCCAAGAAATTTGCAGCCATTTCCTTACTTACAGGGATATCTTTGATTTCAGAACCTCCAAAGTGTGGATCTTCCTCACAAGCCCCGCCATTTTCTTAGCTTGCACACATATATTATTATCGATCTTGAAGCATTCTTCATGCACACGGGAAACTAGGAGGAGACGGGGGCTTGTTGGAGGATGCACTGAAGCAAGGTGATAATTACTATCCATTAACAACGTTCACTGCCACAATGCACTGCTGAAGGCCATCCATCGCTCAGCTTTCGTAATGCTACTTGCCCTCGACAAACGGAAAGGCCGAGTATGCTTTGTTGCGAGTCAATGGAACAACAAGTGCAACTTCATGAAGCTCTGATACCATGTTGGATTCTATCAACTATGGCAATGGCGCAACAACAAAGATGACACAAATCTATTTACTTAGACCATAGTGAAGCTGTGGAGAAAGACAGAGAAGAGATAAGACAGAGTGAGAGACTCTCTCGTACGCATAGATGAGATAAGATGACACTATCTTTCTCACACACATGTATATGCACAAATATGGAAATGAATGTGTGCCTTACTTTCTCATTCAATGCATGTTTTCTTATACAAAAGTAGAGGGCCTTTTGGCCAATCAAATAAAAGATAAGGAGAGGATAAGATTACCCTTCATTTAGGAGAGTGTTTCTATGAAAAAGACAAGCTCATCTCCAACATCCCATAGACTGTTACTGACGGAGCGTTGTTGAACCTGTTAGATCTCTCTTTAAAGTGAAAGATTCTTCGCTTCGGATTTTGCTTTTCTATCTCCATGTGGCATTTGATGCGAGATCTATAATTAAATTTTTTATGCTTTTTGCTTTTTACATTGATTTTGCTTTTGCAGCTCGAAAGTGCCATGTGAGTTGTTCTTCACATGTGACGGAGATGGACCACCGCCAGAAATGCCTGCGTTCTGTACAAAAAACGTGCAACAAGATCATAATCCATGTGTCTTGATACGGGATCTGTCAACACATACTAGGGACACACTATTCAATCATCACTCAAGCATTTTCTTCGCGTCAGAGTGTCAGTTGGCCTTACATAATCTTTTCTTCTTCTCGTGAATGTCCATTCTCCAGCTTACTTGCAACATGCCAGAAGACTCAGGAGGAAGCAAAGACATGCAGAAGAGTTGGAATTTGATCTTGTAGATATAATCTATAGTGCTCGCATATCCATTCCAAGAATCCTAGTGAAGAAATGTACGTACTTCACAGAGGCACAAGGAAACAACATTTTGGTGGTCACAGATGTCTTCAAACATCCAAATGTTTTGGAAATAGAAGCGTCGTATCTACATATCTTCAATCTACACAAAAATGAATGGCGTCAATACAAAATCAAAAATTGATTTCCATTCATGAAGGTTCCATCTCTGAGATGAAGCTCGATTAGAAAAAATATACTCACGGGAGGTTTTGGAGCTACACATTAATGCCAATAAGTGAAGTCTTGTGCCAGAACAATACCGACAAGAAATTTTTGGCAATGACTTTTCATTATCGATTGTGAATGTTTTTCAAGGATACCTGTGTGCTCTCTACCAAGAGAAGCAACAAATCCTTTGCTATGACCCCATGGATTGTTATCGATGGTCTAGAAGCCATGGATTGTTATCGATGGTCTTAAAGATAGGCCTCTCCAATCGCCTCTTCTGTTGAGTAGCCTTTCAATTGTTATGAAGTATGAAGTTGTAAAGCATCCATTGCATAACGTCAAAACATCAGATGGATGATGCGATAAACCATGAAATCGTTTTCACATTTAATTAAGATGAAGTGCAAAGCTCCGATGAGAACCAACGAAAAGACCGTATATTGATCCTTACACTTCCTACAAAATAAAGCCAACTTACCCACTCTTTGCATGAATCCATTCTCACACTTGGCAGCAGTAAGAGGAACATCCAATCTTCCACTCTTGGAATCCATATTGTAGCGTATTCAATACATGGCTCTATGTTGCATAGAGTTAGTTTGATTTCTATTTGAGAAATCCTCGCTTATTCAAGCAAGTGACTAAGTATACATTATTGAATAGAATTCATATCACATCATGTGACTATGTT
This sequence comes from Ceratopteris richardii, assembly GCA_020310875.1. Taxonomy (NCBI): domain Eukaryota; kingdom Viridiplantae; phylum Streptophyta; class Polypodiopsida; order Polypodiales; family Pteridaceae; genus Ceratopteris; species Ceratopteris richardii. The sequence goes on from CM035413.1 coordinate 79,134,892, forward strand.
GTTGAATATGTATATCTATGCACGTGGGTGTTGTTTCATGTATGCATATGCTCTCTCCGTGTATGCATTTGTACATGATTGTTTTAGTACATCAATTATAGAGGTGTTGTTACTTTCTGGGTATTTGGACATTTATAACTACATAAACGTTCACAAAATTTGTTTCCAAGATTTGGGTGTGTGCATAGCATTAAAATGTTGGCCTAAATTTCAATAATTCAATGAAAAATGTTTTATCAATAATTTTATCATAAGTACCCTTATGCCCAATCCAAAGACATCATATTAGATCACATATAAGAAATTCTTGGAAATAGAATTAGTAATTTACATTCCACTATTCCAAGAAGACTAAGCTATATTGGAAAATTTTCTAAACGGCATAGTGTTGCAAAATCTAGTCTTTCTTTTTCCCTTAGTCTGCCATAGGAATGAAAAATACATTCATCTTTTGAATTTAGATAATCCATAAACATCAATCATCCTAAATGATGCTAGATCATCATCCTAATAAGAGATCGATCCTTCTATGAGTCAGATTTATCTCTATCTTCAAACTCAAAACTGGCAAATCATCATTCAATTCCCATTCTCTCCAAGGCCAATAACTAGACATGTAGTCAAAGATCATCGTTGGAAATAAATATAATATTTTTTCATCTAGAACCTTCAAATGAGACTCAATGTAACGAGTATGACTAGGTAATCCCTTCATTGCCTAGACTAGGATAATGCCACTCCTATCTAGGAAATCTAAAAGATAATCTCTCAACCTTGTTTATTCCTCTAGAAGCAAGCGAGATGTACTTTCTAGAAACAAATCCCTTCTTAGACTTACTTCTATAAGTAAACTATACTTACTCCTATTGGTGCAAGAAAATCCAAGCTCACATACTTGGATGATTAGCTTATTTCTCATAGAGCCTTATATGATCAATCCCTTGTAAAATCAATTACATTTACCCTTGTAAAAGAGCCCTACATCCATGAGGAAGTTAGGAAACATCAAATCACGTAATTGATTGACAAGAGAATATATCCTATAGTTTAGGATTCACTTTTAGGTGGACTTTTGAATTTGAATTCAAAAGAGCAGCTCCAAAATCAATTATAAAAAGAGGATCAAATGACCCACGTGATGTCTCGACTTCATGAGATCATTTAAAAGGGTGGAATAGATTATTGCCAATGACATTGTATTTGTCTGATCTAATACATAAATTTTCATTACATCTTCACTTCACTTCTTTGCCATGACTACATCTATACAATGATCTTCTCAGAGCTTGTTCTTAGTGTATGATTGATCATTTGTCATGATTTAAAGAATCATAGATTTAGAATACTATCTAATTTGTAGCTATAAAATCTCAAGATCATTACTTCTCTGAATCATGAGATATTATCACTTCATTGCTCTTTGGTTTGTTGACTGATGCACCCCGACAATGTTGGACATGTCCTATGATTTGCTAAATGTTGGCAGCAGTCAAGGCACCCAAGGACTCACAAGACAAGAAAGTCAAAGAAGGGAGTCAGAGCAAAGAGAAGGCACAAGCAGTCAACGAAGATCTGGCCAATAGGCCATTTAATTTTTCCAATCAACATCTTCATAACAGTGATTTTCATCACTAACAATCATTGTAAATACCATTTCATTTCATATTTTTGTAGCTCCATTTTGTGCAATCCAAGGAGTCCTTGAGGAGCATTAGAAGTACCTAACTATCAATTTTCATATTTTTTAGACTCCATTTGAGCCCTCAAATAGGCCCTAGAACCTAATTTTTAACTATGCCAGACACTAGGTCTGGACAAGGCCAAAACTAGTCAAAAACTATAAAAAGAGCTAGAGAGCTCATTTTTGAGGTTAGCTTTTTGTAGTTGTGAACTTGTATGAGAACTTGGTTATAATAGAAGTGATTCCATTGTCTTGCCTCTTTGTTCTTGTGGTGTGTGCACATGTGTGTGTATGTGTGTGCATGTTAGTGTGCTTCTCACTCACACATTTGTGCCTTCACTTGCTCGAGGTCTTCATACCATCCTCATGTCTTCCTGGATTGACATTAAAGGAGGTGCTACTCATCACTGAGCTACACCAAATTTTGGCGCCGTTGCCAGGGATCGAGCTTTGAGGACGAGCATGTGATGGTAAGACGTAGAGTTGAGGCGTTGGAGTCATAGGTATTTTCTTCGCTTCCATCTATTTTTCTTTTGTTTTCTTCTCCATCTTCATTACCATCATCATCATCACCATTTCTCACCTCCATCTCCATCATCACGACATTTTCCACGTTTTGGTCATATCACCATTCCCACACCATTCCCCTCATTTCACTTGTGAGAGAGAGCGAGAGAGCGTTTGTGTGTGTGCACTTTTCTATGTTTTTTGAGATTTTGTGTAGGAATCAGCATCCCCAGCAGCTCCACTAGCTCCAGCAGGTAAAAAATTTGATTGTGCAGGTCCCAAGGCATTGACCTCTGTCATTCGCGACCGACAGAAAAATTGACCTGTTTGCAAAACTAAGTGCCTAAATGTGATGTATAGGCCTAGAGCTTCATGAATATGTGTTTGAAATTTTAAAATTCCTCAGTTTTCTATCAATCGTGATCGACACATCAATCGTGATTGACAAACCACGACGGATACTTGCCGACCGACCTGTCAATCGCGATCGACATGTCAATCGCGATCGACATATCAATCGCGACCGACTGAGTCAACGATCGACTGACCACGACTGACTGAATTTACGTGCACCACATGTCAATCGCGATCGACCCATCAATCGCGACTGACCCAGTCAAAAACTGTTTGACCACGATCGACAGAGCCCTTGCGATGGACCTGTCAATCGCGATTGATCCATCAATCATGACCGACAAGAGTCAATGAGCCTTTGACCACGACTGACTGAGACTTTGGGCCAAGGGTCAATCGTGATTGACCCATCAATCGCGACTCATAGCCACGACGGACTTGTCAATCACGACCGATACATCAATCGCGACTGACACATCGAATCGTGATTGACAGACCACTCGATCACGATTGACGGGCAACTTCGGCCAATTTTTAGGGCAAAAAATATTGGGCTATTTTTGGCTAATGTTGTGGAAAGCATTTAAGGGCTATTAGAGCATTGCAAGGCCGGCACACAAGTAATCCGAGAATTCCTGTTTGGACCCTGTTTTAGCCCCAGAACCCTAAACTATCATAACTTCTTCATACGAAATCCGTTCGAGGTGATCTTAGGCTCGTTGGAAAGCTCGTGGGGGATTATTGGATATAGTATTTTTAAGTTGACTATACCCAGGGTTGTGTCAATTGAATTGAATGTTGAACTAACTTTGGGACTATTACAGGTCCATTGAGAGCATCGAAGGGAGGGTACTCGAAGCAAGAGTAAGTGTAAGCTTGGGAATACGCTTCCTAGGCACACAAGGGCAACCAAGGAGAGAAACTAAAGGTTGGAAATTCTTAATACCCTCTGTCAATCCCTAGCTTAGGCTAAGTACGAATAGAGGTTTTAATCAATTAGGGATATGCTGTGGAGGTGATCGCAATCCGGGTGGATCGGGTCCGGTCGTGGCACACACAGGGTGTATAAAGCTAATGAATGTTGGAAGGTTTAAGGATGTGAAAGTGAAATTAATGTTGAGTATGGAGAAGAGAGAGATGTTGAAATGATTATGGGAATGGGAATGTAGGAGTGCAAGTTAGATTGATGAACATGAATGATAAGAATGAAAGAGAACCATACACACGAATCAAATTTGGAAGGAAGAATGATCCATTGAAGGAGCTTTTTAAACACTTCCTAATTCCAATCCATATGCATAGTCTTATTTGGATGATATGTATGCATGACGAGAATAGATGGAATCCTTACACATACATTAGTTTTGAAAGGAAGAATGGTCCAATATTGGAGCTTCTTATACACTTTCAGAAACTAATCAATATGTATGGGTATGTATGGATTATATGCATGCAAGTGAATATTATGATGATAGAGTTTAATTACAAGCTCATTGAAACATCCTTACTAGTTCAACGCAATCCTACGGAGCCTTCTCACACATAGAAGAAAATAGAAGACATGTAAAAATACTTAAGAGACCTTCTCACATATAGAAGAAAATAGAAGACATGTAAAAATACTTAAGAGACTGAGAGACAAGAGAGAAGAGACAAGTGACAAGTGACATGAATTAAAAGGATTTGAATTAAGCTACATGTATAAGATCGTCGTGGTATGTCAAGCTAAGCAGTCTATTGATCAAAGGTGGTTCCGACCCTCAAACCATGACAGTTCAACCGAATGTCACACGTAAGAAGGTGAGTTCCACTTCATTGACCCTATGTATGTCTAGGCTCGTAACATCTAACTAAAGAAGAATAAGACTCATTAAAACCAGCTCTAACTCACTCACACGCTCCACCAAGGATGAGTCAAGATAGAGATGCTAGTTTCAAGGGCCTATCCTAGATTGGAGTTCTAACTTAAATTTGAAACTAGGTACTATACTCATACTAGCCCACCTTGGATCCTTACTCGCTCAACCGAGGGTGATCGTCTCAAGGAAACCGTAAGCTAGCAAGAGCCCTATGGATTTCTAACAATGATGCTCTAGGAGTTTGGAGGGGGGTTTATATAGTTTTTTGAATGAATTTGGGCCCTTGGATCTAGAGAAATCAACTCTCAACTCTAGGATCACTACTTTCGATTATAACCATTTGATTAATCAAATCAATGGCTTGGAATTGTTCTTTCTATCAATCCTAGTGTAAAGGAGCGAAATTTAGGCGCCTTCATTCTCCACCATTGGATCTGGGGATGATCTGGACCGTCGGATCAGTGTTGACATCAATTCAGATAAGATAAGCCACTATTTTTGGAGAAACTTTGCATTATTGATCTTTAACTGTTAAAAAAGTCTTCTTTGATGAAAAAAATCGTGGATCCTCCTTCCTTTATGCTCATCTTGACCGTACAACATGGTTCGATCATATTTTGCCATGTGGCAGTCCTTCAAGCCTTCAATTTTCTTATTCTAGAAAACTGCGGTGACCTTGAAAACTGGCTTTTGTGCTCTTTGACCCTTCAAATATCCTTTGATGAAGATAAAAGTTTGTAGGACTATATTTTGAAAGGCCTCCTTTAGGAATATGCAAAAAAAACTCCCATCTGAATCTTCCTTGTATAAGTTTGACTACATTTGGAAGCTTCCATGGTGGCATTAAGGTATCTAGGAAGCTCTGATAGCCTTGAAACTTTGTACAAATATGTAGCCACATATGATCTTTATACATGCCAAACCATATGGCTAACAAAAATTCCTATATAAAATTTTGTAGGGTCTAAGTGGAAAAATTACATTTTTTACAAAATGCACATGGCATATCAATGTGCTAAAAAATCCATTTTCATGTGAAATTCGGGCTATAGAGTGCCTTTGATAGGCTTTACAAGTATATGAATTTTCATGTGATTTTGAGACATTGAAATTTTTGCCCTAATTTCCAAAGTTTGACCAGCTTTGACCGCTACCCTAGATTTGCTCGATTTCTTCCAAAGTTTGCATGTGAACTCCCTTTGACATCCTTGATGCATCTTGGAATTCTCAAGGAATTCTGGCTAGCTTCACCGAATGTGTTTCCTGTAGGCCTTCATGAGTGAGAGAGGAGAGAGAATCTCGACGACAACGGTAAGCACGATCAAGTGCAAGCACTCTAATCACTCAAGTGCAAGTATAAAGAAATTCCAATTACAAAACAACCTAAGGGAAAGGAATTCAACTAAACCAACCAACCTCAAGTACGAGAAAACTTAAGTGTTCCTTGTAACAACGATTGATTGACAAGAAGTGACATTCCAAGAAAAAGTAAAAAGAACCAAGTAACTGATACGAAAGAACTCAGCAACAAGGTTGAACTTGGGAAAATTGGGACTACTCAATCAGGCATATGAACCTTAGATCCGGATGATACCTAGCGAGAGATAGACAAAGTCTTAGATCTTCATAGGGTAGTGTCAATCATACTGCTAGGTCTTGGGCTCAGCAGTTGAGCTGTCATTCGCACTACCCTAGCTCTGAAACTAGTGAGTCCGAGATGTCTCATGGTATGGAAAGACCCACCGGAAGTTCAAGTGTGCCTTGCTTGCAAAGGGTTGAAGGCCCTTACAAGACGCAACTCGAATACATTAGGACCAACCGATTAGGTGCTTGCATCTATGAGGATGGCCTAGGAAGATCTGTTGTCCAGATCAAAAACCCTGACCAACCCATTGGACTAGACCACCCAGCAGTCAAGTTTGAAAATGGAGCATACGTGGACAAAGAAGGAACCATATATGTGGTCACCAGTCACCCAGATAGGACAGATGAATTCGAGAATGTGTTCCCAGAAGCGAACATAGGTGACCTAGAGCAAGGAAACATAGGTGGAGAGCCTAAAACACCTCGAGGCAAATCAGTTCTTACAAGAATTATCACACCGGAGTGGATACCTCAGGACAACAAAAGCATAGATCTGCTCTTAAATTGAGAGACTGATGAAGCCTTTTGGAGCTATAAGCCTGATCAACTGAATGAGATAGGAACGATCACGATCTATGAGTTCAAAGATCTTGATAGCCCAGGCAAAGTGGCTTATTTAGATCACACTTTAGAGAGGATCTTTGTGGTCACAGAGCATGGTAGGCATACTTACACTTGGAAGGGTGAATTTATTTTCCCCCAACCAAGATCTAATGTGTCTTATGGTCACCCGAGAGCTGGAACATCCCAAGCTCATGGAGCTCAAAGGGACAAAAGTAGAGAAAGACCAAAAGTAAGCTTTGCAAACCCTTTGGGCAAAGAAAGGATGAGAACAGAAACGGACCCTGAGAGACCTAGAGCCCGAAGAAACCAAAGAACTACTGATGATTTTCCTTTGCCAAGACCTAGGGAACGCACCAGAACCTTGAGGCCAACCTAGTTGGTTAAGTTCATGAAAAACTACTTCGATGGCACCGGAGATCCCTACGATCATGTGGCCGAATTTAGACAAGTCTTGAGAGCTGAAAAAGTTGAAGACCTATTCACGCAATACAATGCCTTTGGTCTAACCCTTGGGAACACCGCTCTTATGTGGTTTCAACCACTGAATGAGAGACACTTCAGGAACATAGACCAACTTCTAGAGGCATTCATCACTGAATTCTCTAAGAGTGGTATAAGGCATAATACTTCCTCATTGATTCATAGCTTCAAACAGACACCTCAAGAGACTGTGAGACTTGCAGGAAGAAGGTTCAGGCAATACTTAGAAATATGTCCTGTTCCTGAGTTACCCACACCAGCCAAACAAGTGGCTTTATTCCTAGATGGACTACTAAGTACAAAGTTGAGATCATATGTGTACTTCAAGGACCCTAGGACCATAGAAGAATGTGTACGCATGTGTACAGATATAGAGGATAATCTAGGAGAGGAACTAGAGCTTTCAAAGATCTACCAAGATTCAGATATCTCTTCCAGCCTCTCTTCCAGACAATCTACATCTATTGAGGAACTAGCAGAGAAAGTAGCTCAAAAACTAGGAGTCTCGAGTAAATAGATACCCCGATTTACCCCCATGAGATGATGCTACACCTGTGGGGGTGACCATTTTGCAAGTGTATGTCCTATTATGGCACAACCCCAAGTGAACCCTAGTAGCCAATATTGCACGATAGAGCGAAGATACACCAACCACACCGCACAAGACTGCCCTTATAACAAGCAAGCTGTTAGACAAAATTACCCTCAACCACAGCTGCAACAAGGAAAATACCAAAATCAGTACTCACCACAATAGTATGCTAGGCCCCAAAAACCCTACCAACCACAATATTAGGCCCAGCAGAGACCTCAACCAGTGCTAGCCCAACAAGCTCCTACTCCAGCCAATGTTATTCCCGTAAAGTATGCAGCCGCAGAAGAAAATTTGAATAGAGCTATAGTCCCAGTAACTCCATTACTTTCAGAAAGTGACCCAAGTGACCATAGCTTTGATTCGACACATATTGATAGTCCCCAAGCTTACTACATGCAGTCTCCTAAACATGGCGAGTCCTACTATAGTGAAGAACCGAGTGAACCTAGTTGGGAGCCAAAGTATACAAACGTTATGTATGCCAATGTAGCTCAGTGATGAGTAGCACCTCCTTTAATGCCAATCCGGGAAGACATGAGGATGGTATGAAGACCTCGAGCAAGTGGAGGCACAAGTGCGTGAGTGAGAAGCACACAAGCATGCACACACATACACACACATGCGCACACACGGCAAGACAAAGAGTGAGAAGCAATGGAGTTCTTAGATTACTTTCAAAAAGCTCTTACAAGTTCATTTCAATTACAATCCACCCCAAAAATGAGCTCTCTAGCTCCTTTTATAGTTTTTGACTAGCTTTGGCCCTGTTCAGACCTAGTGTCCGGCCTAGTTAAAAATTAGGTTCCAGGGCTTATTTGAGGGCTCAAATGAGATCTAAAAAATACGAAAATTGGTAAGCAACTACTTCTAAGGCTCCTCAAGCTCGAGGACTCCTCGGCTTGCACAAAATGGAGCCACAAAAAGGTGAACATGGTATTTACAGGGGTTGTTAGTGATGAGAATCACTTTTAATTGGTGTAAGGATTTTGAAAAATTAAAGGTTGCCTTAGTGCTAGATCTGCATGAATGCTCGTACTTGCTTCTTCATGAAGAAAATTATTGGCCTACTTGCTAGATCGTCGTTGACTCCCTTGTTTGCTTGTGCCTTCTCTCCCCTCTGACTCTCTTCTCTGACAGCCATGCCTTGTCAGTCCTTCAGTTCCTTGTCTGCTGCTAACACCCCCCCCCCTCTCTCGCGTCTGTCGTCCCTGACAGACCCTTGTTGGGAGGGTCGTTGGACGTAGTATTCGACCACGTCTTGCGCTAAGTGATGTTCGGCAATCCTCAATCCTTTGGCCAAGTCTGTGAGTAGAGCATCCCAATCTACCGGCCCGAGAACCTCTAGATGTGGCATACGTAACTTTTCTGAATGGAGAGCTTGTTCCACTGCAAACAATTGTAATAAATGTGAGGGCCTGGGAATGAAGATCTCTGAGTGATATTCCCAGAACCCTGTTGTTGAAGCTCAAAGTCAAGGACAAAGCATGGAAGCACATCAAAAGGTGGACACACAAGGAAAGGGAGCAAGTAGGGAGCTCCAAGAAGTGTATGTCAAATTTTCAGAAGAATCCCCTACAAAAATAGTGATTTTCATCACTAAAAACCATTGTAAATACCATTATCTATTTTTAGTAACTCCATTTTGTTCAAGCCGAGGAGTCCTCGAGCTTGAGGAGTATTAGAAGTACCATCGTACCAATTTTCATAATTTTTAGACTTCGTTTGAGCCCTCAAATAAGCCCTGGAACCTAATTTTTAACTAGGCCGGACACTAGGTCTGGACAGGGCCAAAACTAGTCAAAAAACTATAAAAAGAGCTAGAGAGCTCATTTTTGGGGTTAGCTTGTTAGAGAATAGAACTTTTGTAAGAGAACTCTTTTGCAATCTAAGCCTTCCATTGTTCCTCTCTTTGATCTTACTTTGTGCGCGTGTGTGTGTATGTGTGTGCATGTTTGTGTGCTTTCACTCACGCACTTGTGCCTTCACTTGCTCGTGGTCTTCATACCGGTCCTCACGTCTCCGCGGATTGACAAGTAAAGGAGGTGGTGCTTACGCTTGAGCTACACCAAATTTTGGCGCCGTTGCCGGGGAGAGAGCTTCGAGGACGAGCGTTGTGATGGTAAGATCGTAGATTTGCGACGTTGGAAGGTAAAAAAACTGTCATTTCAGTTCATTTTCTGTTTTTTCCTCTTCATCTTCATCATCATCATCATCTCCACCTTCTTCCACCTTCTTCTTCATAGAAAATTCTTGTTTTTTAGTGCATTTTCACCATCTTCATACCATTTTTCATGCATTATTGTGTGGGAAGGAGTTAGGAGAAGCAAGGGAGAGCAAGCGCTGTGTTTTTTTCATGATTTTCTGCTCATACGGAGCTCGCCATAGCCGGCGCTCAGAAATTTGAATTTCCCGCCAAAAAACGTGATTCTGTGATGAAAATCGCGATTCTGTGAAAATTCAAAATTTTTTGAAAAATCACGATTTTCTGTTTTCCCGCCTAAAAGTTGGCTGAAAAAATCACGATTCTGTGGTCATTCTCAGAATCGCGATTCTGTGATTGTGCTCAAAATCGCGATTTTCATATCAAAAGAAACACGATTTTCTAAAAACACGATTTTCAGCGGGCTCAAAATCGCGATTCTCACAAATCACGATTTTCAGCAAAAAACACGATTTTGTGCTCAAAATCGCGATTTTCATGTCAAAAAACACGATTCTCTAAAACACGATTCTGTGCTCAAAATCGCGATTTTCATGCCAAAAACACGATTCTGAGAAAATACGATTTTCAGCAAAAAACACGATTCTGTGCTCAAAATCGCGATTTTCATGTCAAAAAAGATGATTCTCTAAAACACGATTCTGTGCTCAAAATCGCGATTTTCATGCGAAAAACACGATTCTGAGAAAATACGATTTTCAGCGGGCTCAAAATCGCGATTCTCACAAATCACGATTTTCAGCAAAAAAACACGATTTTGTGATCAAAATCGCGATTTTCAGAAACACGATTTTGTGCTCAACATCGCGATTTTCTGAGTTCACAAAATCGCGATTCTCTGAAAGTTCACAAAATCGCGATTTTCTCCAAAGGTCCTGTTTGCCTGTTTTGACCCCCAGGAGCCTGAATTGGCATAACTTTTTCATCCAAGGTCCATTTTTTGAGCTCTATAGCTCGTTGGAAAGCTCGTTTCAAATCCTACACGACCTCAACTATTTTTTTCAAGAATAACGCGTTGATTTTGAGATAGGATAATTTGAAGTTGACCCTCAAGTGGGACTAAGGAACCAAGGGGACTCCAAAGAATTTTGAACCATACCGAGGGGAAAATTTGGACTCTTGACTAAAGCTTATGAACCTGAGATCTGGTAGACACTTAGGCAAGGATAAACAAAGCATTAGATCTTCTGAGGCTAGTGTCAACCATACATCCAAGTCTTGGGCACAACAACTAAGTGGTCATCTTTTACTAAGTTCAGACACAAGTGATTCAGAAATGTCTTTTAGTATGGGAAAACCTACAGGTGGCTCAGGGACTGCCCATCTACAAACACCAGAATGGCCCTATAAGACACAGTTGGAATATATTCGGACCAACCAATTAGGTGCTCGCATCTATGAGGATGGTCTGAGGCGATCAGTGGTCCAACTCAAAAATCCAGATCAATCCTTTGGACTTGAACACCCGGTGGTCAAGTTCGAAGAGGGTTCATACATTGATAAGGAAGGAACCATGTATGTGGTCACCAACCTACCAGATAGGACTGATGAGTTTGGAAATGTCATTCCTGAGAATGAAATAGGAGACCTAGAACAAGGAAATGTAGGACAAGGATCCCAGACTCCTAGAGGTAAGTCAGTTTTGACCCGAGTGATCACTCCAGACTGGATCCCTCAAGATAACAAAAGCATAGAATTATTTTTGAATAGAGAAACAGAGGAAGCCTTTTGGAGATTCAAGCCAGATCAACCTAGCCAATTGGGCATAGTCATCATCTACGAGTTCAAGGATCCAGAGATACCAGGCAAAGTTGTCTACCTGGATAACACATCAAAGAAAATTTTCTTGGTAACAGAACATGATAGACATGCATATACTTGGAAGAATGAATTGATTTTCCCCCCACTAAGATCCAATGTTTCCCATGGCCTCCAAGGAATAGGATCATCCCACGCTCATGAAGCCTAGAGAGAAAGAACTAGAGAGAGACCTGAGGTAAGCTTTGCACACACCGTGGGCAGGACTAGATCAGGATTTGAAAATGAAAGACCTGAAAGAGAGAGACATCAAGCACATAGGCAAAAAAGAGATGAACATGATTTTCCATTGCCTAGACCCCGAGAGCACCCAAGAACCCTTAGACCCACTCAAGTGATCAAGGCAATGAAGAATTATTTTGACGGGTCAGAAGATCCTTATGATCATGTGGCCGAGTTCAAACAAGTGTTAAGAGCTGAACAGGTTGAGGATTTATTCACCCAATACGAGGCATTTGGGTTGACTCTTAAGGGCACTGCCTTGGCTTGGTTTCAACCATTGAGTAGTCGCAACTATCGCAATATAGGTCAACTGCTAGACGAATTCATTGTAGAATTTTCCAAGAGTGGTATCAGGCATAACACATCATCCTTGATCCATAGTTTCAAGCAGACACCCCAAGAAACAGTGCGACTAGCAGGTAGAAGGTTCAGACAGTACCTAGAAAGATGCCCTACTCCAGAGTTACCCACACCAGCCAAACAAGTGGCTTTGTTCTTAGATGGCTTACTGAGCACAAAGTTAAGATCATATGTGTACTTGAAAGAGCCTAGATCCATAGAAGAGTGTGTGCGGACGTGCATAGACATAGAAGATACCTTGGGTGAGGAGCTAGGATTGTCCAAACTCTACAAAGATTCGGATAGTTCTACTAGTCATACTTCAAAGATCTCCACAGAAATAGAAGAGATAGCTGAGCAAGTTGCCAAGAAGCTGGGAGTCCAAAATAAACAAACACAGAGAGTCACTCCATTGAATCGGTGTTATACTTGCGGAGGCGACCACATGGCTAATGTGTGCCCAATGCACAACCAGAACATGAGAGAAAGGAATACCCCATACTGCACTATTGAAAGGAAGTATACAAACCACACGGCTCAAGATTGTCCCTATAATAGGCAGGCTGTTAGACAGAATTATCAGCAACCTTACCCACAAGGTAGGTATCAGAACCAATACCAACAGCCATATTATAGACCACAACAGCAATATCAGGTACCATATAGGCCACAACCTGTCTTGGGAAACCAACCACCAGCTCCAGCCAACGTGATTCTAGTCAAATATGCTGTGGGAGAGGAAAATCCAAATAGAGCATTGGTGCCCCTAACCCCATTGATACCAGATAATGATTCTCATGCTCAAAGTTCAGACTACTCCCATGAAGGTAGTCCACATGTGTATTACACAGAGTCACCTGAACATAGTGAGATTTACTCGTATCAATATGAGGCGCTACCTATGGAGCAAAATTGGGAGCCAGAATACTCCAATGTCATGTGCACACATCCTAACCCTAGGCCCCAATTGAGACAAATGAGACCACAAGCCCCTAGAGGATCTTGTTTTAGATGTCAAGGTTATCATTTCATTCGTGACTGTCCCCACCCACCATCTTCGAGTCAAGGACAGGCTATCACAATACAGGCTTTTTGTCCTGATTGCGGCAAAGACCATCTCCCCAGAGATTGTCCAAGAAACCCCTCCAGTGCACCCAAGATTACACCCATTAATGTGGTAGGCTTAGTGGCAGATTCAAAGTCAAGTAGTAGCAATGTGGCTCCTATACAAGCTGTCACTAGAGCACAAGCCTTAAAACAGGATAAACCAGTAGAACAATCAGAGTCGAGTGAATCGGGAGAGCCTAGTAAGAGGAAAACAAGAACATGGAAGGATACCAGAGAGAAGGCCAATCGCAAGTGGAATAAAAAGTTATCAGAACTAGAAGAAAGCTTAAAAGAAGCTAAAACAAAAATAGAAGACATTGCATCTCAAAGCCCCTCGCATGCCGAAACTCCATCCACTCCACCTCATCCCACCCCACCACCCATTGTAAATAGACCACAACCAGGGTCTGTTCTTGCAGATCCAACCCCAGAAGGCTTGGACATGATGTTCAAGGCCTACCAGGCTCGACTTCAAGAAGGGCCTACAGCTGCAAACCTAGACAAGAGTTACCCTAGAGCGGACTTAGAGATTGAACGGATGAAAATGTGCATGAAAATGGTAGAACAAGCTCAAGCCATACTTGAGACTAGTCAAAAGTTCAATCAGACAAACTCTATCAAATCAGATTTGCATTTCCAGGCCTTACTAGAAAGATTAGAGCAGTTGGTAAACAAACCATAAGTTTCTTTACCTCCACAGGCTCAACCAGTTATTGAAAGAGGAAGCTCACCACCAATGGGAGCTTATGTTCCTAATTCCACGGATCCAGGAATACCTCCTTCAATTCAACAGTACTCTCAAGAATTCTTGCGGGAAATACAAGAAGAGAAATGGGCCAAGGAGAAGGGTAATTCCCCTCCTATTCCTGAGATTGATGATCTTCATGATCAATTTCCCCAAGACATCCCATCTATTTACGAAGATGAAGCAGAACAACAGGAAGACGAAAGGTTAGATTTTGAATATAATACCTTAGAAGAACTGCCTCAATTTCCCGGCCCATGGGAATCTGAATCTCTCCAGATTAGAGCTCCCACAATACTAGTAAGAAATGAAGACTCAGTGGTTCCAAGGAACACGGATGTCGTGAAGAACACTAAGGTTCAGTGTCATCTCACTATAGAAGAGCTGCTCAAAGCAAAACCTGAGCTTTGGAATCATGTGAAGGATCAGGTTCCAGAACTTGATTCCAACATGCCAAAAGCAGGCTCCAAGCAAAGGGTACCAAAGATACCTCTAGACAAAATAGGGGACATGTGTGAGGGTGAAGAAGGTAATACTTATCTTCCAATCACCTACCAAGGTTACACAACCAAAGCAATTATAGATTCAGGTGCTGGTGTTGCTATTGCGACCACCTCCTTGTGGAAGCAATGGGGCAAGCCCACATTAAGACCAACTAGAATGAAGCTTCAAATGGCTGATGGTCATTTTGAAAGACCTCTAGGATTGCTAGAAGGGATCACTCTAACCACTTGTGGTGTAGAGTTTGAGCACACATTTGCTATATGTGACTTTGAGAAAAATAATGTCTATGAAATGATCCTAGGAAGACCCTTTCTACGACAATTGCAAATAGTACAGGATTGGGGAACTAACTCCTTGTACTTACAGCACTTAGGGGTCACCACCAAGGTCAATTTGAAGGATTACACCTTCAGAGATGTACCACCCCTACAGTGGAATTCTATCCACAAAGCGAAAGAAGATTCCATCTCTGTGCATTCTGAAAGTTCACCTGATCCATCATGGCTACATGAAGATACTCATTTGTGGATGTGCAAGGTCGCAAAGGAAGAGGAAAAACGTTTAAAGGCAAGAGAAGAAGGAACTTCGCTAGGAGATAGACCAGTTAGAGACCCAGCCTACACACCGATGATCTTTCCAGATGAGAAGTTTGAGCCTCATGGCTGGCCAGAAATCTTAGCCACCATGGACATTGCTGTCAATGAGGAACAGTGGACACCTCATTGTGATGAGGAGGGTTATGATATCTCAGTGTTCATGTGTCAACCCTTGCTAGAAGAATGTGACCCTAGTGATGTCATAGAAGAAGAAGAGAATGACGATGATCTGGAGTCTATTGTGATGGATAGTTGCTTTAACTCAGAGCAGCACTATCTAGAAGATATAGGAGTGTTCACCCAGAAAGAAGAAGAACCTCTCACAAGTATTAAAACAGTAAACTCAAAGGATGGGAGTGAGAGTAGTCAAAAGAAAAAGAAAAGAAAAGCAGTGAAACAAGAAGAGGAGGAATCATTGTTTGAAGTACCAGAAAACTTCAAGAAATATGAAGTTGACGACCGCAAAATTTTGGTACGAATGCCTAAGAGAGAGGCCATCATAGGAGAATCATATGATAATAAAGAAAAGACCAAGAAGATTGTAGTGACCATTGAAGAGAACGAAGAGAGATGCACATATATAGGAGATGACCTAAGTGCAAGAGAAGAAATGGAGCTCATAGCTCTATTAAGGGAATATAGGGATGTGTTTGCATGGCACTATAGAGACTTGAAAGGGGTAGATCCAAGAATTTGCTCTCATACTATCCCCATGACTGCTGATGCTAAGCCCACCAAACAGAAGCCCTACACGTATAATGATACCTATGCAGCCAAAATAAAAGAAGAAATTGATAGGTTGATTGAAGCTGGATTCATCTATGAGATTGAGCATACCGAATGGGTGTCCCCCATTGTTGTGGTACCCAAGAAGAACGGGAAGTTGCGAGTGTGTATTAACCTTAAAAAAGTTAACGCCGCTATGATTAGAGATAGTTATCCACTTCCAATCACAGAACACCTATTGGAGCGTGTTGCAGGCAAGGAAGTTTATAGCTTCCTTGATGGATTTTCAGGTTACAATCAAGTAGCCATTGCCCCAGAAGATCAACACAAAACAACTTTTGCTACAGAGTGGGGAATCTTTGCATTTCGGGTGATGCCATTTGGGCTCACCAATGCACCTGCAACATTCCAAAGGCTCATGTGTCATGTCTTCAAAGAGTTCTTGCAAAAGAGCTTAGAAGTGTATGTGGATGATTTATGTGCTCATTCCCAAGAAAGAAGGGTTCACATCCCTGAGCTCAAACAAATCTTCAACAAGTGTAGAGAATATTGAGTGTGTCTGAACCCAGAAAAGTGTGTGTTTATGGTGCGTCAAGGTAAAATCTTAGGTCATATTGTTTCTAAGAATGGAATCTCAACAGATGAAGATAAGGTACGAGCCATAGCGGAGCTACCAAGGCCAAGGAATATTAAAGAGGTACAAGCCTTTATGGGCCATTGTGGATATTACTGCAGGTTTATCCACATGTACGCGATCATAGCTAGACCCCTTTATGCCTTGTTGTCTAATTTTGAGTGGAACGATGAATGCGAGAATTCTTTCAATGAACTGAAGAAACGTTTGTGCATAGCACCAATACTGACCACTCCTCATTGGAATAAACCATTCCATGTCCATGTGGATGCATCCAATCATGCCATAGGATGTGTGCTTGCACAACCCACAAGTGAAGGAAACTTAGATTTGCCCATCGCATATGCTAGTAGACAGCTCACTGCAGCTGAACGGAACTATACCACAACTGAGCGAGAGGGCTTAGGCATGGTATATGCTGTGAAGAAGTTTAGACACTATTTATTGGCCAACAAGTTCAAGTTTTTCACTGATCATCAAGCTTTGTTATATTTGGTCAATAAACCTTGCAATACTGGACGCTTAGTAAGATGGTTCCTCTTACTAATGGAATATGACTTTGAAGTTGTTGTCAGGAAAGGTAGAACCCACCTTCGGGCAGATCACCTTTCTCGCATTACTTCAGGAGAGTCACCACAAGGAGTGTCTGATGAACTACCTGATGCTTATCTGTTCAATTTGGAAGTTGTTCCTAAATGGGCAAATAAGTTGGTACCAGTCCTAACCTTCGGCCCTGCAAATAAGAATGTGAAAACATCACAAGAAGAAATTGTAAGATCACAAAAATATCACATCTTGGCAGGAAGCATGTACAAACAAGATACGGAGGGTGTATTAGCTTGTTGTGTCGAGGATGATGAACATAATAGTTGGTTGCAGCAAGCTCATGAAGGATTGCTAGGAAATCACTATTCTAAACAACGCACATTGCAGAATCTAAAGCGTTTAGGAGTGTATTGGCCTAGCATGGACAAAGAAATACATGAGTGGATTAAGAATTGTCCAATGTGCAGAGAGAGACCCCCAGTGGAGCATGCGACCCTTTATCAAGTGTCATTAATTCCAGATTGGAGTGCTCCATTGGTAGAGTTTATGAGGTTAGGACGATTACCCAAAGAGGCTAGTCTAGCAAGAAGACGAAGCATGGAGCAAGAGGCTCAAGGCTATGCCCTACTAGGAGACAACCTATACCGAAGAGGCAAAGATGGTTACTTAAGACTGTGCGTTCACGAATCAGATTATTTGAAAGTCTTAGAAACTGCACACAGCGGTGTTGCAGGCGGACATTTTGGTCCTGACCGAGTGATCAAGACCATTCTATTCTTAGGACTTTGGTGGCCCACTCTTCATATGGATGCACATACCTATGTGAAGAAATGTGACACATGCCAACGTGCACAATATCCAGTTAGAAAAGACGAGATGCCCTTGAGGCCAATGATGGGAGAACGTGCATTTTCGAAGTGGGGCATAGACTTCATAGGTCCTATTAACCCCCCAGCTAGAAACTCCCATGCAGAGTACATCATTGTAGCCACAGATTACCTTACAAAGTGGGTAGAAGTCAAAGCCACAACAAAGAATGATGCTCAGACTACGGCTAAGTTCTTATTCGAGAATGTGTTCACGAGATATGGACTACCAATAGAGTTGGTGAGCGATAGAGGCACACACTTCTTGAATGAAGTCATTGAAAATCTTCTCCAAGAATTCTTGGTGATACATAAGAAATCTGCCCCCTATCACCCACAAGCTAACGGACAAGCCGAGAGTACCAATAAGATCCTCTGTAACGTATTGACAAAACAGGTAAATAATAAACGCTCTAATTGGGACAAACAACTTCATCATGCTGTTTGGGCTTATCGAGTTGCCTACAAAACGGTACTCAACGCCACGCCATTTCAGATGGTCTTCGGACAGAACGCTGTGCTACCATTAGATTTCTTAATCCCTGCCTTAAAAGTAGCACAAGAGTATGAGTGGAATGGGCATGAATTGTCCTCTAGGATCTTTGATCTCGAACGCTTGGGTGAGACGAGGCTATGAGCGGCAGCAGGCATCTACGCTGCAAAGAAGCGGCAAAAGGCATACTTTGATGCACACATCAAGGATAAGGGATTGAAAGAGGGAGATCTAGTGTTGGTATACACACTAAAACAACATGCCCGTAAGTTGGAAAAAAGAGGATACGGACCCATGATCATTAATAGAATTTCCACTAGTGGTGCAGTACAGTTGGCCACTCTAGAAGGAGATATCTTGCCAAACTATATTAGTGGCTGTAGAGTCAAGCTATATCAAGAACCTCTTACTGAGGATATGCTAATGAGACTCAACACTGCTAAGAAGCGAAAAGATGAAGAGTTAAGAGTGAGAGAAGAAGCACAGGTAGAGGCCAGTGAGCGTATTAGGCGAAATAAGTTAAGGAGATTAGGCCTAGAAGTCAACTCAAAAGCCCCAAAATATCACATGGATATGTGTCAAAAGTCAGACATAGCGACTTCTCAAGTCATTGACTGAAGACCCTTTGTGACCATAAAGATAGGACAAGGGAAGGGTGCAAGGACGGTGAAAGCATTGATTGACTCAGGTGCAGCAAGTAGTGCAGTTAGACTTTCCTACTGCCAAGACTTGGGGTTGAACATCAATCCCATAGAAGCTTATCTCATAGGTTTGGGAGGTGTGGAAACCCCTTGTTTGGGCGAGGTGGAGCTTCCCATCTACCTTCACGATGTTCCAATGAAAGTCAAAGCGCTAGTATGTCAAGATGAGAACCTTACAGAACCACTTGTCCTGGGTCAAGATTGGATCTATGACCATGCAGTTAACTTAAACCTAAGAAGTCAAATTCTTCAAGTTTGGGTACATGAACGATGCATTACATTAGAATTAGAGAACTGCATGCTCCTAAATCATGGCACCACACACTCTCTTAGTTCTTCCAAGACTAATCATATGAAAGAAGATGTTGTATGTGTCAAAAGCTCTATAATGCAGAAGGAGTCAATCGTGGAAGACTAGGTTCAAATGCGGGTGGATCTTTCTTCTTCTCCAAAGAATCAAGTAGCCACAGTAGTGAGTCCACCACACAAGCAAACACAACCGTTCACGACAACTGCTACATCAAATAGAAAGACACCATTCGATAAAAAAGCAGTTCCGAGCATGAAGCAGATATGGGTACGCAAAGGAGAGCAACCACCAGCCTTGCCCCCACAAATCCCATCCATGCACACCAACCAGGCCAGAAGACGAAGGAAGCAGCTCAGACAAGCTCAATCACAAGGTATCCAACAAGTTTGGGTGCCTAAGAAGTTAGCTGCAGTTCAACAAGGGCAATTACAGATGTGGGTACCTAAGAAGCTCCTACATCCACAACAACCTTTGTTCTCCCACATGCAAAAGGTTTCAACAAAGAAGCCAAAAAGAGAAAAGGGTAAGAACCACGTACAGAGACCAAAGGAAGATCAAATCAGCTCTTCAACATTAGTAGGAAGACATGCAAAAAGGATATGGTCTTGGAAGCCAAAAGTGCAAGTAGCCTCCACCGAACCAAAGCGTCAACCACACTGGATACCACAGTTCAGAAAGCATCCAAAGAGAAAGACGCCTGAAGTGACCTCTACAGTGCCAAATGATGTTCTAAAATGGACTCCAATAAGGAGGATTACATCAGTTCGAGACTCAATGGATACCTCCACCAAGGTCGGCATCAACCTCCGCAAATAACATCGAAAGCCTCGAACGAGCAACAACCATGTGCTCCTTGCACAACCCTGTCTTTTGCACCATTCAGGTCATGCATTTCCAAAGTATGCATTAATATAGGGCCACATTACATGACCGTGCATAGACACACTTGAGAATCCCATGCACAAGAGCACAGTGACATATGTCAAACATTTCTATTGATACTAACTTTTGTGTTCTTGTTTTGTGATATCCTGTTCCTCCAAAAAAAAAAAAAAAAAAAAAGGAGAAAGAAAAGTGG
Source organism: Ceratopteris richardii (assembly GCA_020310875.1). Classification (NCBI taxonomy): domain Eukaryota; kingdom Viridiplantae; phylum Streptophyta; class Polypodiopsida; order Polypodiales; family Pteridaceae; genus Ceratopteris; species Ceratopteris richardii. The sequence continues at coordinate 79,155,482 of CM035413.1, forward strand.
GAGAGAGCTTGTTCCCAGGTTTGGCTTATGAAACACTCGGCCAGCAGTGAGATTATTGCTGCCTTATCTGGTAGATGACAAACATTTGGCATGAACATGGCATCTACAACTATGATTTTCTCTCACCATGGTAGGAATGAAGAGCTTGAAGGCCCGCAACTTGAGTGATGCTTAACTACTTCATGTACCAGAGCATCCAAGGAGATATCTGCACAAGGTAGTTTTGGAGGAGAAGACTCCTGCATCTGGTGAGCTAAAGAGAATATGTGAAACTCAGCTTGGTGTAGTTACCAGATGTTGCTTGCCAAGGAATATAAAGCAATTCAATTCTCAGTATTTCCTGAACCAGTATGGAACAGTAGCACTGGTGAATGGTCTATGTCAATCAGCATGGTAATCTCTTAGAAACCGGCACGTGTCCAATATTCCTTTGAGTGTCAATATAGGGAAGTGAACGTGCATGAGCCCAAGCTCAGAAATGCACATTGTTACTGACAAATGTTGCTTTGAAAAGAGGAGAGGGGATCCACCACTCAAAAGATCTCATCAGTGGACAATCAACATGGACATTCATCAACAAGGTTCCATCCCAAAGGCCGAGTGTACAACACGAAGAGACAAACATCCATCAACCTTCTCCATGGTAAGTATCTTTACTCTGGAAACACCATAACCAGGATAGTTTAGGAAACCTCTTCGTCAGCATACCCTTGAGCACTTAGCTCAAGACCCGCAATTTTTGCACCATACTTCTTCCAATGCATTTTCCAAGTAAGCATGCGTAGGGCTACATTACAAGGCCGTGCACAAGGCACATACTTTTTTCAACCCAGACACGAACACACTTACCCATCATTCATTATGGGTTATGAGTAGTTGGCATGACTGCTCTCAACATCCTCTTTGGAAGAGCTAGCGGACATCTTGGGAACAACATCCATATCTTGGAAGCAAATTGAAGCCGGTAGTTGCTCCAAATCACTCTTGACAACCTCTTTTGAGCAACTTGCAGTTTTGAAAGCTCACGACACATTCTTGCTGGAATCCAAGGAACCAGCTTATACAACGGATGGACACCACCTCTCAAAGCACTACATCGAACAACCCTTCCAACAAGGGTCTGTCAGGGACGACAGACTCGAGAAGGGGGGGAGTGTTGAAGCTCAAAGTCAAGGACAAAGCATGGAAGCACATCAAAAGGTGGACACACAAGGAAAGGGAGCAAGTAGGGAGCTCCAAGAAGTGTATGTCAAATTTTCAGAAGAATCCCCTACAAAAATAGTGATTTTCATCACTAAAAACCATTGTAAATACCATTATCTATTTTTAGTAACTCCATTTTGTTCAAGCCGAGGAGTCCTCGAGCTTGAGGAGTATTAGAAGTACCATCGTACCAATTTTCATAATTTTTAGACTTCGTTTGAGCCCTCAAATAAGCCCTGGAACCTAATTTTTAACTAGGCCGGACACTAGGTCTAGACAGGGCCAAAACTAGTCAAAAAACTATAAAAAGAGCTAGAGAGCTCATTTTTGGGGTTAGCTTGTTAGAGAATAGAACTTTTGTAAGAGAACTCTTTTGTAATCTAAGCCTTCCATTGTTCCTCTCTTTGATCTTACTTTGTGCGCGTGTGTGTGTATGTGTGTGCATGTTTGTGTGCTTTCACTCACGCACTTGTGCCTTCACTTGCTCGTGGTCTTCATACCGGTCCTCACGTCTCCGCGGATTGACAAGTAAAGGAGGTGGTGCTTACGCTTGAGCTACACCACCTGTGACAAACATCTCTTCAAATGTCTGTTTGAAGCAGGCCGGTAGGTATTTGATGCGGGCATGCCATGCATAAACAACATTAATAGAGGGCGTTGTGCTCATGTCATAAACAAGATCCTGATTGCCTTCATTGAATCCGAGCGCAGAGAGGTGAGGTTCCTTAACATTCTTGAAGGTCCGGAAGGTGACTATCATGAGTTCAAAAATTTTAAGGCACATTTGTGTCATGACATCTGGTACGTTTTTGAACCTGACACCCCAATGCCGAATTGTCGATATCATATACCCTGCGGTAGGTTGACCTTTAGGTGGTGCTAAGTAGATATAGTTGAGCCATTTCTCACATCCTTTGGTTGTCAGCACCATCTTTGTGTATTCCGACCACGACCTTCTTCGGAAAACAGGACAGTAGCAGGGATTGTACTTGATATACAGGGGCATGTTATTCCATGTGCGATTCATTTCCGGGTAGGTTTCAAGCAGCCGAATTCTCCAAGTCGGTTGGCGAATATTTCCCTGCTTGGCACTTTCTGGGATGTCGTCTGGTGCAAACTGTGTGGCAGAGGTTGGTTCCCGTGAGGTGTGGTGCTTGATTTCAGCATTATAATCCGCCATTAAGACACAAAAAGGAACATACAAGTCGTCGGAGGTGCCGATCCACCTGTGATGTGAGAGGTTTCTAAAGTACTCGGATTTTATGATTACCTCTTCCAATCGTGACATGGATGCTATTTGAACTGCTACCCTGTCATCATGGGTTGTGGCCACTTTCTCTAATCTCTACATCCATTCAGGGGCCTCTATCGCAATGGTGTCCATGCCCTCTGCTGTCTGCTTGCCTCTAGGTGCTGGCATCGGAACGTACGGGTCCTCAAAAGTTTCCTCTACTTCGATTGGTACTAGGTCTTCAGGTTCTGGTTCTACCAAGGGGGAGGGTTGGCGTTCATACTCAAGCACTTTCTTTTGTAATTCTTCGAGTTGTGCTTTGAGCGCTGCAACTTCGTCAGTTGTGTCAGCTGTGGTTGGGACTTCTTTGGGTGGTTCTGGTTGAGCTGCCAATTGCCTTAGTAGTTCGTCTCTTTCCTTTTCTAAGGCTGCATGGGCTTCGAGGAGATCAGCATGGGTTTCCAATATGATTTGCATATTGTCCGAGGGAATGACCTTAAACTTCTCCGGGTCAATTTCTTGTGGGGAACCTTCCATGGCTACTTCCAAGTTCTCTTCGTTTTGTGTCTGAAGCCGTCTATTTTCTTCCAGGGCTGCAGACATATGCTTCCGTAATAGAGCCATGTTGCGGCGGAGCTTGAGGTTCTTTGTGATTTGGGAGTGTAGGAGATCATCCATTTGTTGTCTTTCTTCTGCATCTGGCTGCGGTGGATTTGCCACTAATTGCTCATGTTGTTCTTGCAATGCACTAAACTGTTGTTGTAATTGTTTCTTCTCTTTCTCTAAGTCAATGAATCTTCCTTGTAATGCTTCATGACTCCTGAACAAACTTGTATGCTGAGCATCGAGGTGCTGATAGTGTTGTTGTAACTGAGACATGCACTGATACATGGTTAAATACATTATTAATGGGGGTGGATGCAGGAGGGGTGTTAAATGCAGAAGGAAAGGGAAAGGGGAAGGGAAGTGTGAATGCGGTGCTGGAAAATGGTGAAGTGGGTGGTGGGGGAATGGGAGATTGTGGCCGTATGGGGGGAGGGAGAGGTGCGGTGGAGGGTGATATGTCCATAAAATCCATGGTGCACGCAGTAGTGGGAGTGATTGTGAATAGTGGAATTGTGGGTGGAGTGATTGTGGTGAATGTGTACAGTGGTGTGTGCAGTTGTGAATATGAACTGCCCGAAAGTGTGAGTGGGGGAATGGGGATGTCAGTAGCTGCCATTAAGATTACAATGTTAGTGGAGGTGTATACACGGGAGGTGTTGAGAGGGTGTGTGGGTTGATTGGCGGTTTGTGCTTCAGTCATGGCAGGGGGCTCGGAGGCGGTAACGGTGGTTGTTACATTGGTAATGGGAGGTGAATGTGGTGGAGTGGGAGGCGGGGGTGGCAAGGGGGGTGATGGGGGTGCAGTGGACACATGGGTCTCTTCGGTATCGTGCACAGTGTGTGCTGTGCCCGTGGTCGTGGCTGTCCCTTGTGTTTCGGATACTAAGACATTCATCTGTTTCCCTGCTCGTGGGGGACGTCTTCCGTATCTTCTTTCCGTTCTGCGTGATTGTGCCAGGGCAGTATGCACTGTCTCAGGTACTCCTAAAGCATCAGAGATCATATCCAGTGTGGCACGATATTGTTCGTCGACTCCTTCCTCCTCAAGGATTCAGTGCATGATAGCCTTTCCTGCTGCAAGGGATAACTTATGTTGTTGTTGGACCCTGTTGATGGTATCGTAGAGCTTTTTCAACTCCTTTGTATATGCTGGGGCACCCTCTAGCTCCTGTATAACTTCTCGCTCATAGTCATGCGCCTCCTCATCAGAAAATCCTTCCTCTTCATCCTCTTGGTCTTCTTCTTCTTCATCCTCCACTTCCACCACTTCTGGTTGTCTTGGCTGGGGTTGTTGTGTAGCCGTTTGTTTTCCACTACCCTGCTCTGCTTCGACTTCCGCATTAACAGCTTCAATGATTCTGGCAACTTCTTCATCCGTTAGATCTCCCAAAGTGAATCTGTGAGGAAATTCCAGATCAGTAGGTACTGGTGGAAACACAAGGTTAGGGCCATCTGTGCTGTGCCTGGGTAACCTGATAGTAAATGGTTGTACTCGTCTAGGAAGCCTTGGAGTTGTTTCAAGTGTTAGGATTGCACCGCAGGCTTGTGCACAAGGCATCTGGACAACGCCTCTCATCTTCTTTGAGGGAGGCCCTGCGGCTGACAGTCTGCGTTGAAACTCCTGTGCTCTGGTCCAAATGAGAGCCCTTTGCACCGGTACATCATATGCGAGACATCTATACACAATTCTGGTAAGCGCACAGCATCCATACAGTACAGATTTTTGTTTCTTATACCACCTTTGATGAGCCAAATGGATCTGGTTGATAATCCAGTGGGGCATATTGATTGTCAAATCAAAGGCATCTACTAAGTAGAGGCTAAACCAGATCTTTTTGGGAGGCATTGTGAACCTTTCTTGCGCAGGGAATGCGAAATGTTGCATGACGATACGTAAATGAATGGCGATCGTAGGTGTCATCACGACCATGTCCTTTAATTTCGTCAAATTTCTGTTCTTCATATTGTCTGGAACCATAGTCTCTTTCTCCGTAGGAATGTGCATACCTTTCATGTCCAAAGCTTCCCTTACCAAGTTGATAGTTAATCTGAAGCGCTTGAGCTCATTACCCCTTGTGAGAGACGGGAGGACAAAGGAGCTGTATCCCTTTTTGTCTTTGCTCGGAGTGAGGGTGCTAATCAGATACGAGCACCTTAGAAAATCCGGCTTTGGCAATTGGAATTTGAAATACTCGTAGAGTCCTGCCTTCTTCCATATGGGTTTCAATCCTTCATTATTCTGCAATCTTTCAAATTCCCTGGTAAAAAAGTGATACCTGCCCCAGCGCCCATTGAATTCTATCTCTGCCTCCCACATATAAGTGCCTTCACCTAGGGGTCCTGCCACATCACTGAACCAATGAGAGTTTTTGCTGACTGGCATTGTGTGCCCCTGTGGAGGGTTCTGAACCGGTATGGCATGTAATGCCCTCAATGCCGCTGGTCGTTCCTTTAATTCCTCCTCAACCGGAAGGCTTTCAATGTCCACAACTTGGGGGCTGGTGCCTGCCTGGGAGCTAGTTCCTACCGTATCTGCCATGTTACTTCTTGCTTCCTGTCTCTGTGAGAATATAGAAACATGTGTTAACATTGTACAGGACAAGAGAGAACCGTTGTTGTTCCCATTACAACATTAACATGAGGGTCGGGAGAGATTAATGGGTTAGTAAGTGCTCGGTGCGAGTGTGTGTGTGGTTCGGAGTTCGGTGGACCTAAGAGCTAAGTGTAATGATGTAGTGTGATAGTGATGTGGTTAGTAGGTTCTCATGGATTTACAAATGGGGTCCGGGGGTTTGTTACAAGTCTTAGGCTGCCAAATGCAGTGGATGGGTTTTGCTCTTGGTTTCGTAGAGACTCTCGAGAGCTTTATAGGTGTGTCGGCTTGAAAATGAGGCCTTTTAGGGACCCATTTACAAGTGATTATGTTCGTGCTCATGGGCCTTGGTGTGTTCCTGAGTGTTGAAAACGAGTGGATGCCGGCTGTGCGAGTGAATGGATCACGCTGTATAGGGTGTGGTCTTGGTGTAGCTATTTGAGCCCGCAAACAAGCCTTAGGCACCCAAATTTGTCTTGATTGTGGGCTAGCCTTCATCGACTTCTTGGGCACCCAAATAGACTTCACATTAGCAGAAGAACTTCTGAAAGACTTCTTATTGGTGTCGTGTTGTTGGTTACTAATAAGGGGCTTTGCCCGTGTGGTTGGCTGGAGTGCAACCGGGTGTTCGCCTTTCCACACCCACACTTGTTTCACTAGCTGAGACATTTTGCTGCGCAGGTACTTTTGATCTCCGCCATAGGTAGTACTCTGCTTCTTCTACCTTTGATCCACCTTTGGTTGCTGCCTCCCTCTGGCCTTTGGAAAAGAAGAGAGTTCCGTTGCATCCCTGACTCCTTTTTTGCGAACATCATTCCTCTACAACACAGTTTTGGACAAGAACAGCATGGTCATCTTCATGTGTACTCCTGGAAGGACCAGGAGTGTGTGCCTTTCCTAGTTCCTTGAGTGCTCCATTATCTAGCTCTACTATAATTCGACTATGATTGACCCATACCTGAAGAAGTCCACTTCTTAGGTTTAAGTTGACTGCTTGGTCATAGATCCAGTCTTGACCCAAGACAAGGGGTTCAGTGAGGTCCTCATCTTGACATACTAGTACTTTAACTGTCATTGCCTCATCATGAATATAGAGGGGAAGTTCCACCTCACCCATGCAAGGGGTTTCCACGCCTCCCAATCCTATGAGATATGCTTCCATAGGATTGACAGTTAATTGCAACTCTTGACAGTAGGACAATTTAACAGCACTAGTGGCTGCACTTGAGTCAATCAAGGCTCTTACAGTCCTTGCACTCTTTCCTTGTCCTATATCTAAGGTTATGAAAGGACGTCGATCAGTTATCCTATGTGAGCTAATACCTGAAACTTCACACATAGCCACGTCATATCCTTGATCTGCATATGCATCTTGCCTAGGGTGCTCTCTGCCTTGTCTTCTTAATTTCATTCTCTGTATGCGCTCTAGGGCTTCTGCTTGAGCTTCTTCTCGAATTCACTTTTCTTCCTCTTTGCGTTTCTTAGCAGTATTGAGTCGACTTAGCATTTCCTCTGTGAGAGGTTCCTGATACAACTTGACTCTGCATCCGCTGATATAACTTGGGAGAACATCGCTTTCTAATGTGGCTAGTTGCACTGCTCCACTTGTTGAGATTCTGTTAATGACCATGGGTCCGTAGCCTCTCTTCTCCAGTTTCCTCGCATGTTGCTTCAATGTGTAGACTAAAACTAAGTCGCCTGCCTTTAAACCTTTATCCTTAACGTGGGCATCAAAGTATGCCTTCTGTCGTTTCTTTGCTGCATATATCCCTGCAGCTGCTCTCAGTCTTGTTTCTCCTAATCGTTCAAGGTCAAAAAGTCTAGAGGAGAGTTCATGACCCGTCCATTCATGCTCTTGTGCCACTTTCAATGTAGGTATCAAAAAGTCTAAAGGTAGCACAACATTTTGACCAAACACCATTTGAAAGGGAGTGGCTTGGAGTACCGTTTTGTAGGCAACTCAGTATGCCCAAACAGCATGGTGTAGCTGTTTGTCCCAATCAGAGCGTTTATTATTCACTAACTTGGTCAACACATTACATAGAATTTTGTTTGTGCTTTTGGCTTGCCCATTAGCTTGAGGCTGATAGGGGGTAGACTTCTTATGAACTACCAAGAATTCTTGGAGTAGATTTTCAATCACTTCGTTCAAGAAGTGAGTGCCTCTATCACTTACTAGCTCGATAGGTAGCCCATATCTTGTGAATACATTTTCAAACAAGAATTTAGCAGTTGTTTGAGCATCATTCTTCGTTGTGGCTTTTACCTCTACCCACTTAGTTAGATAGTCTGTTGCAACAATGATATATTCTGCATGGGAACCCTTAGCTGGGGGATTAATAGGACCTACGAAGTCTATTCCCCACTTAGAGAATGCACCTCCACCCATCATAGGTTTCAGTGGCATCTCATCTTTGCGTATAGGATACTGAGTTCGCTGACAGACATCACACCGTTTCACATAGGTATGTGCATCCATGTGAAGGGTCGGCCACCAGAAACCTGCAAATAATATTGCCTTGATCACCCGATCTGGTCCAAAGTGTCCTCCTACTACACCTTGGTGAGCAGTTTCCAAGATCTTAAGATATTCACTCTCATGGACACATAGTCTCAGGTAACCGTCTTTACCACGTTTTATAGATTATCACCAATAAGTGAGTAATCCTGGGCTTCTTGTTCTAACTCCTTTTCCTAGCCAGAGTCATGTCTGGAGGGAATGTTTTCGTCCTTAGAAAGGATACTAGTGGTTCACTCCAATCCGGCACTATGGACACTTGATAAAGAGTGGCATGTTCCACCGGTGGTTTAGTGCGACAGATTGGGCATTCTTTGCACAACCTTTGGACATCCGCTTCCATAGTTGGCCAATGCACTCCGAGTCTCCTTAGTGTCTGTAGGGTTCGTTGTTTTGAGTAGTGTTGCTCTAATGCACCTACATGTGCTAATTGCAACCACTTCGCATACTCGTCCTCTTCTACACAACAAGCCAAGATTCCTTGATCTGTGTGCTTGTACATACTTCTTGCCATGATGTGATACTTTTGGGCTTTTACTACCTCCCTATCCTGCGTGTTTATTACTGGATGATTAGGTCTGTGTGTCAATACTGGCACTAATGGGCTTAGCCCACTGAGGTATTACTTCCAAATTAAACAAGTAAGCATCAGGAAGATCATCTGATACTCCTTGTGGGACTTCCCCTGATGTGAGCCTAGAAAGGTGATCTGCTCTCAAATGAGTCTTCCCTTTCCTTACCACAACCTCGAAGTCATATTCCATTAGTAAGAGAAACCATCTTACTAATCTACCTGTATTACATGGCCTGTTCACAAGATATAGCAGTGCCTGATGGTCAGTAAAAAATTTAAACTTATTTGCAAGCAAATAGTGTCTAAATTTCTTGACTGCATATACCATGCCTAAGCCTTCTCTCTCTGTAGTGGTATAATTTCGTTCAGCTGCATTCAATTGTCTACTGGCATAGGCAATTGGAAGATCCATATTACCTTCACCAGTAGGTTGAGCAAGCACACACCCAATAGCATAATTGGATGCATCCACGTGAACATGGAATGGCTTATTCCAATCTGGTGTGGTCAAGATTGGTGCTGAACATAATCTTCGTTTAAGCTCCTTGAAGGAATTCTCACATTCCTCAGTCCACTCAAAGTTTGTTAGAAGTCCGTACATGGGCTTTGCAATGACAGCATACATGTGAATGAACCGGCGGTAGTAACCACAATGTCCCATGAAAGCTTGTACTTCCTTGACATTCCTTGGCCTGGGTAGCTCTGCTATGGCTCTCACTTTCTCTTTGTCGGTAGATATGCCATTCTTTGACACTATGTGCCCTAGAATCTTGCCTTGCCTGACCATGAAAACACATTTTTCTAGGTTTAGGCAGACTTGATATTCTCTACATTTGTCAAAGATTTGTCTAAGTTCGGGAATATGGGTTTGCCTAATGTTGGAATGAGCACAAAGATCATCAACATAGACTTCTAAGTTCTTCCTCAGGAACTCCTTAAATACATGGCACATTAGTCTCTGGAAGGTAGCTGGTGCATTGGTAAGCCCAAATGGCATTACTCTAAAGGCAAAAATGCCCCATTCTGTGGCAAAGGCTGTCTTATGCTGATCCTCTGGAGCTATGGCTACTTGATTGTAGCCCGAAAATCCATCAAGGAAGCTATACACTTCCTTGCCTGCCACTCTTTCTAAGAGATGTTCTGTGATGGGAAGCGGATAGTTATCTCGGATTGTGGCTGCATTGACTTTCTTTAAGTTAATGCATACACGTAATTTACCATTCTTTTTGGGCACCACTACGATGGGGGATACCCACTCAGTGTGCTCAATTTCATAGATAAATCCAGCTTCAACCAGCCTATCTATCTCTTCTTTGATCTTGGCAGCATAATTATCTAGTCTACTTCATGGAAGTATTCTTCATCTGATGCAAAAGGTGGGTCCATAATGATTGACTCTAGATCGGAGTCACTTGCATCCTCAAATGCATCAGGGCTAGGTTTGCATTCTTCTAGAACTGCCTCTCCCATGATTGGCTCTATGGAGAAGACTGAAATGTCATAGCCATCCTCATCACAGTGAGGTGTCCATTGTTCCTCATTGATGGCTACATCCATGGTTGCTAGAATTTCTGCCCAGCCGTGGGGTTCAAATTCTTCGTCCAGAAAGACTACAGGTGCATAGGCTGGGTCTTGGATTGATCTATGGGTTTCTTTTGCACCTACCTCTCTGGCTTTTTCTCTCTTCTCTTCTTCTACTACTACTTTGCACATCCATAAGTGGGTGTCTTCATGCATCCATGAGGATCCTGACCCTATGGAATGCACCGATTCCGTATCATCTTTCGCTCTATGGATGGGGTTCCATTGGATAGGAGGTACATCTCTATGAGAGTAATCCTTGAGATTCACTTTGGTCGTAACACCTAAGTGTTGTAGGTACAAGGAGTTGGTTCCCCAATCCTGTACCACTTGCAACTGCCGCATAAATGGTCTTCCCAAGATCATTTCATAGGCATGATTTTTGCTGAAGTCACATATGGCAAAGGTATGCTCGAACTTGACACCACAGGTGGTGAGAGTTATTCCTTCTAGCAATCCTAAGGGCCTCTCGATATGACCATCGGCCATCTGCAATTTCATTCTCGTTGGCCTGAGTGCTGGCTTGCCCCAACGCTTCCATAGGGAAGTGGTGGCAATTGCAACTCCGGCACCTGAGTCCAAAATTGCCTTGGTGGTGTACTCCTGGTAGGTAATGGGAAGATAGGTGTTACCTTCTTTACCTTCACACATATCTCCTATCTTATCCAAGGGTATTTCTGGTACTGTCCTATGTGATCCTACCTGGGAATGAGGTTTCACTATCGCTGGTACTTGTTTGGCGACATGTTTCAATAATTCAGGTCTAACCTTGAGTAGCTCTTCTAACTTGAGATTGCACTGCACTTTAGTGTTTTTCACTACCTCTGTGTTCCTAGGTAAGACTGAGTCCTCATTTCGTACCATGACCGTGGGCGCTCTCATACATGTAGATTTAGCTTCCCATGGACCCGTGAAGTGGGGTAATTCTTGTAAAGAGTTCGACTCGAAGTCTAGTCTTTCTTGAGAGTGGGTACTCTCTTGCTCCTCATAAATGGATGGGATGTCTTGTGGGAATTCATCGTGCACATCATCCACAAGTTCAATGGGAGGAGGGACTTCACTTTCTTTAGCCCATTTGTCTTCTTGAATCTCTCCTAGGAATTCTGGTGTGAATCGATTCATAGAAGAAGATGTGTCTGGCTCCGTAGAGTTAGGCACATAGGCTTCTTGGGCGGGCAGGCTCACTCTTTCACTTGCCTTGCCCTTGTGTTGTATGGCGGGTTCCTTTTCCGATTGTGCAATTAGTTTCTCTATTCTTTCTAGCAGTCCATCAAAGTGCAACTGCGTCTTTGCTGAGCTAGAGATGTTAAAGAGGCAGCTGGCTTCAAACATGGTCTGAGCCAACTCCACCATTTTGGCACAAATTTTAGTTCGTTCAAGCTCTAATTCTGCTCTAGGGTAGCACTTTTCATGATCAGTTACGTTTGGCCCTTCTTGGATTCTGGCTTGATATGCTTTAAGCATCATGTTTAGGTCCTCGGGAGTGGGATCTGCTAGGACTGATCCTACTCTAGGGGGTGGTGGAATTAGGTGAGGCGGGTTGGAAGGTGGCAAGTCGGATGGAGTTGGAAATGGTGGAGGTGGAGTAGTGTGAGAGGGAGTTTGAGATGTGAGTTCAGTTATCCTGGCTTTGGTTTCTCTTATGCTTTCCTCAAGTTCACTCATCTTTTTAGCCCATTGTCTTTTCATTCTTTCCCGACTGTCTTTCCACGCTCTAGTCCTTTTCTTTGTCATGCTCTCGGTTTCACTAGCCTCTAGGTTCTTTTCTTGGTTTACCCCTTGGTTCTGTTGCAATGCCTGAGCTCTAGTCACTACCTGTACTGGTGCGGTGGATGTCACACTTCCTGTGGAGTCTACCACCAACCGAACAACGTTGATAGGCGTGATTTTTGGCATATTATTAGGATTCTTAGGGCAATCTCGTAAGAGATGCTCCCTTCCACATTCTTGGCAAAAGCCCTGAATTGTTACTGACTGGGGTTGTGTAAGTGGAGGTAAGGGACAATCACGAATGAGGTGATCTCCCTGACATCTGTAGCATGGTCCTCTAGGGAATGGGGGTCTTACCTGCCTAGGTTGAGGCCTAGGGTTGGGGTTTGCATACATGACGTTTGTGTAATCTGACTCCCAACTAGGTTCACTCGGTTCCTCACTGTAGTAGGACTCACCATGTTCAGGAGATTGCATGTAGTAAGCCTGGGGACTATCGACATGTGTAGAATCAAAGCTATGGTCACTGGGGTCACTTTCAGAAAGCAATGGTGTTACAGGGACTATAGCTCTATTCAGGTTTTCTTCTGCTGCTGCATATTTTACTGGGATCACATTAGCTGGGGCAGGGGGTTGTTGTGCTAACACAGGCTGAGGCCTTTGTTGGTTTTGGTATGGTTGCTGATAAGGTTGTTGTGGCCTGCCATATGGCTGTGGAGGGTACGGGTTCTGGTATCTTCCCTGCTGAGGGTATGTCTGAGGGTAGGTTTGCCTAACTGCTTGCTTGTTGTATGGGCAATCTTGCGCTGTGTGATTTGTGTATCTCCGTTCTATGGTGCAGTATTGGCCACTAGGGTTTACTTGGGGTTGAGCCATAATGGGACATACATTTGCCATATGGTCGCCTCCACAATTATAGCATCTTTTTACAGGGGCGAACCTTGGGATTTGTTTACTAGAGACACCTAGTTTCTGAGCAACTTTCTCTGCAAGTTCCTGAATCGATGTGGATTGCGTGGAAGAGAGGCAAGAGGTACTATCTGAATCTTTGTATATCTTGGAAAGCTCTAACTCCTCCCCTAGGTCATCCTCGATGTCAATGCACATGCGTACACACTCTTCTATGGTCCTAGGGTCCTTCAAGTACACATAGGATCTCAATTTGGTACTTAGCAATCCATCCAGGAATAAAGCCACTTGCTTAGCTGGCGTGGGTAACTCAGGGGTAGGGCATCTCTCTAAGTATTGCCTCAATCTTCTTCCTGCAAGTCTCACGGTCTCTTGAGGGGTTTGCTTGAAGCTGTGAATCAGCGAGGAAGTGTTATGTCTTATGCCACTCTTAGAGAATTCAATAATGAAAGCCTCTAGGAGTTGGTCTATGCTCCTGAACTGTCCCTCGTTTAGTGGCTGAAACCATGTCAGGGCAGTGTTCCTAAGGGTTAGACCAAAGGCATTGTACTGCGTGAATAGATCCTCCACTTGTTCAGCTCTCAGGACTTGTCTAAACTCAGCCACATGATCGTATGGATCTCCAGTGCCATCGAAGTAGTTCTTCATGGACTTAACTAGCTGAGTTGGTCTCAAAGTCCTTGTGTGCTCTCTAGGTCGTGGTAGAGGGAACTCATCCGCATTTCTTTGATTCCTGTGAGCTCTAAGTACCTCAGGCTCTACTCTATTTGTTTCCGTCCTCGTTCTTTCTCTGCCCCCTGAGTTGGCAAAGCTCACCTCCAGCCTTTCTCTATGTCTGTCTCTTTGAGTTCCGTGAGCGTGGGAGGTTCCAGCACCCGGGTGACCATAGGAAACATTCGATCTTGGTTGGGGGAAAATAAATTCACCCTTCCAAGTGTAAGCGTGCCTATCATTTTCTGTAACCACAAAGATCCTTTCCGAAGCGTGATCTAAGTAGGTCACTCTACCTGGGCTATCTGGATCTTTAAACTCATAGATCATGATGGTTCCTATATCAGTTGGCTGATCAAATTTATACCTCTAAAAGGCTTCGTCAGTTTCTCGGTTCCGAAGCAGATCTATGCTCTTATTGTCCTGTGGGATCCACTCGGGAGTGATGATCCTTGTTAGCACTGACTTTCCACGAGGGGTCCTAGGTTCTACACCCATGTTTCCTTGCTCCAATTCACCTAAATCCGCTTCTGAGATCACATTTCCGAATTCGTCTGTCGTATCTGGGTGACTGGTGACTACGTATATAGTTCCTTCTTTGTCCAAGTATGCTCCGCTTTCAAACTTGACAGCGGGGTGCTCTAGTCCAATGGATTGGTCAGGGTTTTTAATCTGGACCACGGATCTTCCTAGACCGTCCTCATAGATGCTAGCACCTAATCGGTTGGTCCTAAGGTATTCCAACTGTGTTTTGTAAGGGCCTTCTACTCTGTGCAAGTAAGGCACTCCTAAACTTCCCGTAGGTCTGTCCATGCCTTGAGACATCTCTGATTCACTGGTATCAGAGCTAGGGTAATGCGAGTGGTGACTCAACTGCTAGGCCCAAGACCTCCCAGTATGATTGATGCTAGCTTCTGAAGACCTAAGGCTTTGTCTATCCCTTACTAGATGCCGTCTTGATCTAAGGTTCATATGCCTAGTTAAGTAGCCCGATTTTTGCCCAGAGTACAATCTCGTTGCCGATCAATTGGTATCAGTCACTTGATTCGTTTTTAGTGCGTTATCATGTTTATGATCTTGTCTGATATTGCGTCGTCAGGAATACTTGAGTATTTTTCGTACTTTAAGTTGATCGTTCCACGTTAAATTCTTTTCCTTTAGGATTCTCAATCGTACAAAGATTATGTAGTTATCTTGAACTTTGAGTATTTAGGTAGTCTTCAACTTGATAGATGCCTATCGCCGCCCTGGCTTACTCCTATCACTAGTCATTCTTAGCCTAAGCTAGGAATTGACAAAGGGAGTTGAGAATTTCCAACCTTTTGTTTCCTTCTTGGTTGCCCTTGAGTGCCCAGGAAGCGTGTTCCCAAGCTTGCACTTACTCTTGCTTAGAATGCCCTTCGGTGCTCGCAATAGATCTGTAAGAGTTCCAAAGTTAGCGCAAGACCAAGCACTATGATTTTTTTGGAAAACAATTCTAGAGATCCCTAAATTTTGTTCCCCCTGGGTGTGGTCCCCACGAGCTTTCCAACAAAACAAGAATCATAGCAAACGGATTTCGTATGAGAGAGTTATGTCAGTTCAGGGTTCTGGTGCTAAAACAGGGTTCAAACAGGCTAACAGATCACAGGATTTTTCTCAAAAGCACATGTGTAGGGACCTCACAACTCACTAATTGCTAGACCAATATGCCCAAAAACTATCCCCAATGCTAGAATAAAAAAAAACTCTAATTTTTTGGCCGAAAAGCCTGTCAATCGCGATCGACAGGTCTGTCAATCGCGATTGACAGAGGTGTCCGTCGGGGCCTGTCGGTCGCGATCGACACGTCAGTCGTGATTGACAGTGTCAATCGCGATCGACAGAGTCGGTCGTGAGTCCTGTCAATCGCGATTGATGGTGTCAATCGCGATCGACACTTTTTCTGGGTTTTTCGCCGTGATTTCAGTCAATCGGGGATGTGTCCGTCGCGATGGACACGTGGCTACCCGTGAAAGTCAATCAATCATTGAATTTCAGTCGGTCGCGATCGACGGTGTCAATCGCGACTGACAGAGGTGTTGGTCGTGGCTGTCGATCGCGATCGACAGTGTCAATCGCGATTGACAGGGTCCTACGTGGCAGTCTGTCGGTCGTGAAGTCTGTCGGTCGCGAGCGACAGTGTCTGTCGGTCGCGATTGACAGGGTCTGTCGATCGCGATTGACAGAGGCTGTCGGTCGCGATTGACAGAAAAACACGGAATTTTTCTACTGTTTTAGGTGATTTGGGATGTGCTCATCATGCTTGTGCTAGTGGTGAACTTTGTTTTACCAAATGATCGAATTTTCTGTCGATCGCGATTGACAGAGGCTGGCGACAGCGAGACAGATTCGACGAGTTTCGTACCTGCACAGAGTGCTGGGGATGATGATTCAGCAAGAACCTACAAAATGCTCAAGAAACATGCAAAAACAGTGCAAGCAATATTGCTCTCTCGCTCTCTCTCACAAGTAGAATGAAGGAAATGAGGTGGAGATGGTGATATGATCAAAACTGAAAATTTCTGTGATGATGGAGATGGAGGTGGGAGATGGTGATGATGATGATGGTGATGAAGATGGTGAAGAGAAAACAAGAAAATAGATGAAAGTGAAGAAAATACCTACAACTCCAACGCGTCAACTCTACGTCTTACCATCACATGCTCGTCCTCAAAGTTCGATCCCCGGCAACGGCGCCAAAAATTTGGTGTAGCTCAGTGATGAGTAGCACCTCCTTTAATGTCAATCCGGGAAGACATGAGGATGGTATGAAGACCTCGAGCAAGTGGAGGCACAAGTGCGTGAGTGAGAAGCACACAAGCATGCACACACATACACACACACGCGCACACACGGCAAGACAAAGAGTGAGAAGCAATGGAGTTCTTAGATTACTTTCAAAAAGCTCTTACAAGTTCATTTCAATTACAATCCACCCCAAAAATGAGCTCTCTAGCTCCTTTTATAGTTTTTGACTAGCTTTGGCCCTGTTCAGACCTAGTGTCCGGCCTAGTTAGAAATTAGGTTCCAGGGCTTATTTGAGGGCTCAAATGAGATCTAAAAAATACGAAAATTGGTAAGCAACTACTTCTAAGGCTCCTCAAGCTCGAGGACTCCTCGGCTTGCACAAAATGGAGCCACAAAAAGGTGAACATGGTATTTACAGGGGTTGTTAGTGATGAGAATCACTTTTAATTGGTGTAAGGATTTTGAAAAATTAAAGGTTGCCTTAGTGCTAGATCTGCGTGAATGCTCGTACTTGCTTCTTCATGAAGAAAATTATTGGCCTACTTGCCAGATCGTCGTTGACTCCCTTGTTTGCTTGTGCCTTCTCTCCCCTCTGACTCTCTTCTCTGACTGCCATGCCTTGTCAGTCCTTTAGTTCCTTGTCTGCTGCTAACAGCCAACCCCAACTCTAGACCTCAACCTAGGCAAATACGACCCCCCTTTCCTAGAGGGCCATGCTACAGATGTCAGGGAGATCACCTCATTCGTGATTGCCCCATACCTGCACGTACACAACCCCAGTCAGTAACAATCCAAGGCTTTTGTCAAGATTGCGGAAAGGAGCATCTCTTATGAGATTGCCTAAAGAATCCCAATAATATGCCAAAAATCATTCCTATTAACATCATTGGGTTGGTAGTAGATTCCTCAGGAAGTGTCACTTCCACTGCACCCGTGCAAGTGGTCACCAGAGCTCAGGCTTTGTAGCAAAATCAAGGTCTAAGCAAGGAAAAGAGTTCTGAAGCTAGTGAGACTGAGAGCATAACTAAGAAGAGGACTAGAGCTTGGAAAGATAGTCGGGAAAGGATGAAAAGACAATGGTCTAAGAAGATGAGCGAATTAGAAGAAAGCATAAGAGAAACAAAGGCCAAAATTGTTGAACTCACCTCTCAAACAAACTGTTGAAGCTCAAGGTCAAGGACAAAGCATGGAAGTGCATCAAGGATGTGGACACACAAGAAGAAGGAGCAAGTAGGGATCCCCAAGGAGCACCTGTCAAATTTTCAGAAGAAATCCCTACAAAAATAGTGACTTTTATCACTAAAAACCATTGTAAATATCATTTTCCATTTTTTTTAACTCCATTTTTTTCAAGCCGAGGATTCCTCAAGCTTGAGGACTATTAGAACTATCATCCTGCCAATTTTCATAATTTTTAGACTCCGTTTGAGCCCCCAAATAAGCCCTAGAACCTATTTTTTAACTATGCTGGACACTAGGTCTGGACAGGGCTAAAACCACTCAAAAAACTATAAAAAGGGCTTGAGAGCTCATTTTCGAGGTTAGCTTGTTGTAGTTTTGATCTTTGTAAGAGACTTCTTTTGTAATTGAAGCTTTCCATTGTTCCACTCTTTGCTCTTACCTTGTGTGTGTGTGTGTGTATGTGTGTGCATGCTTGTGTGCTTTCACTCACGCACTTGTGCCATCACTTGCTCATAGTCTTCATACTAGTCCTCACATCTCCACGGATTGACATTTATGAGGTGTATCTCCTCACGTTGGTACTCACCATTGTGCTAGAGTGACACCAAATTTGGCACCGTTGCTAGGGAGAGAGCTTGGAGGACGAGCGTGTGACGGTAAGACGTAGAGTAGCGACATTGGAAGGTAAAAAAATCACCATTTTCAATTCAATTTTTGAGTTTTTGTTCTCCTTCATCCTCATCATCATCACCATCTCCATCCACCTTCATATTCTCAGTTTTTTCCATTTTTTAGAGTCCATCCACCTCGCTTTTTACTCGTGGTTGTGAACAAGAAGCTTAGAGGGGGGGTGCAAAACACAATGGTGAGAACCACGTTAAGAAGCTCCACCTCCTTAATGTCAATCCGCGGAAGAGATAGGAGTGATATGAAGATCGTGAATGTGAGATGAAGTGAGAGTGAAGGTGAGAAGCATAGAAATGCACACACACATACACACACACTACGAAGAGACAAGCAAGACACAATGGAAGGTGAGAAATCAACTCTATTACTCAAGAACACTATTACAAGCTCAAAAGAACTCTAACCTCAAACAAGCTAACCTCAAAAATGAGCTCTCTAGCTCTTTTTATAGTTTCTAGACTAGTTTTGACCAGTTTCACATCTAGTGACCGGCATAGTTAAAAATTAGGTCCTAGATGCTATTTGGAAGGGTAAATGGTGTCTAAAAATAACGAAAATTGATACGCTTGTTCTACCTAAGCTCCTCAAGCTCGAGGACTCCTCGGCTTGCAGAAAATGGAGCTATGGATTACAAAATGGGGTTTTCTATGTTACATATGTTACAATAGTGATAAAAATCACTGTTGGAGGTTTTTGGAAAGTATTTGAAAACATAATTCTTTGAAAAAAGATTTGACTGGCTCCCTGCTCCGTCGTTACATGCTTCCGCGTCTTCTATGCCTCTGGCTGCTTCCAACACCCCCCTCCCTCTCGCTTCTGTCGTCCCTGACAGAACCTTGTTGTGAGGTCTGCCGGATATAGTTCTATAGGAGGTCTTGAGCGAGGGTGTGCTCGGAGATACGAATGCCTCGGGCCAGATCTGCCTCGAGTTTCTCCCAGTCGATTGGTTGCGGTTCTTCCGGTGGCGGGAGCTGATAGTGTGTGGAATAGACCATTCGTTCACAGGCAAATAAGTGTAATAAATGTGTAGGCCTGCTTATGAATACCTCTGAATGGTATTCCCAGAAGCCGGTTGTGAACATCTCTTCGAATGTCTGCTTGTAGCACGCCGGTAGGTACTTTATTCTGCAATGCCACGCATAACACACCCGTAGCGATGGCGTTGTACTCATATCATATACCAGATCGAAATTGCCATGCTCAAAGCCCGGGGTGTTTACATGAGGTGCCTTGACGCATCGGAAGACTTTAACAATCATTTGCATCATGTCAAAGATTTTGACAGTCATATGCGCTGCTATATCGTCCATATGCTTTAGTCTAGGGAGCCAGTGGCGAATTGTAGCCATCATGTAGCCTACAGTTGGTAACTCGATGGGTGGCTTAAAATAGGGGTAATTCAACCAGTCCTGGCACTGCTTATTGTTTTGTACCTTAATAGCAAAGGCTGTCCAGGAGCGGCGTTGTGGTACTGGTCCCCAACATGGGTTGTACTTTAAGTGCAAAGGTGCCTTTACCCATGTACTCATCATTTCTGGATATTTCTGTAGTAAATCTTTTCGCCACTCTGGTTGATAGATCTCTCCTTGCTGCGCATCGATTAGTAGATCGGCCTCCTCGAATTGAGTTGCATGCGATGGTTTCTTACCTGTCTCTTTCTCAATGGCTAACTGGTATTCAGCCATTAACATAAAATACGGTTTATACTGTAGCTCGTGCCCAGATATGTATCGTCGCGGGGCCAAATGAGCAAAGAATGGAGATTGTAAAATTCTTTCTTCTATCATCGCCATGGCATGTAATTGTGCCTCTACTCTAGCTGAGTGCGTTGTTCCAAGTTCCTCAATTGTCTTCATCCACGCGGGGGTCGGGAGTTCGTAAGTCATTTGGCCTTCTACCGTGACGCGTCCGCCTGGGATGGGTTGTGGCTCGTATGCCTCTTCAAACGTTTCCTCCACCGGGATGGTGACAGTTTCTTCCTCAGCTGGTAGCTCAGGTGGGGAATCTGGCCTTGGTGGTGCTTCATATACTGCAATCCTTGATTCAAGGTTTGATACCTGGGCCCGTAATGCGTTGAGTTCCTCTAAGATGTCCGAAGAGGGGTCCACAGGTGCTGGTATGTCTGGGTGTGCCGGTGCTCGTAACTGGAGTAATTTATGATCTTCTTTGAGTTTCTGTAACTCCTCATTCATGCGGTCGTATTCATTTAGCAGTCTTACATGATCTTCTAGCAGCATCCTCATCGAGTCTGAGGGAATGGCTTTGAACCGACTAGGACTGAGTGGTTGGTCTGGATGGTCTAGGGCTGCTTCTAAGTTTTCTCGGTTCTGGTCCTGTAAGCGCTGGTTTTCTTCCTTGGCGGCTGCTAGGTGTCTTCTGAGTAAGCCCATGTTTCGTGTTAGCGTTGCATTGCGGACTGTTTGGGCTCTTAATAAGTTATCCAGGTCAACAGTGGCTTCTTTAGCTTTTTCTTCGCTTTCTAGTTCCAATTTTTGATATGCCTCGCGTAATTCCTGGTATCGGGTGTTCAGAGAGGCATTCTCAATAGACAATAAATTAAGCTTCGACTGTAAGTCATTGGTTGTCCTCTGCAGCTGCTGGTAATTATCGCCAAGAGATGTGAACTCATTTCTTACTTGCATCATACACATGAACATTTGTCGAAATGCATTATCTACAGTGGGTGATAGTGTTAATGGGGTGCTAAATGAAGATGCAGTGGGTGTAGATGCAACGGGAATGGGGAATGGGGGTGGGAAGGTGGATGCTGTGGTGATTGTGGAAAATTGTGAGGTGCCTAAATATGTTTGTGTCGTGAGTGAAGTGAATGATGGTGCAGTGGGTGGTGAGATGTCCATGTCATTGGACGTGTCCAGTGCGGTGACTGTGAATATGGGTGTGACTGTGGGTGCTTGTGCTGGTGTAAATACGGGATTTACAAAGGTTGAGGAGTAATTTACAGGGGGACTGGCTGGTGCAGCTGGGTGGAAAGGGGAAAGAGGGGTTACAGTGGGTCGGGGAGGTGAGACGGGGGAGAAGGTTAAGGGCGGTGGGAATGGAAAAAGAGGTCTTGGAGTTGTGGGGAAGGATGGAAAAGCTGGATGGAGGAATGGGTTGAATGGAAAGGTGGATGGGTGAGGGGGTAGACTAGGTCTAGTGGGTGCGGGAATTGTGGGGTTAGTGGTCGTAAAGACGATTTCTGCTACGTCACCAGCGAATGAAGATGTTGGTCTGGGGGAAGGAGGGTGAAGAGGGGAGGGTGGATGGACTGGCGGTGATGGAGGAGCGGGTGGGGTGGTCGGTACTTCAGTGACTACTGAGGTATGTACATTTGTAGCACGGGGTGGGGAATCTACAAGGATGGTTTCTGTTGCCAACGAGCTTTCGGTGACGAGGCGTGCCTCCCTGGCTTGTTCTGAAGACTGTGCTCCTGTTGGTACATGAATGTATTCGCCGGGCTTTGAAAGTAGTCGTACTCTGCGGGGGTCAAACTGTGGTAGTGGCTTTTGTTGCAAGTATCTGAGGGCTTCATTGGAGCCTACTGATTTGACTAACTCTCTGAATCCTTTGATGTATGCGTCTTCGAATCCGCCTGTGACAAGTTCTTGTTCTATTATTGCTTGACTCTCTTCCTCTGTCAGCTTTTTGCGTGCCCAAACTTTTTCCATAGTTCTATACAGCTTCTTGATAGCTAGTGTGTAAGCTGCTGCTTCGTAAGTTTCATCTTCATGGGTACTTGTATCACCATGTGTGTCTGTTTGTTGGCCTTGGCCATCTATCTGTTCATGCTCTCGGGATTCGATAGTGCCCTGGCTTGCTTCGTCATCGCCTTCGTCGTCATCGGTTGCTGTTCTTTCGTCATCAGAGCTAGACACAATCTGTCCTTGTGGCTGATCCCGGGGTGTGGTGGGATAGCTGAGCCTTTCATATTCTTGAGAAAACATTTGGGCTTCTGAGAACTGGAACTCATTGGAGAATGCATCGGGCATTTCAAAATCGAAAGTTGGATCCAGTGGTGCTGCTTGTTCTGCTTCTAAATGGGGTATTGGAAAAGAGAACGCTTCCGCACCAATAGTGGTGGGAAGTTCAGCTGCTGTGGTGATAGGTTCTGTGGTTGTGGCTGCTTGGGGTGCAACAGTACTGGTGGTGCCCTCCGGCGTAACTGGTCTTGATAACCGGATACGAATTGGTGGTACCATGGGAGTGGCTGCTGTCGATGACTGCTCTGGAGATGGTTGTGGCGAGGGTGATTCTGGGACTTGTAGGCATGGGATAGTGCCTCTCATCCGCTTTCCGGCTCTGCCTTTGCTAGACTTTCTAGCCTTCTTAGTAGTCCCTTTGAATGCTTTCAACTCATCGCTGGTCATGGCACGCTCAATTGGCAAATCATATGCCAAGCACATGTATATAATCCTTGTAAGTGCACAACATCCATTGATGACTTTCTTTCATTCCCATCTATGTTGTGCCAAATAGAGCTGATCAATTATCCAACTAGCTAGATCAACCGTTTGAGGTCCAGTACATGCTAAGTATAAACCAAACCAGATTCTCTTGTGGGGCATGGTAAAATGATCCTGAGCTGGGAAAGCAAAATGCTGCATGCATATCCGCAATGGCTTGGAGAGCTCAGGGGTTATAGCTGAAATATCCTCCCACTTAGTAACATCACCACGTTTCATCTGCTCTGGGACTAGCCGTTCTCGCTTCGTTGGAGTATGCGTTCCATGTATTTTGAGAGCTGTGCGAATTAAATCTTTAGACAAATAAAACCTTCTGAATGGAGGATCATTTACCAAGGATGGTAACATGAATGTGCCGGGTAGATCCTTGTTCTCTGAAGCTGTCAAGGTGGTTACTAGGTAAAAGCATCTGTAAAAATCGGGTTTAGGCAGAGGTTCACTAAAATATTCTGTAAATCCCGCTCGTGCCCAAACGTGCGTTAAATCTTGTGTATTCTGCAGTCCTTCAAATTCTCTTGAAAAGAACTGGTACTTGGTCCATGTGCGAAGATCAAATGCCAAATTAGCCTCAAATATGAAATCAGCGTCTGCTAATGGTCCTGCTAGGCCTTGAAACCAATGAGAATTACGATGAATCTTCTCAATATATCCTCTAGGAGGATCATCGATTGGCATGGGTCCTGGAAAACCTTGAAACTCTGGTGGTTGCATCGTAGGATAAGATTCCGCGAGTAATTTTCCAATATTGGCCATTGGTGTGCTTGGGCCAGCTTCTGATGGTCCTTCTTCGGTTTGCATGATGACTGACGAGCTAATGGAAAAGATCTGCTACAAAAGATTAACACATTAGCATGGAAATTAATTATGATCCCATTAAGGTGAGAACGCAATCCCTTTCCATAATCGATGTGTAACCCGTGTAGCCAGGTGTTGTGAGGTGGTTAATGGAATGATTATTTGCAAAACTAATGCAGGTCTCTAGACACCTACATGGTTCAGATTATGCGTACATTTCTTGATGAGCTTTTATTATGAATGATGTGGGGTTTGGTGTATGAATTCATACAAGGTTTGGTTGAGGGTGAATTATTACAAGGGTGGAGTTTAAACGGGGTGGGAGAATTGTTAGATAATGGGGTACAAGAAGACGTCTAGATACGTTTCGGTATCCATTTCCTAAGAGTCTTTGAGTGGGTGGTGTGTTTCTGCTGAGGGACAAAAAGTGGTATCGGGTTCGGTGGTATTGAAGGATGGAAAGATTTCTGAGGGGTATATATTACATGGCTTGAGGGTTGGGCTATAATACATTGTTTGGGTACCCGAATTTGTGTGGGTGTGGGTCTATGGATAAGGTATTTCTTGGCGATCCAAATCTGTCGAGTATTTGTACTTGTAGAAGAAGATCGAGGGGACTTTGGATGCTGACTCTGCTTTTGTTGAAACTTTGTCCTGTCTCGTCTGTAGTGTTGCCAATAGCCTGTGGTTTCTGTCCTTTTGGCACCCATATTTGTCTCATGCCACTTGTTCTGTGATGTTGATACTGCTGCTTTCTTTGCCTTGTCTGGTGGTGTCGTCGGTCTCGGTCCCTCTGTTGTGGTTGACTCCTTCGTGGTTGGGTTTGAGAGGTCGATTGGACGCTCTGCTTTGGAAAAGAAGGGAGATCCAACACTTGCGTGACCTACCCATTAGGAAGTGATTTGTTATTTATCTTTAATCTAGGCCAGTCCGCAGCAAGTTTGGAAGGATGAGCACCGCAGGGTATTGTGCTCATTTGGCCGCTCATGCAACCCACCTGACCGCTGATTCTGTCCATCTGCCCTAGCGGTTGGGTAGCTGCCCCTTCTAGTTTGCAGGAAGCCCCAGGGAAGATCTCCTGTCGTCCTTCTGATTGACAACTGTCCATAGCCAAGCCCGAGTGGGTTGGTGTAGACATAACGTGACTGATCTGACCCAAGATCTCCCGGTCTTCCGTCGCATGCATTTCATAGGGTCTAGGGTTACAAACCTCAGTTGGAATGCCGTTAGAGAAGTCAAGCGGTATCACTCGCTTCTGTTCTAAGGTTCCAATCTGTAAGGAGCCTTGTCTAAGATTTAGGTCCATTGAGTGATCGTATAGCCAATCTTGGCCAAGGATTAGGGGTTCTATCAGGTCGTCATCATGGCACACTAGTAGCTTCGCTGTCATGGTCACTTCCTTAATGAGGATAGGAAGGTCCACCTCACCCATGCAAGGGGTTTCCATGCCTCCTAGCCCTATGAGGTATGCCTCAATTGGCCGCATTTCTATTCCTGAATCCTTATAGTGGGACCCATCTAATCGCACTAGTCGCAGCACTTGAGTCAATTAAAGCCCTGAGCTCTTGGTAAGGGTTGTCGTGCTCTAGCCTGACTGTAATGAATGGTCTCCTGTCCACTATACTAGGATGAGTGGTTGACTTTACTTGACACATGGCCATGGGATATCTGGGTGTAGTTTCCAGATGGTTATAATGTTCTCTCCCTAGTCCTTGTCTTCTTAACTTCATGCGTTTAATGCGTTCTATTGCTTCTGCCTGAGCTTCCGCTCGTATTCTATTTTCTTCCTCCTTACGCTTCTTTGCCAACGTGAGTCATCTAAGCATATCCTCAGTAAGAGGTTCCTGATATAGCTTGACTCTACAGCCACTAATATAATTAGGCATTACGTCTCCTTCTAAGGTGGCTAACTGTACTGATCCACTTGTTGAGAGTCTGTTAATGATCATAGGTCCATAACCTCGCTTTTCTAACTTACGTGTGTGTTGCTTTAGCGTATATACTAGAACTAAATCTCCTTCTTTTAGGCCTTTATCTTTCACATGTGCATCAAAATATGCTTTCTGTCGCTTCTTCGCTGCATATATTCCTGCTGCCGCCTTTAGCCTGGTTTCTCCTAATCGTTCCAAGTCCATTATTCTTGCTGATAATTCATGGCCGGTCCACTGATGTTCGTGTGCAACCTTAAGGGTCGGTATCAAGAAGTCCAAAGGAAGCACAACATTCTGACCAAAAACCATCTGAAAGGGAGTTGCATTGAGTACGGTCTTGTAGGCCACTCGATATGCCCAAACAGCGTGGTGTAACTGTTTGTCCCAATCTGAACGTTTGTTGTTCACGAGTTTTGTCAGTACGTTACAAAGGATCTTATTAGTGCTTTCAGCCTGACCATTGGCCTGAGGATGATATGGTGCGGATTTCTTGTGAATCACCATAAAATCCTGTAACAAATATTCAATGACTTGGTTTAGAAAGTGAGTGCCTCGATCGCTCACTAACTCTATAGGCAGTCCATATCTTGTAAAGACATTCTCAAATAAGAATTTTGCAGTTGTGTGTGCATCATTCTTTTTCGTGGCTTTTGCCTCTACCCATTTCGTAAGATAATCTGTGGCAACAATAATGTATTCAGCATGTGTACCTTTTGCAGGGGGGTTAATGGGTCCTACAAAGTCTATTCCCCACTTAGAAAATGCACGTCCGCCCATCATGGGTTTCAATGGCATTTCATCTCTACGAGTAGAGGAAACTGAGTTCTTTGGCACACATCACATCTCTTTACATAGGTATGAGCATCCATGTGAAGAGTGGGCCACCATAATCCTGCAAAGAGGATGGCTTTGATTATCCTTTCAGGTCCAAAATGACCTCCTGCAACTCCTTGGTGTGCAGTCTCTAGTATGCTCAGATAATCGCTTTCATGAACACATATTCTTAGATATCCATCTCGTCCTCTTTTGTATAGGTTATCGCCAATAAGTGAATAATCGTGAGCTTCCTGCTCTAGACTGTGTTGTCGAGCTAAGGTCATTCCTTGAGGGAATGTGTTCGTCCTCAAGTATGTCACTAACGATTCACTCCAGTCTGGTGTGAGAGACACGTGATATAATGTAGCATGCTCTACTTGTGGTCTTTCACAACAAACATGGCATTCTTTACACAACTTGTAGACATCTGCTTCCATCGAAGGCCAATATACTCCTAGTCTATGCAGAGTCTGTAATGTTCGATGTTTTGAATGATGTTGCTTTAGTGCACCTACATGTGCTAATTGCAACCAATTCGCATGTTCTGATTCATCTACACAACAAGCAAGAATCTTTTGATTATCCTGTTTATATATGCTTCCTGCTATGATTTGATATCTCTGAGATTTGGTAATCTCTCCTTCTTTGATCTCTATCCTAGGATTCTTGGGTCCATATGTCAGAATAGGGACTATAGGCTTAGCCCATTCTGGTGCTATCTCAAGATTAAACAAGTATGCATCTGGTAGATCATCCGCTACTCCTTGAGGAGCTTCTCCTGAGGTTAATCTTGAAAGGTGGTCAGCTCTAAGATGTGTCTTTCCGTTCCTGACTACTACTTCAAAATCATACTCCATGAGTAATAGAAACCAACGTATTAGTCGTCCTGTGTTACATGGCTTGTTGACTAAGTACAATAGGGCTTGATGATCGGTAAAGAACTTGAATTTGTTGGCCAACAAGTAGTGCCTAAACGTCTTTACTGCGTAGATCATCCCTAATCCTTCTCGTTCCGTCGTGGTGTAATTTCTTTCTGCTGCGTTCAATTGTCTGCTCGCGTAAGCTATGGGGAGATCTATGTTACCTTCATTTGTGGGTTGTGCTAACACACATCCTATGGCATAATTGGATGCATCCACATGTACATGGAATGGCTTACTCCAATCCGGGGTTGTCAATATAGGTGCTGAGCACAAGCGTCGTTTGAGTTCATTGAATGAATTTTCACATTCATCTGTCCATTCAAAGTTGGTTAAAAGAGAGTACAAAGGCTTGGCTATGATTGCATACATGTGTATGAATCTCCTATAATAACCGCAATGGCCCATAAATGCCTGCACCTCTTTCACATTAGTTGGTTTAGGTAATTCTGCAATTACTTTCACCTTTTCTTCATCCGTAGAGATTCCATTTTTTGACACAATGTGTCCTAGAATTCTGCCTTGTCTGACCATGAAAACGCATTTTTCTAGGTTCAAACAAACCTGATATTCTCGACATTTGTCAAATATTTGTCTTAACTCCGGGATATGCATCTGTCTTACATTTGAATGAGCACATATGTCATCGACATATACTTCCAAACTCTTGCGTAAGAATTCCTTAAAAACATGACATATGAGTCGCTGGAAAGTGGCGGGTGCATTTGTTAAGCCAAATGGCATTACACGAAATGCAAATATGCCCCATTCAGTGGCAAATGCCGTCTTGTGTTGGTCCTCTGGAGCAATGGCTACTTGATTATAGCCTGAAAAACCATCAAGAAAGCTGTAAACTTCCTTGCCCGCAACTCTTTCCAATAGATGTTCTGTAATAGGAAGAGGATAACTGTCTCTAATCCTGGCGGCATTAACTTTTTTAAGGTTAACACACACACGCAATTTTCCATTCTTCTTGGGCACTACCACAATAGGGGATACCCATTCGTATGCTCAATTTCTTAAATGAATCCTGCTTCTATCAGCCGATCTATCTCCTCTTTAATCTTCGCAGCGTAGTTATCATTGTACGTGTACGGTTTTTGTTTCGTAGGTTTTGCATCTGGAGTCATAGGGATTCTATGAGAACATATATCTGGATCTACTCCTTTCAAATCTTTGTAACTCCAAGCAAAAACATCTCTATATTCGCGCAATAGGGCAACTAGCTCTTCTTCTTCAGTTGTCAAATCATGCCCTATGTATGTACATTTTTCTTCTTCTCCTTCTATGGCTACGATTATTTTCTTGGTTTTCTCTCGGTTATCATATACTTGTCCGTCATTCGCCTTTCTATTAGGCATTCGTACCATGATCCTTCTATCTTCGATTTCATATTTCTTGAAGTTCTCGGGTACTTCAAACAAAGATTCTTCTTTTTCTGACATGGTTTCTTTCTTCTTTCTTTTCTTGCCTTCACTCTTGCTAGTCACTTGTGTGGTTAACCTCACATCATTCGTAATTTCTTTGTGTCTCTGAGGGTGAGTCTCTACTTCGTAGAAATATTCTTCTTCTGATGCAAAGGGTGAGTCCATGATAATTGATTCTAAATCAAAATCACTTGCATCCTCAAATGCCTCAGTGTTAGGTTCACACTCTTCTAAAATTGAATCACTCATGATTGGCTCTATCGTGAAAACTGATATGTCATAGCCATCCTCGTCACAGTGGGGTGTCCATTGTTCTTCATTGATGGCTAGGTCCATGGTTGCTAGGATTTCTGCCCAACCATGGGGCTCAAACTCTTCGTCAGGGAATACTACAGGTGCGTAGGCTGGATCTTGAAGGGTTCGTGGATGTTGTTCTGCACCTAAGGTCCTTGCTTCTAATCTTTCTTCCTCTTATTTTGCAACTTTACACATCCATAGATGAGTGTCCTCATGCAACCAAGAAGGATCTAATTCTAATGAGTGCACGGATTCCGTCTCTACCTGAGTCTTATGGATGGTATTCCATTGTATTGGGGGTATGTCTCTATGTGAATAGTCTTTAAGATTGACTTTGGTAGTCACTCCTAAATGTTGCAAGTACAAAGATATAGTTCCCCAATCTTGTACAATTTGCAACTGACGCATGAATGGTCGTCCCAATATCATCTCATAAGCATGATTTTTACTAAAATCACAAATGGTGAAAGTATGCTCAAATTCTACACCACAAGTGGTGAGAGATATGCCTTCTACTAAGCCTAATGGTTTTTCTATGTGTCCGTCAGCCATTTGTAGCTTCATCCTGGTGGGTCTTAATGCTGGCTGTTGGCATACAAAGCAATAAAGGAGTCATGCACAATACGGCAACAAGGCCAGATCATTTTTTCCCATAGATTATGTACAACCCAAGTGATTTTAATCACTACACAAACATTGTAAATCCCATTTTTGGTAGATTAGACTCCATTTTGTGCAAGCCGAGGAGTCCTCGAGCTTGAGGAGTATTAGAAGTACCATCGTACCAAATTTCATAATTTTTAGACTTCGTTTGAGCCCTCAAATAAGCCCTGGAACCTAATTTTTAACTAGGCCGGACACTAGGTCTGGACAGGGCCAAAAGCTAGTCAAAAACTATAAAAAGAGCTAGAGAGCTCATTTTTGGGGGGAGATTGTAATTGAAACGAACTTGTAAGAGCTTTTGAAAGTAATCTAAAGAACTCCATTGATTCTCTCTCTTTGTCTTACCTTGTGTGCGCGTGTGTGTGTATGTGTGTGCATGCTTGTGTGCTTCTCACTCACGCTCTTGTGCCGCCACTTGCTCGAGGTCTTCATACCATCCTCACGTCTTCCCGGATTGACATTAAAGGAGGTGCTACTCATCATTGAGCTACACCAAATTTTGGCGCCGTTGCCGGGGATCGAGCTTTGAGGACGAGCGTGTGATGGTAAGACGTAGAGTTGACGCGTTGGAGTGGTAGGTATTTTCTTCACTCTCATCGATTTTCTTTTACTTTCTTCACCATCATCATCATCACCATCTCCCACGTCCATCTCCATCATCGCGAAAATTTCAGTTTTTTGACTATATCCCCACCTCCACATCATTTCCCTCATTTCACTTGTGAGAGAGAGCGAGAGAGCGAACTTGCATGTGCTGTTTTTGCATGTTTTCTTAGCTATTTTGCAGGTTTTTTGCTGTACCATCATCCCCAGCAGTGTGCGCAGGTACGATAGGCTCTGCACAGGTCCCGGGACGACAGCCTCTGTCTATCGCGACAGACAGAAAATCTTAACATTTTGTGAATGCATGTTTATCACTGTAACCTACACCTTGAGGGCACTCTAGATCACTAGAAGTTTTTCAAAAATTTGCATTTTTTCAGTCTATCGCGACAGACACCGTCTATCGCAACAGACACTGTCTATCGCGACAGACACCGTCTATCGCGACAGACAGAGACCCACGACAGATAGCGTCTATCGCGACAGACACCGTCTATCGCGACAGACAGAAATCCACGATAGACACCGTCTATCGCGACAGACAGAGACCCACGATAGACACCGTCTATCGCGACAGACACCGTCTATCGCGACAGACAGAATTTCACGACAGATAGCGTCTATCGCGACAGACACCGTCTATCGCGACAGACAGAAATCCGCGACAGATACCGTCTATCGCGACAGACACCGTCTATCGCGACAGATAGAATTCCGCGACAGGTACCGTCTATCGCGACAGACACCGTCTATCGCGACAGACAGCCCCCACGATAGATTGTGTCTATCGCGACAGACACCGTCTATCGCGATAGACAGACATTTTCGGCAAAAAATTAAGGTGTAAATTTTTGGAAATTTAGGCTAAATTTTGGGCATATTTGCACTCTCAAGTATTCATATACTTACAAAGGCCTTAGAAAATGCATTAAAATCCCTGATGGTATCTGTTTGTCTATTTAACCCCCTAAACCCTGAACGGTCATAAGTTTTTCATACGAAATCCATTTTCTGAGCTCTAGGGCTTGTCGGAAAGCTCGTGACATATACTACGCGCCCTCAACTGTTTTTTCTAAGAATAACGCGTTGATTTTCAGATAGGGTATTTGGAAGTTGGCACACTGAGGGGTAGGAACACCAAGGGAGCTCTAGAGGAAATTTCTAGCAATACAAAAGGGGGATCAAGGGTCATTAAAAAAGTGTCTGAAATTAATTGTCTGTCAATTGAAAGGTCTACTTGGAGCTAATCTTGGGATTTATGCAGGCCTATTGAGAAGCAACTGAGAGTTTCCAAGCAACCGTGTGGCGCACGCTTGAGAATCAACTTCTCGAGCACTAAAGAGCAAGGTTCGGCAAGAAAGGTCCGAATATTCTCAACTCCTCTTCGTCAATTCCTAGCTTAGGCTAAGAACGATTAGAAGTAGGAGTAAGTCAGGGCGACGATAGGCCACTATCAAGTTGAAGCCTACCTAAAAACTCAAGTTCAAGCTAAAAACTTAATCTCTGTACTGTCGACAACATAAAGGAAAGAACCTAACGTGGAACGATCAACTGTAAGTGCGAAACAACATTCAAATATTCCTGACGACGTGATTTCAGACAAGACCATAAACACGATAATCAACCTAAAAAGAACCAAGCGACTGATACAAAGAAACCAGCAACGAGGTTGTACTCTGGGCAAAAAAAATTGGGTTAATCAGTTAGGCATATGAACCTTAGATCAGGACGACACCTAGTAAGAGAGAGGCAAAGCCTTAGGTCTTCTGAGGCTAGTGTCAATCCCACTGCAAGGTCTTGGGCCCAGCAGTTGAGTCGCCACTCTCATTACCCTAGCTCTGATACCAGTGAATCAGGGATGTCTCAAGGTATGGACAGACCTACGGGAAGTTCAGGTGTGCCCTACTTGTACAGGGTAGAAGGCCCTTACAAAACACAGTTGGAATACCTTAGGACCAACAGATTAGGTGCGAGCATCTATGAGGACGGCCTAGGAAGATCTGTGGTCCAGATTAAAAACCCTGACCAGTCCATAGGACTAGAGCACCCAGCTGTCAAGTTTGAAAACGGTGCATACCTGGACAAGGAAGGAACCATATACGTAGTCACCAGTCATCCAGATAGGACAGATGAATTTGGAAATGTAATTTCAGAAGCGGACTTAGGTGACTTGGAACAAGGAAACATGGGAGCGGAACCTAGAACCCCTCGAGGTAAATCAATTCTCACTAGGATTATCACGCCTGAGTGGGTCCCCCAAGATAACACGTGCATAGATTTGCTTCTCAATTGAGAAACGGACGAAGCCTTTTGGAGGTATAAACCGGATCACCCAATTGATATAGGAACAATCATGATCTATGAGTTTAAGGATCCAGATAGCCCAGGTAGAGTGACCTACCTAGACCACACTTCGGAGAGGATCTTTGTGGTGACAGAAAATGATAGGCATGCTTACACTTGGAAGGGTGAATTTATTTTCCCTCAACCAAGATCAAATGTATCCTATGGTCACCCTGGGGCTGGAACTTCCCAAGCTCATGGTACGCAAAGAGACAGAAGTAGAGATAGACCAGAAGTAAGTTTTGCCAACCCAGTGGGCAGAGAAAGAACGAGAACAGAGACGAATAGGGTAGAACCTGAGATGCATAGAGCCCACAGGAACCAAAGAAATGTAGATGGATTCCCTCTGCCGAGGCCTAGAGAGCACACAAGAACTTTGAGACCCACCCAACTAGTTAAGTCCATGAAGAATTACTTTGATGGCACAGGAGATCCCTATGATCATGTGGCGAAGTTCAAACAAGTCTTGAGAGCTGAACAAGTGGAAGATCTGTTCACGCAGTACAATGCCTTCGGTCTAACCCTTAGGAACACAGCACTTACATGGTTTCAGCCATTAGATGAGCGTCAGTTCAGGAGCATAGACCAACTCCTAGAAGCATTTATTATTGAGTTCTCCAAGAGTGGCATAAGACACAACACCTCCTCACTGATCCACAGCTTCAAGCAAACCCCTCAAGAGACTGTGAGACTTGCAGGAAGAAGATTTAGACAATATCTTGAAAGGTGCCCTATTTCGGAGCTACCCACATCTGCCAAACAAGTAGCCCTATTCCTTGACGGATTGCTGAGTCCAAAATTGAGATCCTACGTGTATCTGAAAGACCCTAGGACTATAGAAGAGTGTGTACGTATGTGCATTGACATTGAAGACAACCTAGGAGAAGAGCTAGAGCTGTCCAAAATTTACAAAGATTCAGATAGTGCATCTAGTCAATCTTCCACACAAGCCACATCAATTGAGGAACTGGCCGAAAAAGTAGCTCAGAAATTAGGTGTGACTAGCAAACAAATTCCAAGGTTTGCTCCTGTGAAAAGGTGCTATACATGCGGTGGTGACCATATGGCGAACGTCTATCCCATTATGGCTCAACCCCAAGTAAACCCTAGTAGCCAGTACTGCACCATAGAACGGAGATACACCAACCACACCGCACAAGATTGCCCATACAACAAGCAGACGGTTAGGCAACCCTACCCTCAGCCCTACCAACAAGGCAGATACCAGAACCAGTACCCTCCACAACCATACGGCAGGCCACAACAAAATTTCCAACCTCAATATCAAAACCAACAAAGGCCTCAGCCTGTGCTAGTACAACAACCCCCAGCCCCAGCTAATGTGATTCCGGTAAAGTATACTGCTGCAGAAGAGAACCTGAATAGAGCTATAGTCCCTGTAACATCCTTGCTTTCTGAAAGTGACCCGAGTGACCATAGCTTTGATTCTACACATGTTGATAGCCCCCAGGCCTACTACATGCAGTCTCCTGAGCATGGTGAGTCCTATTATAGCGAAGAGACAAACGAACCGAGTTGGGAATCAGATTACACGAACGTCATGTATGCAAACCCCAACCCTAGACCTCAACCTAGGCAAGTACGACCACCATTTCCTAGAGGACCGTGCTACAGATGCCAAGGAGATCACCTCATTCGTGATTGTCCCTTGCCTCCACCTACACAAACCCAGTCGGTGACGATCCAAGGCTTCTGCCAAGATTGCGGAAAAGAGCATCTCTTACGAGATTGCCCAAAGAACCCCAATAGCATGCCAAAAATCACCCCTATCAACGTTGTTGGGTTAGTGGTAGACTCCTCAGGAAGCGTCACTTCCACTGCACCAGTACAGGTAGTCACTAGGGCTCAGGCATTGCAGCAAAACCAAGGGGTAGGACAGGAAAAGAGCCTAGATGCTAGCGATACTGAGAGCCAAAATAAAAAGAGAACAAGAGCTTGGAAAGATAGCCGCGAACGTATGAAAAGGCAATGGGCAAAGAAGATGAGTGAACTTGAGGAAAGTCTACGAGAAACCAAGGCTAAAATCATAGAGATCACATCTCAACCGCACTCTCACACATTCCCACCGCTACCATTCCCATCACCCTCCATCCCTTCACCCTCTAAGACAGCCCACGCAACCCACCCACCACCCCAAACAGGATCAGTATTAGCTGATCCCACTCCCGAAGACATAGACATGATGCTTAAGGCATATCAGGCCAGAATCCAAGAAGGGCCAAACGTCACGGATCATGACAAGTGCTATCCTAGAGCTGACCTAGAGATAGAAAGAACTAAACTATGCGCGAAAATGGTCGCATTGGCTCAGACTATGTTTGAAGCCAGTCGCCTTTTCAATTACTCAGGCTCAGCCAAAACGCAATTACACTTGGATGGATTCCTAGAGAAGTTAGAGAGGATAATTGCAAGATCTGACAAGGAAGAAAAAAATCAAGACCAAGAAAAAGCAAGCAAAAACAGGAATCATTCCCAATCAGACGTGTATGTGGCCAATGCCCCTAAACCGGACAACTTCCCCTCCTTAGAAAGAATAGAGAGGCCAATAGCACAGCCAGAAAAGGAACCTACCCCTCAAAGAAAGGAAAGGGCAAGAGAACGGGTAAGCCAGCCTCTTCAGGAAGCCCGTGGGCCCCCTCAAGAAGCTTATCTTCCCCCCCAAAAGGCCGATGAGCCTCCCTCGAAAGCTCAAGTACCTCCACAGGTTGCCTACATTCCTTCTCAGGGAATGTGTGAGCCTGTTCGGAAAAGTAATAGAATAAGTAATCCTCCCCAAGAAGCTTGTGCTCCAGCCATTTGCGAGAACGAGGAGAGAGTCAACAATAGAATCAGCCCTCCTTCACAGGTTGCTTATGCGCCCAATTCTACGGAGCCAGACACTTCTTCTTCTATGAATCGGTTTGCACCAGACTTCCTACGAGAGATTCAAGAAGACAAATGGGATAACGAAAGCGAGGTCGCCCCTCCTTTTGAACTTGTGGACGATGCACACGACCAATTCCCACAAGACATCCCATCTATTTACGGGGAGCATGAGAGTGTTCAGTCTCACGAGAGATTAGACTTTGAGTCGAATTCCATACAAGAGCTACCCCACTTCACAGGCCCATGGGAAGCAAAGTCCACATGTATGAGAGCACCCACAGTCATGGTAAGGAACGACGACTCAGTCATACCTAGGAACATAGAGGTAGTGAAGAACACTAACGTGCAATGTAATCTCAAGTTAGAAGAGCTACTCAAGGTTAGACCTGAATTATGGAAACATGTAGCCAAACAAGTACCAGAGATAGCAAAACCTCGTTCCCGGGTAGGATCCCATAGGACAGTGCCAGAAATTCCCTTGGATAAGATAGGAGATATGTGTGAAGGTGAAGAAGGGAACACCTATCTTCCCATCACCTACCAGGAATACACCACCAAGGCGATTTTGGACTCAGGTGCAGGAGTTGCAATTGCCACCACCTCCTTATGGAAGCGTTGGGGCAAGCCAGCACTCAGGCCAACGAGGATGAAATTGCAAATGGCCGATGGTCACATAGAGAGACCCTTAGGATTGCTAGAAGGAATAACTCTCACCACTTGTGGTGTCGAGTTTGAACATACCTTTGCCATATGTGACTTCAGCAAAAATCATGCCTATGAGATGATTTTAGGAAGACCATTCATGCGACAGTTGCAAGTGGTACAGGATTGGGGGACCAATTCTTTGTACTTGCAGCACTTAGGTGTTACAACCAAAGTCAATCTCAAGGATTATTCTCATAGAGATGTCCCTCCTATCCAATGGAATCCCATCCATAGAGCCAAAGATGATACGGAATCTGTGCATTCCATAGAATCTGGATCCTCATGGATGCATGAAGACACTCACTTATGGATGTGCAAGGTAGCAGTAGAAGAAGAGAAGAGAGAGAAAGCCAGAGAGGTAGGTGCGAAAGAAACCCATAGATCAATCCAAGACCCAGCCTATGCACCTGTAGTTTTTCCAGACGAAGAATTTGAACCTCACGGTTGGGCAGAAATCTTAGCAACAATGGACGTAGCCATCAACGAAGAACAATGGACACCTCACTGTGATGAGGATGGCTATGATATTTCAGTCTTCTCCATAGAGCCAATCATGGGAGAGGCAGTTCTAGAAGAATGCGAACCTAGCCCTGATGCATTTGAGGATGCAAGTGACTCCGATCTAGAGTCAATCATTATAGACCCACCATTTGCATCAGATGAAGAATACTTCCATGAAGTAGAATTTCAACCCCAGAGGCATGGAGAGGTTACAAATGATGTAAGATTAGCAACACATATGACCCCTAAGGGAGAAGGAAAGAAACGAAAGAAGAGAGAAGCCTCACCAGAAGAGGAAGAATCTTTGTTTGAGGTCCCCGAAAATTTTAAGAAGTATGAGATAGATGACAGGAGGGTCATGATAAGAATGCCTAAACGGGAGGCACAATCAGGAGAGGCCTATGATAACAAAGAAACCACCAAGAAAATAGTAGTGGCCATAGAAGAAGGAGAGGAGAGATGTACGTATATAGGCCATGACTTGACAAAAGAAGAAGAGCATGAATTGATTGCCTTGCTAAGAGAATACAGAGATGTATTCGCTTGGAGTTACAAGGACCTGAAAGGTGTTGACCCTGACATATGCGCACACACCATTCCTATGACTTCAGACGCTAAACCCTCTAAGCAAAAGCCTTATACATATAACGATAATTATGCTGCTAAGATCAAGGAGGAGATAGATAGACTGGTCGAAGCTGGATTTATCTATGAAATTGAGCACACTGAATGGGTATCCCCCAT
Source organism: Ceratopteris richardii (assembly GCA_020310875.1). NCBI lineage: Eukaryota > Viridiplantae > Streptophyta > Polypodiopsida > Polypodiales > Pteridaceae > Ceratopteris > Ceratopteris richardii. The sequence goes on from CM035413.1 coordinate 79,192,850, forward strand.
CGTAGTGGTGCCCAAGAAGAATGGCAAACTGCGTGTGTGCATTAACTTGAAAAAGGTTAATGTCGCCACGATTCGAGATAACTATCCTCTTCCCATCACAGAACATCTCTTAGAAAGAGTGGCAGGCAAGGAAGTGTACAGCTTCCTTGATGGATTTTCTGGCTACAATCAAGTAGCCATAGCTCCAGAGGATCAGCATAAGACAGCCTTTGCCACAGAATGGGGCATTTTTGCTTTTAGAGTAATGCCATTTGGGCTTACCAACGCACCAGCTACCTTCCAGAGACTGATGTGCCATGTGTTTAAGGAGTTCCTAAGGAAGAGTTTAGAAGTCTATGTTGATGATCTTTGTGCTCATTCCAACGTTAGGCAAACCCATATTCCTGAACTCAGACAAATCTTTGACAAATGTAGAGAATATCAAGTCTGCCTAAACCCAGAAAAGTGCGTTTTTATGGTCAGGCAAGGCAAGATTCTAGGACACATAGTGTCAAAGAATGGCATATCTACAGACGAAGAAAAAGTGAGAGCCATAGCAGAGCTACCGAGGCCAAAGAATGTCAAGGAAGTACAAGCTTTCATGGGGCACTGTGGTTATTACCGACGATTTATACACATGTATGCTGTCATTGCAAAGCCCATGTACGGACTTCTGACAAACTTTGAGTGGACGGATGAATGTGAGAATTCCTTCCAAGAGCTTAAACGAAGATTATGTTCAGCACCAATCTTGACCACACCAGATTGGAATAAGCCATTCCATGTTCATGTTGATGCATCCAATTACGCTATTGGATGTGTGCTTGCACAACCTACTGGTGAAGGTAATATGGATCTTCCAATTGCCTATGCCAGTAGACAATTGAATGCGGCTGAACGGAATTACACCACTACAGAGAGAGAAGGCTTAGGCATGGTATATGCAGTTAAGAAATTTAGACACTATTTGCTTGCAAATAAGTTTAAATTTTTTACTGATCATCAGGCATTATTATATCTTGTAAACAAGCCATGCAATACAGGAAGATTAGTGAGATGGTTTCTCTTGCTAATGGAATATGACTTTGAGGTTGTGGTAAGAAAAGGTAGGACTCATTTGAGAGCTGATCATCTCTCTAGGCTCACATCGGGAGAAGCCCCACAAGGAGTATCAGATGACCTTCCTGATGCTTACTTGTTTAATCTGGAAGTTGTACCGCAGTGGGCTAAGCCATTGGTACCAGTATTGACATACGGGCCCAACCATCCAGTGGTAAACACACGGAATAGAGAGATCGTAAAAGCCCAAAAGTATCACATCATGGCAGGAAGCATGTACAAGCACACAGATCAAGGGATCTTGGCTTGCTGCGTAGAAGAGGATGAGCACTCTAAATGGTTGCAATTAGCACATGTAGGTGCACTAGAGCAACACCATTCAAAGCAACGAACTTTACAGACCCTAAAGAGATTCGGAGTGCATTGGCCAACTATGGAAGCGGATGTCCAAAAGTTGTGCAAGGAATGCCCAATCTGTTGCACTAAACCACCTGTGGAACATGCCACTCTCTATCAAGTATCCATTGCGCCAGATTGGAGTGAACCTCTAGTATCATTCTTGAGGACAAACACATTCCCTCCAGACATGACTCTGGCTAGGAAAAGGAGTTTAGAACAAGAAGCCTTGGACTACTCACTCATTGGTGATAATCTATACAAACGCGGTAAGGATGGTTACCTGAGACTGTGTGTCCATGAGAGTGAATATCTTAAGATCTTGGAAACTGCTCACCAAGGTGTAGCAAGAGGACACTTTGGACCAGATCGGGTAATCAAGGCAATACTATTTGCGGGCTTCTGGTGGCCTACACTTCACATGGATGCACATACATATGTGAAACGGTGTGATGTCTGTCAAAGGACTCAGTATCCTATACGCAAAGATGAGATGCCACTGAAACCTATGATGGGTGGACGTGCATTCTCTAAGTGGGGAATAGACTTCGTAGGTCCTATTAATCCCCCAGCTAAGGGTTCTCATGCGGAATACATCATTGTGGCAACAGATTATCTCACCAAGTGGGTAGAGGTAAAAGCTACAACCAAGAACGATGCTCAAACAACTGCCAAATTCTTGTTTGAGAATGTATTCACGAGATATGGGCTACCCATAGAGCTTGTAAGTGATAGAGGCACTCATTTCTTGAACGAAGTGATTGAAAATCTACTCCAAGAATTCTTGGTAATACACAAGAAGTCTGCCCCTTATCACCCTCAAGCTAATGGACAAGCTGAGAGCACTAATAAGATTTTATGCAATGTACTGACGAAATTAGTGAACACTAAACGCTCTGATTGGGACAAACAGCTACACCATGCTGTTTGGGCATACCGAGTTGCCTACAAAACGGTACTCCAAGCCACCCCCTTTCAGATGGTATTCGGTCAAAACGCTGTGTTACCTTTGGACTTCTTGATCCCTACATTGAAAGTAGCACAAGAGCACGAATGGACAGGTCATGAGCTCTCCTCTAGGATCTTTGACCTTGAACGATTAGGGGAAACAAGACTGAGAGCCGCTGCAGGGATATATGCAGCCAAGAAGAGACAGAAGGCATACTTTGATGCCCACGTGAAGGATAAGGGCTTGAAAGCAGGAGATCTAGTCTTAGTCTATACACTAAAACAACACGCGAGGAAGCTAGAAAAGAGAGGCTACGGACCTATGATCATCAATAGGATCTCCACGAGCGGAGCAGTACAATTGGCCACATTAGAAGGCGATGTTCTCCCAAATTATATTAGCGGTTGCAGAGTCAAGTTATATCAAGAACCCCTCACGGAGGAAATGCTCAGTCGACTCAACACTGCTAAGAAACGCAAAGAGGAAGAAAAGCGAGTTCGAGAAGAAGCTCAAGCTGAAGCTTTAGAACGCATCAGAAGGATGAAATTACGAAGGCAAAGTAGAGATCAGCCTGGAGCGAATGACTATGCAGACCAAGGATTTCCTATGGCCATGTGTGAAGTTGCAGGAACAAGCTCGAATAGAATAATTGATAGACGTCCTTTCATAACCATAGATATAGGACAAGGAAAGAGTGCAAGGACCGTAAGAGCCTTGATTGACTCAGGTGCAGCCACTAGTGCTGTTAAATTGTCTTACTGCCAAGAATTACAATTGACTGTCAATCCTGTGGAAGCATATCTTATAGGATTGGGAGGCGTGGAAACCCCTTGCATGGGCGAGGTGGAACTTCCCCTCTACATTCACGATGAGGCAATGACCGTTAAAGTACTAGTGTGTCAAGATGAGGATCTCACTGAACCCCTCGTCTTGGGTCAGGATTGGATCTATGACCAAGCAGTCAATCTAAACCTAAGAAGTGGACTTCTCCAGGTTTGGCTCAATCATAGTCGAGTTACAGTAGAATTAGACAATGGAGCACTCAAGGAACTAGGAAAGGCACAGACTCCTGGTCCTTCCAGGGGTACACATGAAGATGACCATACTGTTCTTGTTCAAAACCCTGTGTTGCAGAGGAATGACATTTGCAAAAAAGGAGTCAGGGATGCAACGGATCTCCCTTCTTTTCCAAAGGCCAGAAGGAGGCAGCAACCAAAGGCGGATCACAAGCAGAAGGAGCAGAGTACTACTTATGTCCGAGATCAAAAATATCTGCGCAGCGGAATGTCCCAGCAAATAAACCAGGTATGGGTGCGGAAAGGCGAACGACCGGGTGCACCACCGTCAACTACGCGGGCAAAAGCTCTTATTAGTAACCAACAACACGACACTAATAAGGAGTCTTTCAGAAATTCTTCTGCTAAAGTAAAATCTATTTGGGTGCCCAAGAAGTCGATGAAGGCAAGCCCACAATCTAGACAAATTTGGGTGCCTAAGGCTTGCTTGAGGGCACAAGGAGTTAAGCCAAGGCCGCAACCTATGCAGCATAACCCATCTACGAGTACCACCAGAATTCCCTCGTGCTCAACACTTAGGAACACACAAAGACCCATGAGTATGCATGTAATCACTTATGAGTGGGTCCCTAAAAGGCCCCATTCCCAAACAGCGACACCGACACAGCTCTCTGGAGTCTCTACGAAACCGAAAGCAAAGCCCATCCACTGCATTTGGCAGTCTAAGATCTGTAATAAACCCCCCGACCCCGATTTGTAAATTCACCCCACTTACTAACGGCATTAGTCTCCTAAGAATACACAAACGTTAACTACACTCACTGTCTTCGTGCACTTACTAACCACTAACTCACCATATACCTCATGTTAATGTTGTAACGGGGACAACAACGGATTTATTCTGTCCATTACGATGTTAACACATGCTTCTATATTCTCACAGAATCAGAAGGCAAGCAGTAAAATGGCAGAAGCGACAGGTTCGGGCTCACAAGTAGGGATCCTTACTGCAGGAATTGATGTGGATAGCCTACCCGTGGATGTGCCCCCGACTGAACGACCAGTGGAGATGCAACACCTTCAGCAACTCCCGGTGCCAGACCCACCTACAGGAATCACGGAAAGAGTCCATGCCAACTCTCATTGGTTCAATGGCATGCCCGGTCCATTAGGAGAGGCTAAGTATATCTGGGAGTCTAAATGCGAGTATGACAGATCATGGGTGCGTTTCCAATTTTTCTCCAAGGAGTTCGAGACTTTACAGAACACCGAAGACCTCCAGATCATATGGCAACGAGCAGGGTTGGCGGAATATTTTGAAGCCCCACTACCTAAACCCGACCTCCTCCGATGTTACTATCTGGTCTCTACATTACAAGCTCATGAAGATAAGGACCAACCCGGATCATTTGTTCTCCCCTCATTGCTGGGCAACAACGAGTTGAAGAGGTTTGAACTTACTGTGGAGCTGGTAAGTGATGCCTTAAAGATGCATGGCACGCATGTACCCTCAGAAAAGGATGCTCTCGTTCCCAACAACATGAAGGACAGGAAAGTAGTGAAGCTGAAAGACATGGCAGCCCTCACCCCAAATGTGTCCATCCCTCTCCGCATGTGCATGCAACATTTCGCCTTCCCCGGTCAAGACCGATTCACGCAACCACACAAGAAGATCTGGTTTGCTCTCTACTTGGCGGAAGCAGGTGCGCTACCTATTAAGCTACCAGTGTGGATTATAGATCAGTTGTATGAAGCGAACAAACGGGCTTCTAGGAAATTAGTGGTGAACGGATGCTGTGCACTCACACGCATCATTTACCGATGCTTGGCATATGATGTCCCCATTGAGCGTGCCTTAACTTGGGCACAATTACAAATGTTTAAAAGGCTCAAGACATCCACACATCAGTCCAAGCGCATGAGGAGCGCGATCCCTTGTGTCCAGACAAGGGAAGTCCTGACTACTCCTGAGGCATCACCATTAAGAGAGGGCACTGTACCTCCTTTTACCATTAGGATACCCAGGTCGGAATCTGACACTACGACACAACCCACCCCATCGGCTCCTCCGATTACACCTGAATTCGAGTTTGCTGCCACTGGAGAGGCTGAAGGACTGAACCCCCAGGATTTCGAAGCATTCCTACAAAGCACACAATTCTCTGATGTGGAGTTTTATTCAGAGGCAGAGGAGCAGGGCACACCCTCACGGAGAAGAAGAAAGTCTACAGACGGTAGACATGTCCATTGGAGTGACGCTCAGCAAAGCCAACAACACGGACACCCGGAAGAAGAAGAAGCATATGAAGAAGAGACCACAGAAGCCCCAGCATATACAGCAGAACTCCGAAGGCTGTATCAGATTATGGAAAGAGTGCGATCGCAGCAGTTACTCACTGAACAGAGCAGCAGAGTACTTATGACTCAGTTGTTGGAAGAAGCGGGAGTTGACTCAGAGTACAGGGAAGGTCTCTTATTGATGGCAGAAACATATGGAGTTGTAGAAGCTGTGCGCACTGCCATTCAGAGGCCTTCAGTTCAATATGACCCACGAAGGTTCCAGACACGACCTCGCTCAGGTAAAAATATCCAAATTCCCGTTACAGTTGCAGAAGAGCCCACTACTACACCAACCTCCCAAACAGCTAGTCAACAGCATCCCGCCACCCATGAGGAGTCCACCGAACCACTACCATCCACTCCCCCACCATCACCTCCTAGAAAAGAAACAGTGGAAACCACATCAATTGCTCAACCCACCGACCCCACCTTCACCTTCCGTACTCCGATCTCCGGTGCCACCCTATTCTCTACCACTGATAACCCGGTCTTTGACGCAAACCCCATCACTACACCACCCACCGAAACCATTCCCGAGCCTGCCCTAGGACAACCATCCCCAATGCCTTCAGCCACCGATCATCCTGACCCCAGATCCACATTCATGGGCTTCCCTGCTACCACGCAACCCTTTCAGCCCTCCTCAAATTTACGACCCCAACCCCCGATATCCCTCTCTCCATTTCTACAATCCCTCCAGGACATCTTTGCTAGGGCTTTTCAACCAGGCCCTCAACCATTCCCGGTCTTTTCAGCTCCCCACCCCACTTCACATCTATTCACCACTTCCACACACACACCACCTACCATACCAGTGTATATGGCAGGCCCCACACTAACACCCACTCCTGAAGGTATGGACATTTCACCACCCACGGCACCTCCACCCACGGTTTCACCTCCTCCCATTCCCCCTCCACCAATTTCACCCACACACACAACTTTCGTAGACACATCATTCACTGTCTCCCTTCCCCAATTCCCTTCCCATGCATCTTCCACAGTAAACACCCCCCACTCATCTATAGGTAATGCATTGGACACCATGTTGGCTTGTATATCAAATTTAAGAACAGATTACATTCAGCTCCAGCAACAAAACGCACGCCTGCAAGAGCACTCAGCGACACTACAGCTCCGCCTTGCGGTACTAGAAGAGGAGAATGCTCGCCTCCACACACAGTTCCAAACCCTCCAAGACGCCCATAATATATTGGAAGTACAGCTACAGAACGTAGATCAGGAAGCAGTGCAGGTGGTAGAAAGTCACCTACGGACACAACTGGAACGCAACTCAAAACTTCAGCGAAATATGGCGCTACTTAAACGCCATCTTGCGGCTGCTCAGGAAGAGAACAGACGTCTGCAAATACAAAATCAAGAGAACCTGGAGGCAGCTATTGAGAGCACACCGGGGGCACCCATCAGCCCATCCAAGTTTCAAGGAGTGACCCCCGATAATATCAAGATTATATTGGAAGATTATGCCATGCTACTCGAAGCACATGATAAGCTATCGGAGGAGCTAGGACAACTGAAGCAGGAACACCAACAAGGCCCAACAGCTGCCCCTCCAACCACCCCCTCTGCAGCTTCGCTTCCCTCCGACGCAGAGGCCATAAAAGATCTCCAGCAACAGGTAACTGAATTGCAGACACGCCTACTACAATATGAGAGGCCATCTTCCCCTCCGGAGGCTCCCACGGACGAAGAAGTTGTGCAAATTCCTGTGGAACAAACGTTTGATGAAGAATATGATCCGCAACCATTCCCAGGAGGCCAACAAACAGAAGAAGCGCAGGACACGTTCGAGGCACCACGGCCGCCATGGTTACGACAAGTGGAGGAAATAGGGACCTCGCATGAAGAGCGCACCGTAGTGCAAAATCAGGCTATGAGGGTCATAGAGGAGACTGTTTTACAATCAGATTACTTCAAGAACTTGTCATCGAGACGCCTGATTCTCTCATCGGAACTCCAGTACAGGCCATATTATATTATCTTGGCTGATTATAATGCAGAAATACAAAGAGTCACGGGTCAGATTCCTACTTTTGCGACCCAATTTCAACCCGAAGACCTTCCTCCAGAGGTGTGAAAAGGCAAGATTCGTCAACCAACATGGCGGCAGAAACTTTTAGAGACTTATCCAGAAATGCTACGCACATGGAACAACGCGCTGTTGCACCTCCTGTACAACCCATGCTACGGTCCAGTCCCCCGCCGCAGGTCGTGGAAGGCATTTAATATCAAGGTACAGAACAATGCGCAATGCAAGGAATGGCTGAACTACCCGTACATCGCGCCACCACAAGGACCACCATCGGTAGCATATATGATGGGGACCATTCGCCACTGGATGCCGCGCTTGAAGCCCATGCAAGATGTAGCAGCGCAAATGATGCTTAAAATCTTAGATATGATGCAAGTAGTGCTGAAGACCTTTAGAAATGCAGCCGCACCACAGGTACGTCTTCCGGGGTTTAGCAATGGAAATTACGACTTGGTGTATGACATGAGCACCACCCCCAGTATCCGTGTGGCTTACGCTTGGCATGCACGCATCAAGTACCTCCCCGCCTGCTACAAACAGACCTTCGAAGAAATGTTCAGATCAGGTTTCTGGGAGTACCACTCGGAGATTTTCGCACCAAAGCCGACACATCTGCTTCAACTGTTTGCTTGTGAACAAGCAATGTATTCAGAGTACTACACCACCCCGCAACCAGAGACCCCCGGTGCAATAAATTGGGAGGCATTGGAAGCCGATCTAGCAAGAGGCTTAAGGATAGGAGAACATGAACTGGCCACCAATGTCATCCAATATTACATCGACCACCCGAGGGAACAAAGGTCTGTCAGGGGCGACAGACGCTAGGAAGGGGGGAGTGTTGGCATACAAAGCAATAAAGGAGTCATGCACAATACGGCAACAAGGCCAGATCATTTTTTCCCATAGATTATGTACAACCCAAGTGATTTTAATCACTACACAAACATTGTAAATCCCATTTTTGGTAGATTAGACTCCATTTTGTGCAAGCCGAGGAGTCCTCGAGCTTGAGGAGTATTAGAAGTACCATCGTACCAAATTTCATAATTTTTAGACTTCGTTTGAGCCCTCAAATAAGCCCTGGAACCTAATTTTTAACTAGGCCGGACACTAGGTCTGGACAGGGCCAAAAGCTAGTCAAAAACTATAAAAAGAGCTAGAGAGCTCATTTTTGGGGGGAGATTGTAATTGAAACGAACTTGTAAGAGCTTTTGAAAGTAATCTAAAGAACTCCATTGATTCTCTCTCTTTGTCTTACCTTGTGTGCGCGTGTGTGTGTATGTGTGTGCATGCTTGTGTGCTTCTCACTCACGCTCTTGTGCCGCCACTTGCTCGAGGTCTTCATACCATCCTCACGTCTTCCCGGATTGACATTAAAGGAGGTGCTACTCATCATTGAGCTACACTGGCTTACCCCAACGTTTCCATAAAGCGGTGGTAGCTATGGCTACTCCGGCTCCTGAATCTAAGATGGCTTTCGTGGTGTAGCCCTGATGGGTTATTGGAAGATAAGTGTTACCTTCCTCTCCTTCACTTACATCTCCAATCTTTTCTACGGGTATCTCTGGTACTTTATTTTGTGATCCTATTTGTGAGGGAGTAGTAGCAAGCTCGGGGAATTGATTTGCTACATGCTTCCACAATTCTGGTTTAACCTTTAACAACTCCTCTAGAGTAAGGTTACACTGTACTTTGGTATTCTTGATCACTTCCGTGTTTCTAGGGATTACTGATTCTTCATTCCTCACTATTATCGTGGGTGCTCTCATACTAATAGACTTTTCTTCCCAAGGTCCTGTGAACTGAGGCAATTCTTGTAAAGAATTAGATTCAAAGCCTGTGTGTTCACTCAGTTGTTCTTCCTCTACATCATCGTAAATGGAGGGAATGTCTTGGGGAAATTGCTCTTGCAAGTCATCTATTTCTTGAATAGGAGGATGGGTTCCTTGTTCCTTTCTCCATTTCTCTTCTTGGATTTCTCTCAAAAATTCATGTGAGTACCTATGTATGGAAGACAGGTTGTCTTGACTTTCTGTATTGGGTACTTGAGACAGGGATAGTGCATTCCTTTCCTGTGTCTCTGGGACAATAGGGTTCCTACACTGATCCTTTTTCTCTTTGCTTTCAATCAAGTATTCTAGCCTCTCCATTAGTCCTTGAAAGTGTAACTCCGGTTTTTCCATGTTATTCCAATTAAGATATCTAGAGGCTTCGAACAAAGCTTGTGCTAGTTCTACCATCTTCATGCAAAGTTTAGTTCTCTCAATTTCTAGATCAGCTCGAGGGTAGTTTTTGCTCATTTCAGCTACTTGAGGTCCCTCTTTTAATCTAGCCTGATATGCAGGAAACATCATGTCTAGATTTTCCCGTATGGGTTCCGCTAAAACTGATCCTGATTTCGGAGCTGGGTTCTCGTGATTTAATTCCTGAGAAGTCAATTCTAGGATTTTGGCTCTAGATTCCTTTAAACTTCATTCCAACTCAGTTATCTTTTTACTCCACTTTCTCTTTATTCTTTCTCTAGAATCTTTCCAAGATTTTGTCTTTTTACTGCTAGATTCTGCAACTTCACTAGTGCCAGCTAATTTTTCCTAATTAAGCTGTTGGTTCTGTAAGAGCGCCTGGGCTCTTGTGATAGCTTGGATAGGCACGTATGTAGGGTTGGATCCATCTGCGTTGTTTACAATACCTATCACATTGATCGGTGTCACATTCGAAGCATTAACACGGTTCTTGAGACAATCTTTGATTATATGCTCTTTACCACAATCGGCACAAAAGCCTTGGATGTTATAGTACTGTGATTGCCCTGCTATTGGAGGATGTGGACAATCCTTTATGAAGTGATCTCCTTGGCACGTAAAGCATGGTCCTCTAGGGCCCTGAGGTCTTTGTTGTCTCAATTGGGGCCGTGGATTTGGGTTGGTGTACATCACATGAGCGTAGTCGGGCTCCCAACTAGGTTCCACTGGTGGACTATCATAATGATATGTCTCCACATGTTCTGGTGACTCCGTGTAATAAGCGGGTGGACTATCTACATGCATAGAGTCAAAACTGTTTGAGTTTGGGTCACTTTCCGTGATCAAAGGTGAAGAAGGCACTAAGGCCCTACTTAGGTTCTCTTCTGCAGCAGCGTATTTGACTGAGATGACATTCGCTGGTGGGGGTGGCTGCTGAGCTAAGACAGGTTGAGGTCTCTGTTGAGCCTGGTATGGGTAGTTCTAAGGAGGCCTATAGTAATAAGGCTGAGCATTGTAATGGCCTTGATACCTACCTGGCTGCTGGTATGCTTGCGGGTAGTTCTGTCTCACGATTTGTTTGTTGTATGGGCAGTCCTGAGCCGTATGATTCGTGTATCTTCTCTCAATTGTACAGTATTGGCCACTAGGGTTGGCTTGAGGTTGTGTTGCATTGGGACACACATTTGCCATATGATCACCACCACAGGTGTAACAACGCTTGTTCATTAGTACCCTAGGTTTACTAGAAACTCCTAGTTTCTGGGCCACTTTTTCTGCAAGGTCTTCTACTGAGCTAGACAATTTTGTGGATGCTAGAGATGAACAGTCTGAGTCCTTATAGACCTTTGAGAGTTCCAACTCATCTCCTAAGTTGTCCTCAATGTCTATACAAATTCTTATACATTGCTCTAGCGTTCTGGGTTCTTTTAGGTACACATAGGAGCGTAGTTTAGAGCTCAACAAGCCATCTAAAAACAATGACACTTGCTTGGCTTGTGAGGGTAGCTCTTGCATTGGACATCGTTCAACATATTGTCTAAACCTACGTCCTGCCAGTCTTACTGTTTCTTGAGGGGTCTGTTTGAAGCTATGAATCAACGAAGACGTGTCATGTCTAATCCCACTTTTAGAGAATTCAATGATGAATGACTCTAAAAAGTGATGGATGTCTCTAAATTGCCTCTGTTGCAACGGTTGGAACCAAGTTAAAGCAGTATTTTTTAACGTTAGTCCAAATGCGTTGTATTGCGTGAACATGTCTTCGACTTGTTCTGCTCTTAGTACTTGCTTGAATTCTGCGACATGGTCATAGGGATCTCCTGTCCCATCAAAATAATTTTTCATGGATTTCACTAACTGAGTGGGTCTCAATATTCTTGTGTGTTTGTGTGGTCTGGGTAGAGGAAAATCATCTCTACCACCTAGTATTCCATGATCTCTTTGTCTATCCGCTCTATTAGTGTCCGTGGTTGTTCTATCTCTCCCCGTGGGATGAGTGAAGCTTACTTCGGGTCTTTCTTTATTTTTGTCCCTTTGATTTCCATGGGCTGATGATGTTCCTGCCCCTTGTTGACTTGTGTTCATGTTCGTTCTAGCTGGAGGGAATACCAATTCACCTCTCCATGTGTATGTGTTTTTAGCGTGGTCAGGCACCACAAAGACTCTTTCTGAAGTCTCATCTAGGTATACAACCTTTCCAGGTGTATCCGGGTCCTTGAACTCGTATATCGTGATGATTCCTACCTCACTAAGTAGTTCTGTCTTGTATCTCCAAAAGGCTTCATGAGTTTCTTTATTTACAAACAACTCTATGCTCTGTTGTCCTGAGGGATCCATTCCGGGATTAGTACTCGTGTCAATACAGATTTCCCTCTAGGTGTTCTAGGCTCTTCTAATGGTTCTTTTCCTTGAGATTTAGTTTCCGTCTCTATCTGAATCACGCCAAACTCGTTGGTATTGTTTGGCTGCGTACTTAAGATGTACATTGTTCCTTCCTTGTCTATGTACGCGTCTCTCTCGAATTTCACCACTGGACGTTCCAATCCAATGGGTTGATCGGGGTTGTGCATTTGCACCACTTGCCTTTGCAAACCATCCTCATAGATGCGAGCACCTAATCGGTTGGTTCGGAGAAACTCTAGTTGCGTTCTATAGGGTCCTTCTGGTTTTTCTAAATAGGCTACATTCGACCCTCCTTCTGGTCTTTCTGTGCTAAATGCCATTTCTGATTCGCTAGTATCTGAGCTCTCGTAGGGATAACTAGTGTTCAATTGTTGAGCCCACGATCGTGCAGTAGTTCTTACACTTGCCTCTGATGATCTAAGGCTTCGTCGGTCTGACTTTCCTATATGTTTGCCCGATCTAAGGTTCATTAATTTTCTTCCTTGCACACTCACTACACGCTCAGATCGTCAATGATTCTTTGTTATTACTTTCTTGATTCTTTTTAAATTTCTTTAGATTCTTGTCTTAATGTATGCGTCAGGAATTCGACTTTCCGTGGTACTTTGAGTTCTCGTTCCGTCAGACTTATGTTCTTTCCTTTAGGTTTTCGTGTCACGCACCTTTATCTTTAGTCTTGGACTTGATAAATTTAATTCTCTTGAACTTGAGGCGTTCCTATCATCTTAAATCCACAATGCTACCGTTTATTCTAAGCTAAGAATTGACTGAGGGGGTTGAGTAATCTTCCAACCTCGAGTCAGCTTTTCTGGTTGCTCTGATGCCCAAGAAGCCGCGCTTCCCAAGATTTATGCCCTTCACTGCCTTGCTTTGGTTGCCTTTGATTGCCCTTGCTAGACCTGGAAAAATCCAATATTAGACCAATTCACAGTTGGATGATCAAGCACTTGAGTATATACACCTTTTAAGTCCCTACCCTTTTGCCCAAATTTTCAATGCTTGCCCCCTGGCTTTGTAGTCCCAAACTAGCTCAACCTCAAAATAGGTCACGTAGTACTCGTAAAGAGCTTTCTAACGAGCTATTAAGCTCAAAAAACGGACTTCGGATGAAAAAGTTATGACCGTTCAGGCCCTGGGGGGTAAAAACTCACAAACAGGTTTTTCTCCAAATATGAGCTAAGGGGTCTCCTATGAGTCTAATCACCCAAGAATTTCCCAAAAATAGCCCCAAAATTGGCCAAAAAATGAAACCCTAAAATTTGTGTTTGGGGTGGACAATCGTGATGGTCTGAGACAAACGCGATGGTCTGAGACAATCGCGATGGTCTGGGACCGTCGCGATGGCGTGAAGGTGAGCAATCGCGATGGTCTGAAGTGCACGGTCGTGATGGTCCAAAAGTGAACAATCGCGATGGCTCGATCAGGTGGACAATCGCGATGGCGTCAGTCAACGGTCAACGTGAACAATCGCGATGGTCCAAAGTGAACCGTCGCGATGGTCACAGATGCGATGGCTTGAGCCAATCGCGATGGTCCGGGCGCGATGGCTTGAGCCAATCGCGATGGTCCAAAATTCGAGTTGTCGTGATGGTCTGAGGGTATCGTCGCGATGGTCCAACTTGCCACGTGGCACTGTCGGCGCGATGGCGTGAGCCTATCGCGATGGTGTGGGGTCAACCGAACAATTGCGATGGTCCGCGAACCGTCGCGATGGTCCAAATGAACCGTCGCGATGGCGTGAGATCGTCGCGATGGTCCGGCCGAGCCGTCGCGATGGCATGAGCCTATCGCGATGGTGTGACACAATCGCGATGGTCTGAGACCGTCGCGATGGTCCACCAAAACGAGAATTTTGCAGATGCGGCTATGGATTCCTAGAGGCACAGGTGTGCTCTTCACGCTGGTGTGGTCGCCTTCTTCAAATTCCGAACTTTGCAGACCATCGCGATGGTCTCACACAGTCGGAAATTTCTGACAGAAACTGAAAATTTTACCTTTTCCAAGCTTTCCTGATGCACTGGGAGCTCTATACCTGCAAGAAAACTCAAGAAAACAAAAGTACACACAAGCACCAAAGCTCTCTCTCACTCTCTCGCATGCACAAATGAGGGGAAATGAGGAGAATGGGTGGATATGGTGAATTTTCTGATTTTTTTGGAGATGAAGATGATGATGCGGTGATGAAGATGGAGTGTGGGGGAGGTGAAAAACACTAAAAACTAAGTAAAAACAACCACAAAAACTGAAATTTTTTTACCTTCCAACGCTACTTCTTGCTATACTCTTACCATCACACATTCGTCCTATACTCGATCCCCGGCAACGGCGCCAAATTTGGTGTTGCTCTAGCACAATGGTGAGAACCACGTTAAGAAGCTCCACCTCCTTAATGTCAATCCGTGGAAGAGATAGGAGTGATATGAAGATCGTGAATGTGAGATGAAGTGAGAGTGAAGGTGAGAAGCATAGAAATGCACACACACATGCACACACACTACGAAGAGACAAGCAAGACACAATGGAAGGTGAGAAATCAACTCTATTACTCAAGAACACTATTACAAGCCCAAAAGAACTCTAACCTCAAACAAGCTAACCTCAAAAATGAGCTCTCTAGCTCTTTTTATAGTTTCTAGACTAGTTTTGACCGGTTTCACATCTAGTGACCGGCATAGTTAAAAATTAGGTCCTAGATGCTATTTGGAAGGGTAAATGGTGTCTAAAAATAACGAAAATTGATATGCTTGTTCTACCTAAGCTCCTCAAGCTCGAGGACTCCTCGGCTTGCACAAAATGGAGGTATGGATTACAAAATGGGGTTTTCTATGTTACATATGTTACAATAGTGATAAAAATCATTGTTGGAGGTTTTTGGAAAGTATTTGAAAACATAATTCTTTGAAAAAAGATTTGACTGGCTCCCTGCTCCGTCGTTACATGCTTCCGCGTCTTCTATGCCTCTGGCTGCTTCCAACAACTCTCAAGACACCAAGAATCTGAGCGGCCATTTCCGTGAAGTGACACCACCTGCGCCAAGTATCATGAGTGCAATATCGCAGGTTTGAAGGGAGATTTTGCATCTATAGACACATAAGAGTGACAAGGTGGACACAAGGTACTCATATTTGCAAAACTTTTTGAATTTGGACTCCTAAAACCCAAGTATCGTGTTCTCCCGCGGTTGAGGTATCCCGATACCTGGGTATCGTGAACTCCTGTGGTTGAGTATCATGACACTTGCAAGTCATCGAATATCGTGTATCGTTGAGAAACACTCGCGATACCTGACCAATATCGTGTATCGTTGAGGTTCTCACGATACTTGATAAATATCGTATATCGTGAATTTTTCTCCCGTGATACCTGGGAGATATCATGTATCGTTGAGTATTTCTTGCGATACTTGGGGCATATCGTGTATCGTGGAGCTCTGAAAGCGATATTTGGCAAGTATCGAATATCGTGGGATTTTTCTTGGTTGAATATCGAGTATCATCAAAGTTCTCTGCAACATTTGTTGAATATCGTGTATCGTGTATTTCTTTTCTCGATACTTGTTCCATATCGTGTATCGTTGAAACTTTTCACGATACTTGGAAGGTATCGTGTATCGTTGATTTGGCTCTGGCGATACTTGTGCAATATCGTGTATCGTGCAATTCTTCTCGCGACATCTGTCGGATATCGAGTATCGTGGACCTACTCCTGTGTCAAGTGTCGTGTATCGTTTAGTTGAGATATCGTGTATCGTGGCAAGGCAAGTATCGTGTATCGTCTGCTTCCAAGTATCGCGATACTTGATAAGTATCGTGTATCGCCTGTCTTGCAGTAATCCCAGAGAGGTCTTGTTTCCCTGTTTTAACCCCCAGAACCATGAACTGGCATAACTTTCTCATATGAAATCCGTTTGCTGTGATTTTGGGTTTGTTGGAAAGCTTGTGGGGAGTACGCGGATTATTATATATAGTATTTTGAAGTTGACCCTCAGGTGGACTAGGAAACCAAGGAGTTCCAAAGGATTCTGAGCAATACAAGGGAAAATTTTGGACTTGTAGACAAAGCTTATGAACCTAAGATCTAGAAGACACTTAGGCAAGGATAGACAAAGCATTAGATCATCTGAGGCTAGTGTCAATCATACAGCTAAGTCTTGGGCATAAAAACTAAGTGGTTATCCCTACGTGCTAAGTTCCGACACAAGTGACTCAAAAATGTCTTTTAGCATGGAAAGATCCACACATACCTCAGGAACTGCCTAGACCTCGAGAGCACTCAAGAACCCTTAAGCCTTCTCAAGTGGTCAAGACTATGAAGAACTATTTTGATGGGTCAGGAGATCCTTATGATCATGTAGCCGAGTTCAAACAAGTGCTAAGAGCTGAACAGGTCGAGGACTTGTTCACTCAGTTCGAGGCATTTGGTTTGACTCTTAAAGGTACTACCTTAGCTTGGTTTCAACCCCCTAAATAGTCGCAACTATCGAGATATAGGCCAATTGCTAGAAGCATTCATTGTAGAATTTTCCAAGAGTGGTATCAGGCATAACACATCGTCCTTGATCCACAACTTCAAGCAGACACCCCAAGAAACAGTACGACTTACAGGAAGACGGTTTAGACAGTACTTAGAAAGATGCTCTGTTCCAGAGTTGCCCACACCAGCCAAACAAGTGGCCTTGTTTTTAGATGGCTTACTAAGCACAAAGTTGAGATCATATGTGTACTTGAAAGAGCCTAGATCCATCAAAGAGTGTGTGCGGATGTGTATTAACATAGAAGAAAACTTGGGTGAGGAGTTAGGACTGTCCAAGCTCTATAAAGATTCTGACAGTTCTACTAGTCATACCTCTAGAGCCTCGAATGAGATAGATGAGATAGCAGAGCAGGTTGCCAAGAAACTAGGAGTTCAAAATAGACAAATGCCAAAGGTCACCTCATTGTTACAACTGTGGAGGAGACATATGGCTAATGTTTGCCCAATGATGGCTCAACCCCAAGGAAACCCTAAAGCTCTATATTGCACTATTAAGAGAAAATACACAAACCACACGGCTCAAGATTGTCCCTATAATAGGCAGACTGTTAGACAAAATTTTCAGCAACCTTACCAACAAGGTAGGTATCAGAACCAGTACCAACAATCATATTATAGGCCACAATAACAATATCAACCTCAATACCAGCAGTAATATCAGGCACCAAATAGGCCACAGCCAGTCCTAGGAAACTAACCACCAACTCCTGCCAACGTGATCCCACTTAAATATACAATGGCGGAGGAGAACCCTAATAGAGCATTGGTGCCACTAACCCCATTGATACCAGAAAATGACTCTCATGCTCATAGTTTAGACTACTTCCATGAAGATAGTTCACAAGCTTATTACATAGAGTCACCTGAGCAAAGTGAGATTTCTCCATATCAATATGAGACACCACCAATGGAGCAAAATTGGGAGCTAGAATACTCCAATGTCATGTATACGAATCCAAATCCTAGGCCCCAAGTGAGACAAGTAAGACCACAAGCCCCTAGAGGACCATGTTTTAGATGTCAGGGTGACCATTTCATTCGTGAGTGTCCTGACCAACCAACTCTGGCACAAGGACAAAACATCAGGATACAAGGCTTTTGTCCTGAGTGTGGCAAGGAACATCTTCCTAGAGAGTGTCCCAGGAATCCCTCTAGTGCGCCTAAGGTTACACCCATCAATGTGGTAGGCTTAGTGGCAGATTCAAGTTCAAGTAGCAGTAACGTGGCTCTTGTACAGGCAGTTACTAGGGCACAAGCATTAAAACACGATAAACCAGCAAACCAATCAGAGCTAAGTGACTCAGGAGAGTCTAGTAAGAGGAAACCAAGAACATGGAAGGATACCAGAGAGAAGGCTAATCGCAAGTGGAAAAAAAAGATATCCAAACTAGAAGAAAGCCTAAGGGATACCAAAACAAAAATAGAAGACATTGCATCTCAAAGCCCCTCTCATGCCGAACCTCCATCCACACCACCTCATTCCACCCCACCGCCCATTGTAAATAGACCACAATCAGGGTCTGTTCTTGCAGATCCAACCCCAGAAGGCTTGGACATGATGTTCAAGGCCTATCAGGCTTGACTTCAAGAAGGGCCAACCGCTGCAAACTTAGACAAGAGTTACCCGAGAGCAGATTTAGAGATTGAACGAACAAAAATGTGCATGAAAATGGTAGAAGTAGCTCAAGCTATGCTCGAGTGTTGCTGTAGCACAATGGCGAGAACCACGTTAAGAAGCTTCACCTCCTTAATTGTCAATCCGCGGAAGAGATAGGAGTGATATGAAGATCGTGAATGTGAGATGAAGTGAGAGTGAAGGTGAGAAGCACAAAGATGCACACACACATACACACACACAATGAAGAGACAAGCAAGACACAATGGAAGGTGAGAAATCCACTCTATTACTCAAGAACACTATTACAAGCTCAAAATAGCTCTAAGCTCTTCTCTACTCAAACAAGCTAACCTCAAAAATGAGCTCTTTAGCTCTTTTTATAGTTTCTAGACTAGTTTTGACCAGTTTCACATCTAGTGGCCGGCATAGTTAAAAATTAGGTCCTAGATGCTATTTGGAAGGGTAAACGGTGTCTAAAAATAACGAAAATTGGTATGCGCATTCTACCTAAGCTCCTCAAGCTTGAGGACTCCTCGGCTTGCACAAAATGGAGCTAGAAATTAAGAAAAGGGTTTTTCTATGTTACATATGTTACATTAGTGATAAAAATCATTGTTGGAGGTTTTTGAAAAGTATTTTTAAAACATGATTCTTTGAAAAAGGATTCGACTGGCTCCCTGTTCTGTCGTTACATGCTTCCGCATCTTCTATGCCTCTGGCTGCTTCCAACACCCCCCTCCCTCTCGCTTTTGTCTTCCGTGACAGAAACTTGTTGTGAGGTCTGCTGGATATAGTGTTGTAGGAGGTCCTGAGCGAGGGTGTGCTCAGAGATACGAATGCCTTCGGCCAGATCGGCCTCGAGTTTCTCCCAGTCTATTGGTTGCGGTTCTTCTGGTGGCGAGAGATGATAGTGTGTGGAATAGACCATTCGTTCACAGGCAAATAAGTGTAATAAATGTGTAGGCCTGCTTATGAATACCTCTGAATGGTATTCCCAAAAGTCGGTTGTGAACATCTCTTCGAAAGTCTGCTTGTAGCACGCCGGTAGGTACTTTATTCTGCAATGCCAGGCATAACACACCCGTAGCGATGGCGTTGTACTCATATCATATACCAGATCGAAATTGCCATGCTCAAAGCCCGGGGTGTTTACATGAGGTGCCTTGACGCATGGGAAGACTTTAAACACCATTTGCATCATGTCAAAGATTTTGACAGTCATGTGCGCCGCTATATCGTCCATATGCTTTAATCTAGGGAGCCAGTGGCGAATTGTAGCCATCATGTAGCCTACAATTGGTAACTCAATGGGTGGCTTAAAATAGGGGTAATTCAACCAGTCCTGGCACTGCTTATTGTTTTGTACCTTAAGAGCAAAGGCAGTCCAGGAGTGGCGTCGTGGTACTGGTCCCCAACATGGGTTGTACTTTAAGTGCAACGGTGCCTTTACCCATGTACTCATCATTTCTGGATACTTCTTTAGTAAATCTTTGCGCCACTCTGGTTGATAGATCGCTCCTTGCTACGCATCGAGTGGTAGATCGGCCTCCTCGAATTGAGTCGCATGTGATGGTTTCTTACCTGTTTCTTTTTCAATGGCTAACTAGTATTCGGCCATTAACATAAAATACGGTTTATACTGTAGCTCATGCCTAGATATGTATCGTCGCGGGGCCAAATGAGCAAAGAATGGAGACTGTAAAATTCTTTCTTCTATCATCGCCATGGCATCTAACTGAGCCTCCACTCGAGCTGAGTGCGTTGTCCCAAGTTCCTCAATTGTCTTCATCCACGCGGGGATCGGGAGTTTGTAAGTCATTTGGCCTTCGGCCGTGACACGTCCGCCTGGGATGGGTTGTGGGTTGAGGTCTTTGTTGAGCCTCGTATGGGTAGTTCTGAGGAGGCCTATAGTAATAAGGTTGAGCATTGTATTGGCCTTGATACCTACCTGGCTGTGTGTATGCTTGCGGGTAGTTCTGTCTCACGGTCTGTTTGTTGTATGGGCAGTCCTGAGCCGTATGATTCGTGTTTCTTCTCTCAATTATATAGTATTGGCCACTAGGGTTGGCTTGTGGTTGTGTTGCATTGGGACGCACATTTGCCAAATGATTTCCACCACAAGTGTAACAATGCTTGTTTGTTAGTACCCTAGGTTTACTAGAAACTCCTAGTTTCTGGGCCACTTTTTCTGCGAGGTCTTCTATTGAGCTAGAAAATTTTGTGGATGCTAGAGAGGAACAATCCGAGTCCTTGTAGACTTTAGAGAGTTACAATTCATCTCCTAAGTTGTCCTCAATGTCTATACAAATTCTTACACACTGCTCTAGCGTTCTGGGTTTTTTAGGTACACATAGGAGCGTAGTTTAGAGCTCAACAAGCCATCTAGGAACAATGACACTTGCTTGGCTTGTGAGGGTAGCTCTTGCATTGGACATCGTTCAACATATTGTCTAAACCTACGTCGTGCCAGTCTAACTGTTTCCTGAGGGGTCTGTTTGAAGCTATAAATCAACGACCACGTGTCATGTCTAATCCCACTTTTAGAGAATTTAGTGATGAATGACTCTAAAAAGTGATGGATGTCTCTAAATTGCCTCTATTGCAACGGTTGGAACCAAGTTAAAGCGGTATTCTTTAACGTTAGCCCAAATGCATTGTATTGCGTGAACATGTCTTCGACTTGTTCTGCTCTTAGTACTTGCTTGAATTCTGCGACATGGTCATAGGGATCTCCTGTCCCATCAAAGTAATTTTTCATGGATTTTACTAATTGAGTGGGTCTCAGCATTCTTGCATGTTCGCGTGGTCTAGGTAGAGGAAAATCATCTCTACCACCTGGTATTCCATGATCTCTTTGTCTATCTGCTCTATTAGTGTCCGTGGTTGTTCTATCTCTCCCTATGGGATGAGTGAAGCTTACTTTGGGTCTTTCTTTATTCTTTTCTCTTTGCATGCCATGGGCTGAGGATGTTCCTGCCCCTTGTTGACTTGTATTCATGTTCTTTCTAGATGGAGGGAATACCAATTCACCTCTCCATGTGTATGTGTTTTTAGCGTGGTCAGGCACCACAAAGACTTATTCTGAAGTTTCATCCAGGTATACAACCTTTCCAGGTGTATGCGGGTCCTTGAACTCGTATGTTGTGATGATACCTACCTCACTAAGTAGTTCTGTCTTGTATCTCCAAAAGGCTTCATCAGTTTATTTATTTACAAACAACTCTATGCTTCTGTTGTCCTGAGGGATCCATTCTGGGATTATTACTCGTGTTAGTACCGATTTCCCTCTAAGTGTTCTAGGCTCTTCTAATGGTTCTTTTCCTTGAGATTTAGTTTCCGTCTCTATCTAAATCGCGCCAAATTCATTGGTATTGTTTGGCTGCGTACTTAAGATGTACCTTGTTCCTTCCTTGTCTATGTACACGTCGCTCTCAAATTTCACCATTGGATGTTCTAATCCAATGGGTTGATCGGGGTTGTGCATATCGGGTCCTTCGGATCTTTCTAAATATGCTACATTTGACCCTACTTCTGGTCTTTGTGTGCTAAATGCCATTTCTGATTCACTTGATTCTGAGCTCTCGTAGGGATAACTAGTGTTCAATTGTTGAGCCCACGATCGTGCAATAGTTCTTACACTTGCCTCTGATGATCTAAGGCTTCGTCGGTCTGACTTGCCTATATGTTTGCCCGATCTAAGGTTCAGTTCTTCCTTGCACACTCAGTACACGCTCAGATCGTCAATGATTCTTTGTTATTATTTTCTTGTTTCTTTTTAAATTTCTTTAGATTCTTGTTTTAATGTATGCGTCAGGAATTCGATTGTATGTGGTATTTTGAGTTCTCGTTCCGTCAGACTTATGTTATTTCCTTTAGGTTTTTGTGTCACACAGCTTTACTTTAGTCTTGAACTTGATAAATTTAATTCTCTTGAACTTGAGGCGTTCCTATTGTCTTTAATCCACAATGCTAACGTTTATCCTAAGCTAAGAATTGACTGAGGGTGTAGCTCAATGATGAGTAGCACCTCCTTTAATGTCAATCCGGGAAGACGTGAGGATGGTATGAAGACCTCGAGCAAGTGACGACACAAGTGCGTGAGTGGGAAGCACACTAGCATGCACACACATTCACACACACGCGCACACACGGCAAGACAAAGAGTGAGAATCAATGGAGCTTTTAGATTACTTTCAAAATGCTCTTACGAGTTTGTTTCAATTACAATCCCCACTCAAAAATGAGCTCTCTAGCTCTTTTTATAGTTTTTGAGTAGCTTTTGGCCCTGTCCAGACCTAGTGTCCGGCCTAGTTAAAAATTAGGTTCCAGGGCTTATTTGGGGGCTCAAACGAGATCTAAAAAATACGAAAATTGGTACGCAACTACTTCTAAGGCTCCTCAAGCTCAAGGACTCCTTGGCTTGCACAAAATGGAGCTACAAAAATGTGAAATGATATTTACAAATGATTGTTAGTGATAAAAATCACTATTGTTGTAGGGATTTCTTCTAGTGATCTGCCATACATATCTTCGAGCTCCCTACTTGCTCTTCCTCCCTGCATGTCCATCCCTTTGATTTGCATTAATGTCTTGAAAAAATATTGGCCTACTTGCCAGATCTTCTTTGACTGCCCTGTTTGCTAGTGCTGTCCCTTCGCTCTGACTCCCTTCTTTGACTTTCATGTCTTGTACGTCCTGGTGTACCAAGGCTACTGCCAACACCCCCCCCACTCTCGCGTCTGTCGCCCCTGACAGACCCTTGTCTAGCTGCTTTTTGGACGTAATATTGGACAACATCCGCGGCGAGGTGGTGTTCTTCTAGCCTGAGTCCCCTTGCTAGATCTGTCAGCAATGCATCCCAATTGACTGGCCCTGGGACATCTGGATGTGGCACCCGTAACTGCTCTGAGTGAATGGTTCGCTCCACAGCAAATAAATGGAGGAGGTGTGAGGGTCTGGGTACAAATATTTCTGAGTGGTATTCCCAGAACCCTGTTATGAACATCTCTTCAAATGTTTGTTTGAAGCAGGCCGGGAGGTATTTTATTCTGGCGTGCCACGCGTATATCACCTCTATGGAAGGAGTGGTGCTCATGTCATAAACTAAATCTTGGTTTCCTGTAAGGAATCCGACGCCTGAGAAGTGTGGGTCCTTGATATTCTTGAATGTCCTGAATGTAATAAGCATTAACTCAAAAATTTTCATGCACATCTGGGCCATTACATCAGGGGTATTCTTTAATCGGATGCTCCAGTGCCGTATAGTGGAAATCATGTAATTGACGGTGGGAGGCCCTTGAGGGGGTGCTAGATAGACGTAGTTTAACCATTTGGCGCATCCCTTGATATTCTTGACTGCAATGGTAAACTCTGGCCATGTGCGTCTGCGGAGTACAGGAACATAACAAGGGTTATATTTAATAAAAAGAGGCATATTCGTCCAGGTGCGAACCATCTCCGGGTAGGTTTCGAGGAGTCGGATCCTCCAAGTGGGTTGATGAATGGATCCTTTTTTGGCGCTCTCTGGGATATCATCTGGCCCAAATTGTGTAGCAAACGTTGGAGGTTTGCCACATCTATGTTGGATTTCTGCATTGTAGTCCGCCAGGAGTATACAATAGGGCACGTATTGATCATCATTGGTTCCGATCCATCGATGGTGGGACATGCTGCGAAAGTATTCTAATTTAATAATAGTGTCCTCTATCTTTGCCATAGATTGGATTTGAACTGCCACTCGATCTTCATGAGTTGATGCCGTTTTCTCGAGTGTTTGGAGCCACTCAGGTACTTCGATTTCTAACGTATCCATTCCTTCTGCCGTTTGCTCGCCACCTGGCATTGGCATAGGAACGTAAGGTTCCTCATACGTCTCATCTACCTCGATGGGTACCAAATCCTCGGGTTCTGGTTCGACAACTGGAGAGGGTTGCCTTTCATGTGTGAGTAATCTTGCCTGTAATTCGGCCACCTGCTCTTTCAATGCCTTGACTTCCTCTGAAGTCGTGGTCGTTTCTGTGACTTTGGGTGCTGTCTGTTGCTCTTGGAGTTGATTGCGCAGCGCATCACGTTCCCTTTCCAAGTCATCATGAGCTTCTAATAGATCTGCATAGCTGTCCAAGATGGTCTTCATTGTCTCTGAGGGCACAGCTTTAAACTGCTCTGGATCAATTTCGTGTGGAGAGCCTTCCATTGCTGCTTCGAGATTTGCTTCATTTTGCTGCTGCAGTCTCTTGTTTTCTTCAAGGGCGGCCGCCATGTGTTTTCTGAGAAGTGCCAGGTTACGCCGGACTTTGAGATTATCGGCTTGGTATACCTCGAGCAAAGCTTCTAGTTGTTTGGCACCTGATTCTGTCGATGGTTGGGGTGCCGCCAATAATGTTTGGTGAGCCTGCTCAAGCGTCGTGTAGCGTTGATTCAGTTCTGCATTTTCTGTTTGTAGAATGTGAAACTGTCTTTGTAAGTTCTGATGGTGCGTTTCCAGTTGCTGATACCGGTTGTCCAGAGCTTTGTACTCATTCTGGAGCTGGTATACACATTGGTTTAATGCTAAAAATATGTTATTTACATTAAATAATGCTGGGAGGGGTGAAGATGCAGGGGGAATGGGGGCGGGAATGGGAGAGGTGAATGATGTGGATGTAAGCGGAGATGTGGGTGGAGGGGGTATGGGTGATGAAGGTGGCATGGGGGGAGGAAGCGGTGTTGTGGCTGGTGATGTTTCCATCGTGTCAACTGTTTGAGTGACGGTGTAGATGGGAATCGTGGGTGGAGTGGATGTGACATCGGTGAACAGGGTGGTGAAGGTGGGCATGGTGACTCCCCCGAATTGGATTCCCGGGGAGAGTGGGATGCCCATGACAATGGTAGTGGTAGTGGATGTGGTAGTGCTAGTGTCCTGTGGTGGAGTGAATTGTGTAGTGTGAGGTGGGGATGGTGGGGACAACGGTGCTTCCTGATATTCTTCTGCTTGCGCTGCCTCGCCTGGTGCTGATGTATTGATGTGAATTTGCTTCCCGGACCTCCTGGGACGAACGGGAACCCTTTTCTCAAACCTGTGAATGTAGGCCACTACCTCATGAATGGCCTCGTCCAGTCCTACGGCGTCGGCATGAAGGTTCATGGACTCAATGAACAACTCGTCCACACCTTCCTCAGCTAGCAAGTCGTTCATGAGTCTTTTGCCCTGTTCTAGAGACATCTGATGCTGTTCCTGAACCAGTCGCATGGTTCGATATAGTCTCTTGATTTGTGCCGAATATGCTAGGGCACTTGCTAACTCGGAGAGTTCGTCATATTCTTGATGTTGTTCTTCGTCGGCTTCTTCTTCGTCTCCTCCTGCCTCTTGTTCATCTACATCGACTTCTACAACTTGTGGTTGGGTGGGGGCCGATGTTGTTTGGGGTTGTGGTTCCTGAGCTCGCGCTGCTTCAGCTTCGAGGTTAGAGTCATAGATTAATCTGGCAATTTCTTCATCCGTGAGGTCCTCAAGAGTAAATCCCTGCGGAAATTCCAAATCGGATGGAATGGGTGGAAACACCAGATTAGGCCCCTCTGTGCTTGGTCTTGGTAGCCGGATTGTGAATGGCCTAACTCGTCGTGTCTGGGGAGGGGTGATTTCTGGTGTAGTGGTAGCTCCCCTTGGTTGAGCACAGGGTAGTTGGACTCCCCCCCTCATCTTCTTTGATGGGGGACCTGCTGCTGATAGTCTTCTCTGGAATTCTTGGACTCGGGACCATATGAGTGCCCGCTGAACAGGCACGTCATAAGCCAAGCATCTATAGATTATTTTGGTCAGAGCACAACACCCGTGGAGCACATTCTTCTGTTTCTTGTTCCACCTTTGATGCGCTAGGTGGATCTGATCTATGATCCAGTGTGGCACATTGATGGGCAGGCTTTCGGTTTCTGCTAGATATAAACTGAACCATATTTTTTTCGGGGGCATTGTGAATCGTTCTTGGGCGGGAAAAGCAAAATGTTGCATGATGGTTCGCAGGTGAAGCGCAATGGTAGGTGTCATCGCAACCATGTCCTTCAGCTTATTAAGATCTTTGTGCTTCATTCGACCTGGAACCATAGTTTCCTTTTCTGTTGGGATGTGCATGCCATACATACCCAATGCTTCTCTTATCAGATTGAGGGTCAACTTGAATCTTTTAAGCTCATTACCCGGCAGCAGTGATGGCAACACAAAGGTGCTGTCGCCGCCCTTGGCTCTGCTTGGCGTGATGGTACTGATCAGATAAGAACATCGTAAAAAATCCGGCTTTGGTAAGTGAGTCCTGAAATAACTTTCCACACCCGCTTTGATCCAAACTGATCTCATGACTTCGGCATTTTGATAGCTTTCAAACTCGCGTGCAAAAAAGTGGTATCGACCCCATTTGCCATTGAATTCCAATTCTGCTTCCCAGAAATAGGTTCCATCGCCCAGTGGTCCAGCAACATCACTGAACCAATGCGCATGCTTACCTACTTGAGAAGTATGCCCTTGAGGAGGATCCTGAATGGGGAGCACATGCACTGCTTGAAGCTCTTGCGGTCTTGCGGTGAGACGTGGCTCAAGGAGAAGTGTTTCTATGTCCACAATCTGGGCACCAGATCCGGCTTGAGAACTGGTACCTGCTTCTGCCATGGCCCTGTTTGCTGGTTGGTTCTGTGAGAATATAGAACCAAGTGTTAACATCGTAATGGACAGAATAATTTTGTGTTGTCCCCGTTACAACATTAACTTGAGGTGGATGGTGAGTTAGTGGTTAGTGAGTGCATGAAGACAGTGTGTGTAGTTAGTGCTTGTGTTGTCCTAGGAGACTACTGCAGTTAGTAAGTGGGCATGAATTTACAAATTGGGGTCGGGGGGTTTATTACAGGCCCTAGGCTGCCAAATGCAGTGAATGGGCTTTGTTTTCGGTTTCGAAGAGCCTCTAGAGAGCTTCCTCGATGTCGTGGTTTGAAAACGAGGCCTTTTTGGGACCCATTTACAATTGATTACATGCACGCTCTTGGGTCTTGGTGTGTTCATGAGCGTTGAGAACGAGTGAATACTGGCAGTATGCGTAGCTGCGTTATGCTGTTTAGGCTGTGGCCTCAGCGTAGCGACTTGTGCCATCAAGCAAGCCTTAGGCACCCAAATTTGTCTTGATTGTGGGCTTGCCTTCATCGACTTCTTGGGCACCCAAATAAATTTTACTTTAGCAGAAGAATTTCTGAAAGACTTCTTATTAGCGTCGTGTTGTTGGTCACTAATAAGAGGCTTTGCTCGTGTGGTTGGCTTAAGTGCAACCGGGTGTTCGCCTTTCCGTACCCACACTTGTTTCACTTGCTGGGACATTCTACTGCGCAGGTATTTTTGATCTCTGACATAGGTAGCACTCTGCTTCTTCGGCTTGTGATCCACCTTGGTTTGTTGCCTTCTTCTGGCCTTTGGAAAAGAAGGGAGTTCCTTTGCATCCCGGACTTCTTTTTTGTGAATATCCTTCCTCTGCAACACATAGTTTTGGACAAGAACAGCATGGTCAACTTCATGTGCACCCCTGGAAGGACCAGGAGTCTGTGCCTTTCCTAGTTCCTTGAGTGCTCCATTGTCTAATTCTACTGTAACTCGACTATGATTGACCCATACCTGAAGAAGTCCACTTCTTAGGTTTAAATTGACTGCTTGGTCGTAGATCCAATCTTGACCCAAGACAAGAGGTTCAGTGAGATCCTCATCTTGACACACTAGCACTTTAACTGTCATTGCCTCATCATGAATGTAGAGGGGAAGTTCCACCTCGCCCATACAAGGGGTCTCCACGCCTCCCAATCCTATAAGATATGCTTCCACAGGATTGACAGTTAACTGTAACTCTTGACAGTAAGACATTCTAACAGCACTAGTGGCTGCACCTGAGTCAATCAAGGCTCTTACAGTCCTTGCACTTTTTCCTTGTCCTATATCTAGGGTTACGAAAGGACGTCGATCAGTTATCCTAGGTGAGCTGGTTCCTGCGACTTCACACATTGCCATATGATATCCTTGATCTGCATAGTCATTTGTCCTAGGCTGCTCTCTACCTTGCCTTCGTAATTTCATCCTTCTGATGCGTTCTAAAGCTTCTGCTTGAGCTTCTTCTCTAACTCGCTTTTCTTCCTCTTTGCGTTTCTTAGCAGTGTTGAGTCGGCTGAGCATTTCCTCCGTGAGGGGTTCCTGGTACAACTTGACTCTGCCACCGCTAATATAATTTGGGAGAACATCACCCTCTAATGTGGCCAATTGTACTACTCCGCTTGTGGAGATCCTATTGATGATCATAGGTCCATAGCCTCTCTTTTCTAGCTTCCTCGCGTGCTGTTTGAGTGTATAGACTAGGACTAGATCTCCTGCTTTCAAGCCTTTATCCTTCACATGGGCATCAAAATATGCCTTCTGTCTCTTCTTGGCTGCATAGATTCCTGCAGCGGCTCTTAGTCTTGTTTCCCCTAATCGTTCAAGGTCAAAGATCCTAGAGGAGAGTTCGTGACCTGTCCATTCGTGTTCTTGTGCTACTTTCAACGTAGGAATCAGGAAATCCAAGGGTAGCACAGCGTTTTGACCGAATACCATCTGAAAGGGAGTGGCTTGGAGTACCGTTTTGTAGGCCACCCGGTATGCCCAAACAGCATGGTGTAGCTGTTTGTCCCAATCAGAGCATTTAGTGTTCACTAATTTCGTCAGTACATTGCATAAAATCTTATTAGTGCTCTCAACTTGTCCATTAGCTTGAGGGTGATAAGGGGCAGACTTCTTGTGTATTACCAAGAATTCTTGGAGTAGATTTTCAATCACTTCGTTCAAGAAATGAGTGCCTCTATCACTTACAAGCTCTATAGGTAGCCCGTATCTTGTGAATACATTCTCAAACAAGAATTTGGCAGTTGTTTGAGCATCGTTCTTGGTTGTAGCTTTTACCTCTACCCACTTGGTGAGATAATCTGTTGCCACAATGATGTATTCCGCATGAGAACCCTTAGCTGGGGGATTAATAGGACCTACGAAGTCTATTCCCCACTTAGAGAATGCACGTCCACCCATCATAGGTTTCAGTGGCATCTCATCTTTGCGTATAGGATACTGAGTCCTCTGACAGACATCACACCGTTTCACATAGGTATGTGCATCCATGTGAAGGGTAGGCCACCAGAAGCCCGCAAACAATATTGCCTTGATCACCCGATCTGGTCCAAAGTGTCCTCCTGCTACACCTTGGTGAGCAGTTTCTAAGATCTTAAGATATTCACTTTCATGGACACACAGTCTCAGGTAACCATCCTTACCGCGCTTGTATAGATTATCACCAACGAGTGAATAATCCTGGGCTTCTTGTTCCAAACTCCTTTTTCTAGCTAGAGTCATGTCTGGAGGGAATGTGTTTGTCCTCAAGAATGATACTAGAGGTTCACTCCAATCTGGCACAATGGATACTTGATAGAGAGTGGCATGTTCCACAGGTGGTTTAGTGCAACAGATTGGGCATTCCTTGCACAACTTTTGGACATCAGCCTCCATAGTTGGCCAATGCACTCCGAGTCTCTTTAGAGTCTGTAAAGTTCGTTGCTTTGAATGGTGTTGCTCTAGTGCACCTACATGTGCTAATTGCAACCATTTAGCATACTCATCCTCTTCTACGCAACAAGCCAAGATCCCTTGATCTGTGTGCTTGTACATGCTTCCTGCCATGATGTGGTACTTTTGGGCTCTTACAACCTCTCTATTCCGTGTGTTTATCACTGGATGATTAGGCCCGTATGTCAATACTGGTACCAATGGCTTAGCCCACTGCGGTACAACTTCCAAATTAAACAAGTAAGCGTCAGGAAGGTCATCTGACACTCCTTGTGGGGCTTCTCCAGATGTGAGTCTAGAGAGATGGTCTGCTCGTAAGTGAGTCCTACCTTTCCTTACCACAACCTCGAAGTCGTATTCCATTAGTAAGAGAAACCATCTTACTAATCTACCTGTATTGCATGGCTTGTTTACTAAGTACAACAATGCCTGATGATCAGTAAAAAATTTAAACTTATTTGCAAGCAAATAATGTCTAAATTTCTTAACTGCATATACCATGCCTAAGCCTTCTCTCTCTGTAGTGGTGTAATTCCGTTCAGCCGCGTTCAATTGTCTACTGGCATAGGCAATTGGAAGATCCATATTACCTTCACCAGTAGGTTGTGCAAGCACACATCCAATAGCATAATTGGATGCATCCACATGAACATGGAATGGCTTATTCCAATCTGGTGTGGTCAAGATTGGTGCTGAACACAATCTTCGTTTAAGTTCCTGGAAGGAATTCTCACATTCATTCGTCCACTCAAAGTTTGTCAGAAGTCCGTACATGGGTTTTGCAATGACAGCATACATGTGTATAAATCGTCGATAATAACCACAATGCCCCATGAAAGCTTGTACTTCCTTGACATTCTTTGGCCTAGGTAGCTCCGCTATGGCTCTCACTTTTTCTTCGTCGGTAGATATGCCATTCTTTGACACTATGTGTCCTAGAATCTTGCCTTGCCTGACCATAAAAACGCACTTTTCTGGGTTCAGGCAGACTTGATATTCTCTACATTTGTCAAAGATTTGTCTGAGTTCAGGAATATGAGTTTGTCTAACATTGGAATGAGCACAAAGATCATCAACATAGACTTCTAAACTCTTCCTCAGGAACTCCTTAAACACATGGCACATCAGCCTCTGGAAGGTGGCTGGTGCATTGGTAAGCCCAAATGGCATTACTCTAAAAGCAAAAATGCCCCATTCTGTGGCAAAGGCTGTCTTATGCTGATCCTCTGGAGCTATGGCTACTTGATTGTAGCCAGAAAATCCATCAAGGAAGCTGTACACTTCCTTGCCTGCCACTCTTTCTAAGAGATGCTCTGTGATGGGAAGTGGATAGTTATCTCGAATTGTGGCGGCATTAACCTTTTTCAAGTTAATGCACACACGCAGTTTGCCATTCTTCTTGGGCACCACTACGATGGGGGATACCCATTCAGTGTGCTCAATTTCATAGATAAATCCAGCTTCGACCAGTCTATCTATCTCTTCTTTGATCTTAGCAGCATAATTATCGTTATATGTATAAGGCTTTTGCTTAGAGGGTTTAGCATCTGAGGTCATGGGAATAGTGTGTGAGCATATGTCCGGGTCAACCCCTTTCAAGTCCTTGTAACTCCAAGCGAATACATCTCTGTATTCTCTTAGCAAGGCAATCAATTCGTGCTCTTCTTCTTCTGTCAGGTCATGGCCTATATACGTGCATCTCTCCTCTCCTTCTTCTATGGCCACTACTATTTTCTTGGTGGTTTCTTTGTTATCATAGGCCTCTCCTGATTGTGCCTCTCGTTTAGGCATTCTTATCATGACTCTCCTGTCATCTATCTCATACTTCTTAAATTTTCTGGGACCTCAAACAAAGATTCTTCCTCTTCTGGTAAGGCTTCTCTCTTCTTTCGTTTCTTTCCTTCTTCCTTAGGGGTCATATGCGTTGCTAATCTTACATCATTTGTAACCTCTCCATGCCTCTGGGGTTGAAATTCTATTTCATGGAAGTATTCTTCATCTGATGCAAATGGTGGGTCCATAATGATTGACTCTAGATCGGAGTCACTTGCATCCTCAATTGCATCAGGGCTAGGTTCGCATTCTTCTAAAACTGCCTCTCCCATGATTGGCTCTATGGAGAAGACTGAGATGTCATAGCCATCCTCATCACAGTGAGGTGTCCATTGTTCTTCATTGATGGCTACGTCCATTGTTGCTAAAATTTCCGCCCAGCCATGGGGTTCAAATTCCTCGTCTGGAAAAACTACAGGTGCATAGGCTGGGTCTTGAATGGGTCTATGGGTTTCGTTTGCACCTATTTCTCTGGCCTTTTCTCTCTTCTCTTCCTCCACTGCTACTTTGCACATCCATAATTGAGTATCTTCATGCATCCATGAGGATCCAGACCCTATGGAATGCACCGATTCTGTATCATCTTTGGCTCTATGGATGGGATTCCATTGGATAGGAGGGACATCTCTATGAGAATAATCCTTGAGATTGACTTTGGTTGTAACACCTAAGTGCTGCAGGTACAAAGAATTGGTCCCCCAATCCTGTACCACTTGCAACTGTCGCATGAATGGTCTTCCTAAAATCATCTCATAGGCATGATTTTTGCTGAAGTCACATATGGCAAAGGTATGTTCAAACTCGACACCACAAGTGGTGAGAGTTATTCCTTCCAGCAATCCTAGGGGTCTCTCTATGTGACCATCGGCCATCTGCAATTTCATTCTTGTTGGCCTGAGTGCTGGCTTGCCCCAACGCTTCCATAAGGAGGTAGTGGCAATTGCAACTCCTGCACCTGAGTCCAAAATTGCCTTCGTGGTGTAGTCCTGGTAGGTGATGGGAAGGTAGGTGTTCCCTTCTTCACCTTCACACATATCCCCTATCTTATCCAAGGGAATTTCTGGCACTGTCCTATGGGATCCTGCCTGGGAACGAGGTTTTGCTATCTCTGGTACTTGTTTGGCTACATGTTTCCATAATTCAGGTCTAACCTTGAGTAGCTCTTCTAACTTGAGATTACACTGCACGTTAGTGTTCTTCACTACCTCTGTGTTCCTAGGTATGACTGAGTCGTCGTTCCTTACCAAGACTGTGGGTGCTCTCATACATGTGGACTTTGCTTCCCATGGGCCTGTGAAATGGGGTAGCTCCTGTATGGAATTAGACTCAAAGTCCAATCTCTCATGAGATTGAGCACTCTCATGTTCCCCGTAAATTGATGGGATGTCTTGTGGGAATTGGTCGTGTGCATCGTCCACAAGTTCAAAAGGAGGGGCGACCTCACTTTCGTTATCCCATTTGTCTTCTTGAATCTCTCGTAGGAAGTCTGGTGCAAACCGATTCATAGAAGAAGAAGTGTCTGGCTCCGTAGAATTAGGTACATATGCTACCTGGGAAGGAGGGTGGATTACCTGTGGAGGTACGTAAGCTTTCGAGGGAGGCATCTGTGCCCTTTGGGGAGGAAGATAGGCTCCTTGAGGAGGCACATGGGCTTTCTGAAGAGGCTGGCTTATCCGTTCTCTTGCCCTTTCCTTTCTTTGAGGGACAGGTTCCTTTTCTGATTGTGCAATTAGCCTTTCTACTCTTTCTAAGGAGGGGAAGTCGTCTGGTTTAGTGGAATTGGCTGCATAAACTTCCGATGGGGAATGGCTCAGGTTTTTGCTTGCTTTTTCTTTCTCCTGATTTTTTTCTTCCTTGTCAGATCTTGCAATTATCCTCTCTAACTTTTCTAGGAATCCATCCAAGTGTAATTGCGTCTTGGCTGAGCCCGAGTAATTGAAAAGGCGACTGGCTTCAAACATAGTCTGAGCCAATGCGACCATTTTCGTGCACAGTTTGGTTCTTTCTATCTCTAGGTCAGCTCTAGGATAGCACTTGTCATGATCCGTGACGTTTGGCCCTTCTTGGATTCTGGCCTGATATGCTTTAAGCATCATGTTTAGGTCTTCAGGAGTGGGATCTGCTAGGACTGATCCTACTCTAGGGGGTGGTGGGATTTGATGAGGCGGTGGGGAAGGTGGTGAATCGGATGGAGATGGGAGTGGTGGAGGCGGGGTGATGTGAGAGGGAGTTTGAGCTGTGAGTTCAGTTATCCTGGCTTTGGTTTCTCTTATGCTTTCCTCAAGCTCACTCATCTTTTTGGCCCATTGTCGTTTCATTCTTTCTCGACTATCTTTCCATGCTCTAGTCCTTTTCTTTGTTACGCTCTCGGTTTCACTAGCCTCTGGGCCCTTTTCCTGGCTTGTCTCTTGGTTTTGCTGCAATGCCTGAGCTCTAGTGACTACCTGCACTGGTGCAGTGGAAGTGACGCTTCCTGAGGAATCTACAACCAAACCAATCACATTGATAGGAGTGATTTTTGGCATGTTATTGGGGTTCTTAGGGCAATCTCGTAAGAGATGTTCTTTTCCACAATCTTGGCAGAAACCTTGGATAGTCACTGACTGGGGTTGTGTAGGTGGAGGTAAGGGACAATCACGAATGAAGTGATCCCCCTGACATCGGTAGCATGGTCCTCTAGGAAAGGGTGGTCGTACCTGCCTGGGTTGAGGCCTAGGGTTGGGGTTTGCATACATGACGTTCGTGTAATCTGACTCCCAACTAGGTTCACTTGGTTCTTCACTATAGTAGGACTCACCATGTTCTGGAGACTGCATGTAGTAAGCCTGGGGACTATCGACATGTGTAGAATCAAAGCTATGGTCATTCGGGTCACTTTCTGAGATCAATGGGGTTACTGGAACTATGGCCCTATTCAGGTTTTCTTCTGCAACAGCATACTTTACTGGAATCACGTTAGAGGGGTTTGGAGGCTGTTGAGCTAGCACCGGTTGGGGTCTCTGTTGGGCCTGATATTGCGGTTGGTAGGTTTGTTGGGGTCTAGCATATTGTGGTGGTGGATTTTGGTTCTGGTATCGGCCTTGTTGGTAGGGCTGCGGATAGGGTTGCCTAACTGCCTGCTTGTTGTATGGGCAATCTTGTGCGGTGTGATTGGTGTATCTCCGTTCTATGGTGCAGTACTGGCTACTAGGGTTTACTTGGGGTTGAGCCATAATGGGACACACATTTGCCATGTGGTCGCCACCACAAGTATAGCATCTTTTCACAGGGGCAAACCTAGGAATTTGTTTGCTAGAGACGCCTAGTTTTTGTGCCACTTTCTCTGCGAGTTCCTCAATTGATGTGGATTGCGTGGAAGAGTGACTAGAAGCACTATCTGAATCTTTGTAGATTTTGGAAAGCTCTAGTTCCTCCCCTAGGTTATCTTCAATGTCAATGCACATGCGTACACACTCTTCTATAGTCCTAGGGTCCTTCAGATACACATAGGATCTCAATTTCGTACTCAGCAATCCATCAAGGAATAGGGCTACTTGTTTAGCAGATGTGGGTAGCTCCGAAATAGGACATCTTTCAAGGTATTGCCTAAATCTTCTTCCTGCAAGTCTCACAGTCTCTTGAGGGGTTTGCTTGAAGCTGTGAATCAATGAGGAGGTATTGTGTCTTATGCCGCTCTTAGAGAACTCTACGATGAAAGCCTCTAGGAGTTGGTCTATGCTCCTGAACTGGCGTTCATCTAATGGCTGAAACCACGTAAGTGCTGTGTTCCTAAGGGTTAGACCGAAGGCATTGTACTGCGTGAACAGATCCTCAACTTGTTCGGCTCTCAAGACTTGCTTGAACTCCGCCACATGATCATAGGGATCTCCTGTGCCGTCAAAGTAATTCTTCATGGACTTAACTAGCTGGGTGGGTCTCAAAGTTCTTGTGTGCTCTCTAGGCCTCGGCAGAGGGAATCCATCTACATTTCTTTGGTTCCTGTGGGCTCTCTGCATCTCAGGTTCTACCCTATTCGTCTCTGTTCTCGTTCTTTCTCTGCCCACTGGGTTGGCAAAACTTACTTCTGGTCTATCTCTACTTCTGTCTCTTTGCGTACCATGAGCTTGGGAAGTTCCAGCCCCAGGGTGACCATAGGAGACATTTGATCTTGGTTGAGGGAAAATAAATTCACCCTTCCAAGTGTAAGCATGCCTATCATTTTCTGTCACCACAAAGATCCGTTCTGAAGCATGATCTAAATAGGTCACTCTGCCTGGGCTATCCGGATCCTTAAGCTCATAGATCATGATATTTCCTATGTCTGTCGGCTGATTAGACTTATACCTCCAAAAGGCTTCATCAGTTTCTCGATTGAGGAGCAACTCTATGCTCTTGTTGTCTTAGGGGACCCATTCAGGCGTGATAATCCTAGTGAGAACTGATTTACCTCGAGGGGTTCTAGGTTCCGCATCCATGTTCCCTTGTTCTAGGTCACCTAAATCCGCTTCTGAGATCACATTCCCGAAGTCATCTGTCCTATCAGGGTGACTAGTGACAACATATATAGTTCCTTCTTTGTCCAGGTATGCACCATTTTCAAACTTGACAGCTGGGTGCTCTAGTCCAATGGATTGATCAGGATTTTTAATCTGGACCACAGATCTTCCTAGGCCGTCCTCATAGATGCTAGCACCTAGTCGGTTGGTCCTAAGATATTCCAGCTGTGTTTTGTAAGGGCCTTCTACCCTGTACAAATAAGGCACTCCTGAACTTCCCGTGGGTCTGTCCATGCCTTGAGACATTTCTGACTCACTGGTCTCAGAGCTAGGGTAGTATGAGTGGTGGCTCAACTGCTGGGCCCAAGACCTTGCAGTGTGATTGACACTAGCCTCTGAAGACCTAAGGCTTTGTCTCTCTCTTGCTAGGTGTCGTCCTGATCTAAGGTTCATATGCCTAACTGATTAGCCCAAATTTTTGCCCAGAGTACAACCTCGTTGCCGATCAATTGGTATCAGTTACTTGATTCTTTTTAGTTAATTATTGTGTTTATGGTCTTGTCTGATATCACGTCGTCAGGAACACTTGAATGTTTTCCGTACTTTAGGTTGATCGTTCCATGTTAGGTTCTTTTCCTTTATGTTATCGACAGTGCAGAGATTAAGTTTTTAGCTTGAACTTGAGTCTTTAGGTACTCTTCAACTTGATAACTGCCTACCGTCGCTCTGACTTGCTCCTACCTCTCGTCGTTCTTAGCCTAAGCTATGAATTGACAGAGGGGGTTAAAAGTGTCCAACCTTACTTGTTGATCCCTTGCTTTGTACGCTCTCAGTTGCTCTCAATGGACCTATAAAAGACCCACGGTTAGCTCAATGCTTAGATTCAAAGGACACAACCAACCACTTTCATTCATGTAACACAAACACACATTTGCATTGTGACTTTTAGGAAAATAATTCTAAAGACCCCTGACTTTGAGCCCCCTGGGTATGGTCAACTTCAAAATACCCTCTCTGAAAATCAACGCATTATCTTTATAAAAAACAGTTGAGGGCCTGTAATATATGCCACGAGCTTTCCAACAAGCCCAAGAGCTCAAAAATTGGATTTCGTATGAAAAAGTTATGACTGTTCAGGATTTAGGGAGTTAAATCAGGATTCAATACGAGCTAACAGTCAAACAGGAATACTCGAGTAGCTTGTGGCACGGCCTCGCGATGCAATACTACACCCTAGTGTTTGTCCCACACTTAATCACAATTTAGACCAATAATTTTGCCTTAGAAATTTGACCTAATTTGCCCTTCTAACGCGTTCGCAAAGTCTGTCGGTCGCGATTGACAGGTCAGTCGCGATCGACGTGTCGATCGCGATTGATAGGTCCGTCGTGGCTGTCAGTCGCGATTGACTGGTCAGTCGCGATTGACACGTGGTCGAAAAGTCAATCAATCGTGGTCAAAGCGTCGTTGACTCTGTCGGTCGCGATTGATGAGTCGATCGCGATTGACAGGTCGGTCGCGAGGGTCTGTCGATCGTGGTCAAACAGTCGTTGACTGTGTCGGTCGCGATTGACAGAGCCGTCGTGGTCTGTCCGTCGTGGTCAAACAGTCGTTGACTGTGTTGGTCGCGATTGATGAGTCGATCGCGATTGATGACTCGATCGCGATTGACACGTGTCACGCGTATGGTCAGTCGGTCGTGGTCAATCGGTCGTTGACTCTGTCGGTCGCGATTGACAGAGCCGTCGTGGGCTGTCGGTCGCGATTGACGTGTCGATCGCGATTGACAGATCTGTCCGTCGTGGTTTGTCGATCGCGATTGACAGAGCGATCGCGATTGACAGAAATCTGTGGAATTTCAAAAAACTAAACACATTTTTGGGAAGCTCTAGGCCTGTAGGTCATGGATATGCACTTTGTTTAGCAATTAGAGCAATTTTTCAGTCGGTCGCGATTGACAGAGCCCGGCGACACACAGACAGTTACTCAGAATTCCGTACCTGCGCAGAGTGCTGGGGATGATGATGCGGCCTGTACCTGCAGAATGCTCACAAAACATGCAAAAAACAGCACATGCAAATTCGCTCTCTCGCTCTCTCTCACAAGTGAAATGAGGGAAATGAGGTGGAGATGGGGATATAGTCAAAAAACTGAAATTTTCGCGATGATGGAGATGGACGTGTGAGATGGTGATGATGATGATGGTGATGAAGATGGTGAAGAAAGTAAAAGAAAATCGATGAGAGTGAAGAAAATACCTACAACTCCAACGCGTCAACTATACGTCTTACCATCACACGCTCGTCCTCAAAGCTCGATCCCCGGCAACGGCGCCAAAATTTGGTGTAGCTCAATGATGAGTAGCACCTCCTTTAATGTCAATCCGGGAAGACGTGAGGATGGTATGAAGACCTCGAGCAAGTGACGACACAAGTGCGTGAGTGAGAAGCACACTAGCATGCACACACATTCACACACACGCGCACACACGGCAAGACAAAGAGTGAGAATCAATGGAGCTTTTAGATTACTTTCAAAATGCTCTTACGAGTTCGTTTCAATTACAATCCCCACTCAAAAATGAGCTCTCTAGCTCTTTTTATAGTTTTTGAGTAGCTTTTGGCCCTGTCCAGACCTAGTGTCCGGCCTAGTTAAAAATTAGGTTCCAGGGCTTATTTGGGGGCTCAAACGAGATCTAAAAAATACGAAAATTGGTACGCAACTACTTCTAAGGCTCCTCAAGCTCAAGGACTCCTTGGCTTGCACAAAATGGAGCTACAAAAATGTGAAATGATATTTACAAATGATTGTTAGTGATAAAAATCACTATTGTTGTAGGGATTTCTTCTAGTGATCTGCCATACATATCTTCGAGCTCCCTACTTGCTCTTCCTCCCTGCATGTCCATCCCTTTGATTTGCATTAATGTCTTGAAAAAATATTGACCTACTTGCCAGATCTTCTTTGACTGCCCTGTTTGCTAGTGCTGTCCCTTCGCTCTGACTCCCTTCTTTGACTTTCATGTCTTGTACGTCCTGGTGTACCAAGGCTACTGCCAACAGAGGGGGTTAAGTAATTTTCCAACCTTGAGTCAGCTTTTCTGGTTGCTCTGATGCCCAAGAAGCCGTGCTTCCCAAGCTTTATGCCCTTCACTGTCTTGCTTTGGTTGCCTTTGATTGCCCTTGCTACACCTAGAAAAATTCAATATTAGACCAATTCACAGTTGGATGATCAAGCACTTGAGTATATACACCTTTTAAGTCCCTTCCCTTTTGCCCAACTTTTCAATGCTTGCCCCCTGGCTTTCTAGTCCCAAACTAGGTCAACCTCAAAATAGCTTATCTAAAAATAGACGTATTCTTTAAGAAAAAACAGTTGAGGTCATGTAGTACTCGTAAAGAGCTTTCTAACGAGCTATTAAGCTCAAAAAACGGACTTTGGATGAAAAAGTTATGACCGTTCAGGCCCTCAGGGGTAAAAACTGACAAACAGGTTTTTCTCCAAATATGAGCTGAGGGGTCTCCTATGACTCTAATCACCCAAAAATTTCCCAAAAATAGCCCCAAAATTGGCCAAAAAATGAAACCCTAAAATTTGCGATGGGGGTGCACAATCGCGATGGCGTGAGACAATCGCGATGGTCTGGGACCGTCGCGATGGAGTGAAGGTGAGCAATCGCAATGGTCTGAAGTGCACGGTCGTGATGGTCCAAATGTGAGCAATCGCGATGGTCGGGGTGAGTGAACAATCGCAATGGCTCGATGAGGCGGACAATCGTGATGGCGTCAGTCAACGGTCAACGTGAACAATTGCGATGGTCCAAAATGAACCGTCGCGATGGTCACAGATGCGATGGCGTGAGCCAATCGCGATGGTCAGGGCGGGATGGCTTGAGCCAATCGCGATAGTCCAAAATTCGAGTTGTCGCGATGGTTTGAGTGTATCGTCGCGATGGCATGATGTGCGAACCATCGCGATGGCGTGATGTGCGAACCGTCGCGATGGTCTAGCTTGCCACGTGGCAGCATCGGCGCGATGGCGTGAGCCTATCGCGATGGCGTGGGGTCGACGGGATCGTCGCGATGGTCCAAATGAACCGTCGCGATGGCGTGAGACCGTCGCGATGGTCCGACCGAGCCGTCGCGATGGCGTGAGCCTATCGCAATGGTGTGACACAATCGCGATGGTCTGAGCCAATCGCGATGGTCCACCAAAATGCAAACTTTGCAGATGCGTCTGTGGATTCGTGTATGCGCGTGTGTCGCCTATCCCGTGGTGTGGTCGCTTACCAAAAATTCCGCACTTGGCAGACCATCGCGATGGTCTGACACAGATGGAAATCTCTGACAGAAAGTGAAGTTTTTACCTTTTCCAAGCTTTCCTGATGCTCTGGAGCTCTGTACCTGCAAGAAAACTCAAGAAAACAAAAGTACATGCAAGCACAAAAGCTCTCTCTCACTCTCTCGCATGCACCAATGAGGGGAAATGAGGAGAATGGGTGGATATGGTGAATTTTCTGATTTTTTTGGAGATGAAGATAATGATGCGGTGATGAAGATGGAGTGTGGGGGAGGTGAAAAACACTAAAAACTAAGTAAAAACAACAACAAAAACTGAAATTTTTACCTTCCAACGCCACTTCTTGCTATACTCTTACCATCACACATTCGTCCTACACTCGATCCCCGACAACGGCGCCAAATTTGGTGTTGCTGTAGCACAATGGTGAGAACCACGTTAAGAAGCTTCACCTCCTTAATTGTCAATCCACGAAAGAGATAGGAGTGATATGAAGATCGTGAATGTGAGATGAAGTGAGAGTGAAGGTGAGAAGCACAAAGATGCACACACACATACACACACACAATGAAGAGACAAGCAAGACACAATGGAAGGTGAGAAATCCACTCTATTACTCAAGAACACTATTACAAGCTCAAAATACCTCTAAGCTCTTCTCTACTCAAACAAGCTAACCTCAAAAATGAGCTCTCTGGCTCTTTTTATAGTTTCTAGACTAGTTTTGACCGGTTTCACATCTACTGGCCGGCATAGTTAAAAATTAGGTCCTAGATGCTATTTGGAAGGGTAGACGGTGTCTAAAAATAACAAAAATTGGTATGTGCATTCTACCTAAGCTCCTCAAGCTCGAGGACTCCTCGGCTTACACAAAATGGAGCTAGAAATTAAGAAAAGGGTTTTTCTATGTTACATATGTTACATTAGTGATAAAAATCACTGTTGGAGGTTTTTGAAAAGTATTTTTAAAACATGATTCTTTGAAAAACGATCCGACTGGCTCCCTGTTCTGTCGTTACATGCTTCCGCGTCTTCTATGCCTCTGGCTGCTTCCAACATTGAGACTAGTCAAAAGTTCAATCAGACAAACTCTGTCAAGCCAGATTTGCATTTCCAAGGCTTACTAGAAAGATTAGAGCAGTTGGTAAGCAAGCCGCAGGTTTCTTTACCGCCACATGCTCAACCAATTATTGAAAGAGAAAGCTTACCAAGAAGGAAAGCTTATGTTCCTGATTCTGTGGATGAGGGAACACCTCTTTCAATGCAACAGTACTCTCAAGAGTTTTGCGAGAAATACAAGAAGAAAAATGGGCCAAGGAGAAGGGTAATCCCCCTCCTATTCCTGAAATTGATGATCTTCACGAACAATCTCCCCAAGACATTCCGTCTATCTACGGAGACCAAGCAGAGAAACAAGAAGATGAAAGATTAGATTTTGAATCTAATTCCTTAGAAGAGTTACCACAATTCACAGGCCCATGGAAATCTGAATCTCTTCATATCAGAGCTCCCACAATACTGGTAAGAAATGAAGACTCAGTGGTTCCAAGAAACACTGATGTCGTGAAGAACACTAAGGTTCAGTGTCATCTCACTGTAGAAGAGCTGCTCAAAGCAAAACCTGAGTTATGGAATCATGTGAAGGATCAGGTTCCAGAACTTGATTCTAATATGCCAAAAGGAGGCTCCAAACAAAAAGTTCTAGAAATACCTCTTGATAAAATAGGAGACATGAGCGAAGGTGAAGAAGGTAATACTTATCTTCCGATCACCTATCAAGGTTACACCACCAAAGCAGTTGTAGATTCAGGTGCTGGTGTTGCTATTGCGACCACCTCCTTGTGGAAGCGATGGGGAAAACCCACATTAAGACCAACTAGAATGAAGCTTCAAATGGCAGATGGTCATTTTGAAAGACCTCTAGGATTACTTGAAGGGATAACTCTAACCACTTGCGGTGTAGAGTTTGAACATACATTTGCTATATGTGACTTTGAGAAAAATAATGTCTATGAGATGATCTTAGGAAGACCCTTCCTACGATAATTGCAAATAGTACAGGATTGGGGAACCAACTCCTTGTACTTACAGCACTTAGGGGTCACCACCAAGGTCAATTTGAAGGATTACACCTCCAGAGATGTACCACCCCTACAGTGGAATCCTATCCACAAAGCAAAAGAAGATTCTCTCTCCGTGCATTTTGGAAGTTCACCTGATCCATCATGGTTGTATGAAGATACTCACTTGTGGATGTGCAAGGTCGTAGAGGAAGAGGAAAAGCGCCTAAAAGCAAGAGAAGAAGGAACTCCCCTAGGAGATAGACCAGTTAAAGACCCAGCCTATACACCGATGATATTTCCAGATGAGGAATTTGAGCCTCATGGTTGGGCAGAAATTTTAGCTACCATGGACATTGTAGTCAATGAAGAACAATGGACATCTCACTATGATGAGGAGGGTTATGATATTTCTGTGTTCATGTGCGAGCCTTTGTTGGAAGAGTGTGATCCTAGTGAGGTCATAGAAGAAGAAGAGAATGAGGATGATTTAGAATCCATTGTGATGGATACTTACTTTGACTCAGAGGAACACTATTTAGAAGATATAGGAGTGTTAACCCAAAAAGAAGAAGAACCCCTCACAAGTATTAAAACTATAAATTCAAAGGAAGGAAGCGAAGGAGGTCAAAAGAAAAATAAAAGAAAAGCGGTGAAGCAAGAAGAGGAGGAATCATTGTTCGAGGTACCAGAAAATTTCAAGAAATATGAAGTTGAAGATGGGAAAATTTTGGTACGAATGCCTAAGAGAGAGGCCATCATAGGAGAATCATATGATAATAAA
Organism: Ceratopteris richardii; assembly: GCA_020310875.1. NCBI lineage: Eukaryota > Viridiplantae > Streptophyta > Polypodiopsida > Polypodiales > Pteridaceae > Ceratopteris > Ceratopteris richardii. Next base: position 79,236,477 of record CM035413.1, read on the forward strand.
GAAAAGACCAAAAAAAGTTGTTGTAACCATTGAAGGGAACGAAGAACGATGTACATGTTGGTGCATTTTGCCCAAGCCTACATGCTTGATATGCTTGATATTATCCTCATTTGTAAGTCACATGAGTAGTCATGTGAACACCTCTTGTAAAAGAGTACATTTTATCTCTTGTAAATGGAAAAAGAAAAAATAAAAGGATGGCTTACCTCATCCATGATGTAAAAGCAAATTCGTGGCTCCAACTACCAAAATCACGAATTTTTGAGCTGAGGGAATCTCTCCTAACTTTGGGGATCACTTTTAGGTGGAGCCATTCGAATTCGAATTCAAAACTCCCTCCAAGAATAGCTATAAAAGGAGCAAGAAGGAAGAGGCGATTAGCAAGCCTTGTACGTGACCACTTCATGTCATTTTGTAGAGATTGAAGAGCTTACTCCATAGCTCTATCATTCTACTCCCATTGTGCAAAGATTCATTGCCAATGTGGTTGTAATCATATGTGAATCTATACATTTATTATCATCTACCTCTCTGTTTTGTTCTCTGCTATACTCACTCAGAGCAGTAACTTCAGAAGGTCATATCTCGAGTTTTACTGAACCTTTTTCAGTGTTTTAAAGTGCGTTGGATAGCTCTCACTGTCTAGTTTCTACCTATAAATTTTCAAGGTCATTGGATTTATACTTCTGGAGATATCTGCATTTTACTGCTTACTGGTCTATCTCTGCAGAGCCCCGAGAATTGTGGGAATGTTCCAGAACTTGATGAAACTTGTTCTCAGTGCTCAGTCCATCATTTGAAGTGTTTTAACTTGGAATAGGAAGCTTGCTAAGTCTATTTGCTATGCCCAAAAGGAATTTTTCTAATTCCTTCCAGGTTGAGAGCACTGTTCATTTTTTCCAGCAGGTGTATGTCCAAAAATAGCAAGTTTTGGGAGCTAGTCATTTCGCAACTAGCCTGTCTTGACTTAAACTTTTGGGATACATGTTCCAAAGTACTTGGCTGATATTTTGGTGGATTTAGGAAGCTCAAAGGGTCTACTAATCAACTCTGAAGTCTCAGTTGGCTGGTGTGAAGCTGGTTGTAGCGGCACCTACTCATCTTTGGATTGCATCCACCATCTCTCTTCACAGTGGTATCAGAGCATAGTCAAGCAACATGGGAGATGGATTTCCATCAACAATTGACAAATTGGATCGAAACAACTACCCGGCATGGTCTCTAAGGATGGAGGCTTACCTTCAAGGAAGGAATCTATATGGATTCATATCCGGAGATGAAGCAATGCCAACCATGAGGAACAAAGGGCAACCATCACATGAAGAAGTGGAAGGACTTTCGAATTGGTGTTCGAAGGATGCACTTGCAAGGTCCTATATTCTAAACTCAATCTCTGATTTTCTTTTACCTCATGTCAAGGGATGCAAGACATCAAGAGAAACCTGGAATGCACTTGCTTCTTTCTTCTCTTCCAACACTCGAGCAAGGAAGAACCAATTGTGGATGGAGTTCACAACAATGAAGAAAAGCCCGAAGCAAAATGTGACTGATTATGTCACAAAGATGAAGGAGATTTCCGACCAACTTGGAAGCATTGGAGAGGTAATTGAAGAGGAGCAAATCATAAGACAAATCATGAATGGAATCAAAGCAGACGACAAGTGGGAGTCATTCACAACAGCCATGGATTTATACATGGATATGCATGTACCCGACCTCAACACACTCATGGGCCAACTCTTCACTCATGAAGCAAAGATTAGCAAAGGTGGTGAGTCCTCAAGAGGTAATCAAACTTCTGCCTTATATTCTGATAAAGCTAAGGTCAAGGACAAGTCAAAGAATAGGAAGAATGAAGATGAAGGAAGCTCTTTCCAAGCAAACTTTGCAGGTAGAGGAAGAGCTAGAGGAAGAGGCAGAGGTGGAAAGCAAGGCAGGGGGAGATTCCAATCATCTCAACCTTGCAACATATGTGGCTTATCTAACCATACTACTGAAGAATGTTTCAGGAATCCAAGGAACTCAAGAGGAAGAGGATTCAATAGAGGTGGCTATGGATCAAATAGAGGTAGGTACAATGGAGGCTACAACAACAACAACTACTACAACAACAATTACAACAACAACAACAACTATCAAAGTGGCCATAGAGGAAGAAGAGATTACAATAACTATGCAGAGGACCAAAGTCAAGAAGATTCATTATTGATTATGAATCTATCAACAAAGAAGGGTAAGGATGATGATCACATATTTTACATTGATTCGGGATGCTCGAACCATGTAGCAGGAAATGTGGCTTTACTTTCTGATTTGGAAGATCCTCATAACAAGCATGAAGTGCAGACAGGAGATGACACAAAGCACTCAGTGGAGAAGATAGGTAATGTGAAGACATCAGATGGGAATATGAACCTCTTAAGCAAAGTCTTGTATGTCCCTACAATTACCAAAAATTTAATAAGTGTTGGACAGATTGTTGAAAAAGGATTGCAGGTTAGATTCAATCGATTTGGAGCATATGTTGAAGACCCAAGGCAAGGCTTTCGAAGGATTGCCAAAGGAGAAAAGACAGGAAGGCTTTTCACTTTTGAAGTGGAAGATACAAAGAACATAGCTTTGTTTAACTATGGATCTCAAACTCTAACAGAGTTGGAGATATGGCACAAAAGGCTTGCTCACATTGGTGAGAGGACACTCAAACAGATTTGCAGGGACCAAAGTGTACTTGGTTTGCCTAATATCACAAGGCAACACATGATTTATAAGTGTGAAGCTTGTCAACTCGGCAAGGCTCATAGACAACCTTTCAATAAGAAAGGATATATGTATCAAAATCCTTTGGATCTAGTGCACACGGATGTGTGGGGTCCAAGTAAGGAGCCATCTATATCAGACTCAAGATATTATGTGTCTTTCATAGATGATTGTAGCAGGTGGACCATTCTGTTTTTCATGAAGCACAAGGATGAAGTGTTTAATTGTTTTAAGAAGTATATTGCTCTTGTTGAAAATCAAACAGGTAGGACTTTGAAAAGACTCAGATCAGATGGTGGAGGAGAATACTTCTCTTCTGAATTTGATGCCTTCTTGCATGAAAGAGGCATTAAAAGGGAAGTCACTACAAGGTATACACCCGAACTCAATGGTGTAGCAGAGAGGAGGAATAGAGCTATTGTCGAAGCTGCAAGGTCCATGCTCAACGAAAAGGGATTGCCAAACTACCTATGGGCAGAGGCTGTGTCTACAGCCACATATCTCATAAATAGACTTCCATCTAAGTCACTAGATGGAACCACTCCATATGAAGTGTGGAATGGAAGAAGACCTAGTCTAGAGCATTGTAAAATCTTTGGATGCTTAGCCTATGCTCACATTCCTTCTCAAGTAAGAGGGAAATTGGATCCCAAGGCAGAGAAGTGTGTATTCATTGGTTATGATCAAAACCAAAAAGGATATAGATTGTACAATCCAACCAATAAAGGATTTTCTGTGAGTAGAGATGTAATTTTTGATGAAAACAAATCATGGTTTGATGATGACAGGAAAGTGAAGCTGCCATATGACTTGGATGAAGATTTTCCATCACTTCAACCAAAGGAGCCAAAGCAGATTGAAGAAAGTGATTCGGAGATTGACCTAGAAGACTTGGAAAGACTAAAGCTATGGAAGAACAAAGGTAAAGCAAAGATGCAGGATGCTACATATGGACCCGAGAGCTCACATCAACCACTTAGAAGGTCTTCGAGGGAGAAGAAGAAACCAGAGAGGTTTGGTTATGATACTTCTTTGGTCACCAAGCACTCAATCTACATTGCAAAGGATTCAACCAATGAAGAACCTACCACATTCGAAGAAGCACAAAGCAAGAAAGCTTGGAGAGATGCAATGGATGAAGAAATGGAAGCCTTGAAGGAGAATGACACTTGGGAGCTTGTACCTAACAAGCCATCTATGAAGATAATCGGATCTCGATGGATATACAAAATCAAGAGGAATCCAGATGGAAGTATAAATAGACACAAAGCAAGGTTAGTTGCTAAAGGGTTTGCTCAAACCCATGGTATTGATTATGAGGAGACTTTCTCTCCTGTTGCAAAAATGCCTACAATTAGGGTTCTCATTAGTCTTGCTGCATCTAGAAATTGGAATCTTTATCAACTTGATGTAAAGAATGCCTTCTTGAATGGATGGATTTCTGAGGAAGTGTATATGGCACAACCTCCTGGATATGAGGATGCACATCATCCTAACTATGTATGCAAACTAAAGAAAGCTTTGTATGGATTGAAGCAAGCTCCAAGAGCTTGGAATTTCAGATTGGTTACTTATTTGCAGGACCAAGGATTCAAAGCTAGCAAGGCGGATACCTCTTTGTTCATAAAGAGGAATGGATCTGAAGTGATCTATTTATGTGTGTATGTTGATGATATTATTATCACAGGCAATGATCTTGAAGGAATCAAACAGGTAAAGAGTCAAATGAAGGAGGAGTTCAAAATAAGTGACCTCGGACCACTCACTTATTTTCTTGGATTGGAGTTGATCTACACAGATTCAGGTATATACATCACACAAAGGAAGTATGTCCATGACATGCTCGTCAAGTTCAAGATGGAAAATACAAAGTGTGCAGGTACACCTATGGAGCAAAATCATAAGCTTAGTGCTTATGAAGGAGAGCCAATTGAAGACATCACAAGCTATCAAAGCTTGGTTGGAAGTTTGAACTATGCAACACTCACAAGGGTGGATATATGCTATAGTGTTAGCATATTGAGTCAGTTTATGCATAAGCCGAGAAGACCACATATGGAAGCGGCCAAGCGAGTCCTCAAGTACCTAAAGGGGACCATGAATGAAGGTTTGTTTTATTCATATACTTCAGATATTGAGCTAAAGGTCTACTCAGATGCAGATTGGGCCGGATCTAAAGATGATAGAAGAAGCACATCAGGGTATATATCATTTGCAGGTTCAAAAATCATTTCTTGGTCATCGAAGAAGCAACCAACCGTGGCATTATCTTCTACTGAAGCAGAATATAGAGGTTTGGCTAATGCAACTCAAGAAATCATGTGGTTAAAATCTTTGTACACAGATCTTGGACTTCATTCTTCAACACCTCACATTTTTGGTGACAACACAAGCTCACTACATCTAGCAGCTAATCCGGTATACCATGCTAGAACCAAGCATATTGAAGTCCACTACCATTATGTAAGGGAGAAGCTATTGAGCAAGGATATTCAACTATCCTATGTCTCTACAGATATGCAATGTGCAGACATGTTGACGAAAGCTCTTGATGGTACGAAGTTAAGTAGATTCAAGTTGATGATTGGCTTGCAGGAAATCAAGGACAATTGAAGACTTATTTGGAGGCCAAGCATGTTAGGCTTGAGGGGGAGCTGTTGGTGCATTTTGCCCAAGCCTACATGCTTGATATGCTTGATATTATCCTCATTTGTAAGTCACATGAGTAGTCATGTGAACACCTCTTGTAAAAGAGTACATTTTATCTCTTGTAAATGGAAAAAGAAAAAATAAAAGGATGGCTTACCTCATCCATGATGTAAAAGCAAATTCGTGGCTCCAACTACCAAAATCACGAATTTTTGAGCTGAGGGAATCTCTCCTAACTTTGGGGATCACTTTTAGGTGGAGCCATTCGAATTCGAATTCAAAACTCCCTCCAAGAATAGCTATAAAAGGAGCAAGAAGGAAGAGGCGATTAGCAAGCCTTGTACGTGACCACTTCATGTCATTTTGTAGAGATTGAAGAGCTTACTCCATAGCTCTATCATTCTACTCCCATTGTGCAAAGATTCATTGCCAATGTGGTTGTAATCATATGTGAATCTATACATTTATTATCATCTACCTCTCTGTTTTGTTCTCTGCTATACTCACTCAGAGCAGTAACTTCAGAAGGTCATATCTCGAGTTTTACTGAACCTTTTTCAGTGTTTTAAAGTGCGTTGGATAGCTCTCACTGTCTAGTTTCTACCTATAAATTTTCAAGGTCATTGGATTTATACTTCTGGAGATATCTGCATTTTACTGCTTACTGGTCTATCTCTGCAGAGCCCCGAGAATTGTGGGAATGTTCCAGAACTTGATGAAACTTGTTCTCAGTGCTCAGTCCATCATTTGAAGTGTTTTAACTTGGAATAGGAAGCTTGCTAATTCTATTTGCTATGCCCAAAAGGAATTTTTCTAATTCCTTCCAGGTTGAGAGCACTGTTCATTTTTTCCAGCAGGTGTATGTCCAAAAATAGCAAGTTTTGGGAGCTAGTCATTTCGCAACTAGCCTGTCTTGACTTAAACTTTTGGGATACATATTCCAAAGTACTTGGCTGATATTTTGGTGGATTTAGGAAGCTCAAAGGGTCTACTAATCAACTCTGAAGTCTCAGTTGGCTGGTGTGAAGCTGGTTGTAGCGGCACCTACTCATCTTTGGATTGCATCCACCATCTCTCTTCACAGTACATACATAGGAGATGACCTAAGTGCAGAAGAAGAAGCAGAGCTTGTAGCTCTATTAAGGGAATATAGGAACTTGTTTTCATGGCACTATAGAGATTTGAAGGGAGTAGATCCAAAAATTTGCTCTCATACGATCCCCATAACCGTTGATGCCAAGCCCACCAAACAAAAGCCCTACACATATAATGACACTTATGCAGCTAAAATCAAAGAAGAAATTGACAGGCTGATTGAAGCTGGATTTATCTATGAGATTGAGCATACTGAATGGGTGTCCCCCATTGTACTGGTGCCTAAGAAGAATGGAAAGTTGCGAGTGTGTATTAACCTTAAAAAAGTTAATTCTGCTATGATCAGAGATAGTTATCCGCTCCCAATCACCGAACATTTATTGGAGCGTGTTGCAGGCAAGGAAGTCTATAGCTTTCTTGATGGATTTTCGGGTTACAATCAAGTAGCCATTGCCCCTGAAGATCAACACAAAATGGCTTTTTCCACAGAATGGGGAATCTTTCCATTTTGTGTGATGCCATTTGGGCTCACCAATGCACCTGCAACATTCCAGAGACCCATGTGTCATGTCTTCAAAGAGTTCTTGTGGAAGAACTTAGAAGTATATGTGGATGATTTATGTGCTCATTCCCAAGTAAGAAGATACCACATCCCTGAGCTCTGACAAATCTTCAACAAGTGTAGAGATTATCGAGTGTGTCTGAACCCAGAGAAGTATGTATTCATGGTACGACAAGGTAAAATCTTAGGTCACATTGTTTCTAAAAATGGGATATCAACAGATGAAGACAAGGTAAGAGCCATAACAGAGTTGCCAAGACCAAGGAATGTTAAAGAGGTACAAGCCTTTATGGGCCATTGTGAATATTATCGCAGGTTTATCCACATGTATGCCATCATTGCTAAACCTCTTTATGGGTTGTTGACAAATTTTGAGTGGAACGATGAATGCAAAAATTTCTTCAATGAGCTGAAGAGACGATTGTGCTCAGCACCAATACTGACCACTCCTGATTGGAGTAAACCCTTCCATGTTCATGTAGATACTTCCAATCATGCCATCGGATGTGTGCTAGCACAACCCACAGGTGAAGGAAACCTAGATTTGCCTATAGCATATGCTAGTAGGCAATTAAATGCAAAAATTATACCACAACGGAGAGAGAAGGCTTAGGCATGGTATATGCCGTGAAGAAGTTTAGACACTATCTATTGGCCAATAAGTTCAAGTTTTTCACTGACCATCAAGCTTTACTATATTTGGTCAATAAACCTTGCAATACCGGCCGCTTAGTAAGATGGTTCCTCTTACTAATGGAATACGATTTTGAAGTGGTTGTTAGGAAAGCTAGGACCCACCTTAGGGCGGACCATCTTTCTTGCATCACTTTGGGAGAGCTACCGCAAGGAGTGTCTGATGAATTGCCCGACGCTTATCTATTAAATTTATAAGTTGTTCCTAAATGGGCAAATAAGTTGGTACCAGTCCTAACCTTCGGACCAGCGAACAAGAATGTGAAAACGAACAAAGAGGAAATTGTAAAATCACAAAAATATCAAATACTAGCAGGAAACATGTACAAACAAGATACAAATGGTGTATTAGCTTGTTGTGTCGAGGATGATGAACATAGTAGTTGGTTGCAACAAGCCCATGAAGGATTGCTAGGAAATCACTACTCTAAACAATGAACATTGCAGAACCTAAAACGTTTAGGAGTGTATTGGCCTAGCATGGACAAAGAAATACATGAGTGGATTAAGAATTGTCCAGTGTGCCAGAAGAGACCCCCAGTGGAGCATGCCTTTCTTTATCATGTGTCGATAATTCCAGATTGGAGTGCTCCATTGGTAGAATTTATGAGATCCGGAACACTACCCAGTGAGGCTAGTCTAGCAAGAAGATGAAGCATGGAGCAAGAGGCACAAGACTATGCCTTAATAGGGGATAACGTACATCGAAGAGGCAAGGATGGTTACCTAAGACTGTGCGTTCATGAATCTGATTATTTGAAAGTCTTAGAAACTGCTCATAGCAGGGTTGCAGGTGGACACTTTGGGCTTGATAGAGTAATCAAGACCATTCTATTCTCAGGACTTTGGTGTCCCACTCTTCATTTGGATGCACATACTTATGTGAAGAAATGCGACACATGCCAACGTGCCCAATATCCCGTCAGAAAGGATGAGATGCCTTTGAGGCCAATGATGGGAGGCGTGCATTTTTGAAGTGGGATATAGACTTTGTAGGGCCCATTAACCCCCCAGCTAGAAACTCCCATGCTGAGTACATTATTGTAGCCACAGATTACCTTACAAAGTGGGTGGAAGTAAAAGCCACGACAAAGAATGATGCTCAAACGACGGCTAAGTTCTTATTTGAGAATGTGTTCACCAGATATGGGTTACCAATAGAGTTGGTCAGTGATAGAGGTACGCATTTCTTGAATGAAGTCATTGAAAACCTTCTTCAAGAATTCATGGTGATACATAAGAAGTCGGCCCCCTATCATCCCCAAGCTAATGGACAAGCGGAGAGCACGAATAAGATCCTATGTAACGTACTGACAAAACTGATAAATAATAAACGCTCTGATTGGGACAAACAGCTTCATCATGCTGTTTGGGCATACCGAGTTGCCTACAAAACAATACTCAATGCCACCCCATTTCAAATGGTCTTCGGATAGAATGTTGTGCTACCATTGGACTTTCTAATCCCAGCCTTAAAAGTAGCACAAGAGCATGAGTGGAATGGACATGAATTGTCCTCAAGGATCTTTGATCTAGAACGCTTAGGTGAGACGAGGCTACGAGCAGCAGCAGGCATCTATGTTGCAAAGAAAAGACAAAAGGCATACTTTGATGCACACATCAAAGATAAAGGATTGAAAGAGGGAGACCTAGTGCTGGTTTATACACTAAAACAACATGCCCTCATTAATAGAATCTCCACTAGTGGTGCAGTTCAATTGGCCACTTTAAAAGGTGACATCTTACCGAACTATATAAGTGGTTTTCATGTCAAGTTATATCAAGAACCTCTTACAGAGGATATGCTAATGAGACTCAACACTGCTAAGAAGCAAAAAGAAGAAGTGTTGAGAGTCAGAGAAGAAGCACAGGTAGAGGCTAGAGAACGCATAAGGCGAAATAAGTTAAGAAGACTAGGCCTAAATGTCAACCCAAAAGCCCCAAAATATCACATGGACATGTGCCAAAAATCGGGCATAATTACTTCTCGCATAATCAATCGACGCCCCTTTGTGACCATAGAGGTAGGACAAGGAAAGACTGTAAGGACTGTGAGAGCATTGGTTGACTCAGGTGCAGCAACTAGTGCAGTTAGATTTTCATACTTCCAAGACCTGCACTTGGACATTAAGCCCATAGAAGCATATCTCATAGGGATGGGAGGTGTGGAAACCCCTTGTTTGGGCGAGGTGGAACTTCCCATCTACCTTCAAAATGTTCCAATGAAAGTCAAAATGCTAGTGTGTCATGATGAAGACCTTACTGAGCCACTTGTCTTAGGTCAAGATTGGATTTATGACCATGCAATCAACTTGAACTTAAGAAGTCAACTTCTTCAAGTTTGGGTACAGGAACAATGCATCACATTAGAATTAGAGAATCGCATGTTCACAAATCCAGATGTCACACCTTCTCATAATTCTTCTAGGACTAATCCTAGTAGAAAAGATGTTATATGTGTCAAAAGCTCTCTGTTCCAGAAGAACTCAATCAGGGAAAAACAGACTCAAAGACAAGCAAACTCCTCCTCTTGTATAAAGACTAAAGCCATCACAACCAATCAACCATGAAGGCAAGTGAAAAAATACCTGACAACCGCTATATCAAAAACACAAAGAGATGTCAAGAAGAAAGTAGTACGGATATGAAGCAAATCTGGGTACAAAAGGGAGAGCAAGCACCAGCCTTCCCAATGCAATTCCCATCTAGGAAAGTCAACCATGGGAAGACAAGAAGCAAGCACCTACGACATGCTCAAGCACAAAAAATCCAACAAATCTGGGCACCGAAGCAATCAATGAAGACCGACCACAATAAGGTACAAATTTGGATGCCTAAAGAATTAGCTGCAACTCAACAAGGACGATTACAGATGTGGGTACCTAAGAAGCTCTTACACACGCAACAACCGATGCTCCCCACCATGCAAAAGGTCTCAACAAAGAAGCCAAGGAAAGAAAAGTGTAAGAATAGAGCACAAAGACCAAAAGAAGATAAACTTAACCCTTCTGCAAAAGTAAGCAGGCAATCATCAAGAATATGGGTTTGGAAGCCAAAAGCACCAGCAGCATCCACAGAACCAAAGAGCCAACCACACTGGATACCCAAGTTTGGAAAGCATTCAAAGATGAAGTGGCTTGAGGTGATCTCTACAGGGCCAAATATTATTCTAAAATGGGTTCCAATCAGGAGGATTGCATCATTTCGAGATCTAATCGACACCTCCAAACGAAGAATGCATCAAGCATGCAAGTAACATTGAAAGCCTTGACCAGCGACAACCATGTGCCTTTGGCATAACCTTATCTTTTGCACCATTCAGGTCATGCATTTCCAAAGTATGCATTAGTATAGGGCCACATTACACGGCCGTGCATAGACACAATTGAGAAATCCCAAGCACTTGAGACACATTTGGCATATGTTATATATTTGATTGATACTAAACACCTTCTTCTTGTTTTGTAATTGTTCCAAAAAAAAGGGAAGAAAAAAAAAGAAGAAACAAGTCCATGCACTCGACGACTCTCATCGATGCACCATCACCAAAGACGTCCATCAACCAGAAAGACCAGTCAATGGTCAATCATCATGATGGGCATACGACACGAAGAGATGAAAATCGACCGACCTTTCACCACTAAGCACAACCTAATGCGGCAACACTATAACCATGATAGATTAGGAAACCTCTTGGTAGGCATACCCTTGAGCACTTAGCTCAAAACTCAATCTCTTGCACCATACTTCTTACCATGCATTTTCCAAGTACGCATACGTAGTGCCACATTACAAGGCCATGCACAAGGCACATATTTTGTTCAACCCATGCACTAATGCACTTACCCGTCATACATTATGGGTTACAAATACTTGGCATGAAACCTATGAACTCCATCTTTGAAAGAATCAGAGGACATCAAGGTGACCACAACAAGAGCAGGGAAGCCATCCACCACCAAGAGTTGCTCATAATCAACATTGAACACCTCCTTTGAGCAGTTAGCAGTTTTGGAAAGCTCACAAATGCACCATTAAGATGGAATACAAGGAAGAAGTACATACAAAGCGACTACAACCTGCAAGAGCTAGCAGTGGCAAAGTGAAGAACCAAACAAACGACCAGGCTACATTGGAAAGATGGACCGCTCCTGTTGATACATGAAGGACAATACCTCTCAACGTACTACATTGAACAACCACTACAACAAGGGTCTGTCAGGGACGACAGACTCAAGAGGGGGGGGTGTTGAAGCTCAAGGTCAAGGACAAAGCATGGAAGTGCATCAAGGAAGTGGACACACAAGAAGAAGGAGCAAGTAGGGAGCCCCAAAGAGCACCTGTCAAATTTTCAGAAGAAATCCCTACAAAAATAGTGACTTTTATCACTAAAAACCATTGTAAATACCATTTTCCATTTTTGTAACTCCATTTCGTTCAAGCTGAGGAGTCCTCGAGCTTGAGGAGTATAAGAACTATCATCCTGCCAATTTTCATAATTTTTAGACTTTGAGCCCCCAAATAAGCCCTAGAATCTATTTTTTAACTAGGCCAGACACTAGGTCTGGACAGGGCCAAAACCACTCAAAAAACTATAAAAAGGGCTAGAGAGCTCATTTTTGAGGTTAGCTTGTTGTAGTTTTGAGCTTTGTAAGAGACTTCTTTTGTAATCGAAGCTTTCCATTGTTCCACTCTTTGCTCTTACCTTGTGTGCGCGTGTGTGTATGTGTGTGCATGCTTGTGTGCTTTCACTCACGCACTTGTGCCATCACTTGCTCATAGTTTTCATACTTGTCCTCACATCTCCACAAATTGACATTTATGAGGTGTATCTCCTCATGTTGGTACTCACCATTGTGCTAGAGTGACACAAACTCTCACATACCACCACCACCTTCATCCCTATCACCATCTAATCCACCATCTTTGAACACACTGCATACCATTCCACCACCCCCTAGAGAAGGATCAGTGTTAGCTGACCCCACTCCTGAAGACATAGACATGATGCTTAACGCATATCAAGCCAGAATCCAAGAAGGGCCAAATGTGACAGATCATGACAAGTGCTACCCTAGAGCTGACCTAGAGATAGAAAGAACCAAGCTTTGCGCAAAAATGGTAGCATTGGCTCAGACCATGTTTGAAGCCAGTCGCCTCTTCAACTACTCTTGCTCAGCTAAGGCACAATTGCACTTGGATGGATTATTAGAGAAGTTAGAGAGCATAATTGTAAGATCTGCCAAGGAAGAAAACTCTCAAGAAAGAGCCAAGGCAAGCGAAGGAAGAAGCATTCCCCACCAGGAAGCTTATGTGCCTAATTCCACTGAACCAGACACCTCTTCTTCTATGAATAGGTATTCACCAGAGTTCTTGCGAGAGATTCAAGAAGAGAAATGGGCTAAAGAAAGTGAAGTCCCTCCTCCCATTGAGCTTGTGGATGACGAGCATGATCAATTCCCACAAGACATTCTGTCCATTTATGGAGAGCAGGAAAGTACCCAATCCCAGGAGAGATTAGACTTTGATTCTAATTCTTTACATGAATTACCCCACTTCATAGGCCCATGGGAAGCTAAGTCCACGTGTATGAGAGCACCCACACTCATGGTAAGAAACAAAGACTCAGTCATACCTAGGAACACGGAGGTAGTAAAGAATACTAAAGTGCAGTGCAATCTCACTTTAGAAGAGCTACTCAAGGTTACGCTAGAAGTATGGAAACATGTCATCAATCAAGTGCCAGAAGTAGCGAAACCTTGTTCCCAGGTAGGATCCCATAGAACAACGCCTGAAATACCCTTGGACAAGATAGGAGGCATAAGTGAAGGCGAAGAAGGAAACACCTATCTTCCCATCACCCATCAAGGGTACACAACCAAGGCAATTCTGGACTCAGGTGCTAGAGTTGCAATTGCTACCACTTCCCTATGGAAGCATTGGGGCAAGCCAGCACTCAGGCCGACTAGAATGAAATTGCACATGGCTGATGGTCACATAGAGATACCCTTAGGACTGCTAGAAGGAATAACTCTCACTATATGTGGTGTTGAATTCGAGCATATGTTTGCTATATGTGACTTTAGCAGAAATCATGCCTATGAGATGATTTTGGGAAGGCCAATTTTGCGACAATTGCAAGTGGTACAGGATTGGGGAACCAATTCCTTGTATTTGCAACACTTAGGTGTCACGACCAAAGTTAATCTCAAGGATTACTCTCATAGAGATGTCCCTCCTATCCAATGGAATCCCATCCATAGAGCCAAAGATGATACGGAGTCAGTGCATTCCATAGGATCAGGATCCTCATGGATGCATGAAGACACCCACTTATGGATGTGCAAAGTCGCAGTAGAAGAAGAGAAGAGAGAAAAAACCAGAGAGATAGGTGCAAAGGAAACACATAGATCAATTCAAGACCCAGCCTATGCACCTGTAGTATTTCCTGACGAAGAATTTCGACCTCACGGTTGGGCAGAAATTTTGGCAACAATGGATGTAGCCATCAATGAAGAACAATGAACACCCCAGTGTGACGAGGATGGCTATGACATTTCAGTCTTCTCCATAGAGCCAATCATGGGAGATGCAGTTTTAGAAGAATGCGAACCTAGCCTTGATGCCTTTGAGGATGCAAGTGACTCTGATTTAGAGTCAATAATTATGGACCCACCATTTGCATCAGACAAAGAATACTTCTATGAGGTAGATGTTCATCCTCAGAGACACAAAGAGCTCATGAATGATGTGAGATTAACCACCCAAATGACTGCCAAGAGCGAAGGTAAAAAGAGGAAGAAGAGAGCAGTCACACCAGAAGAGGAAGAATCTTTGTTTGAGGTCCCTGAAAACTTTAAGAAATATGAAATAGATGATAGGAGAGTCATGGTAAGAATGCCTAAATGCAAGGCACAATCAGGAGAGGCCTATGATAACAAAGAAACCACCAAGAAAATAGTGGTAGCTATAGAAGAAGGAGAAGAGAGATGCACTTACATAGGACATGACCTGACGGAGGAAGAGGAACATGAGTTGATAGCTTTGCTAAGGGAGTATAGAGATGTATTCGCTTGGAGCTATAAGGATTTGAAAGGCGTAGATCCTGACATATGCTCACATACGATTCCCATGACCTCAGATGCTAAACTCTCTAAACAGAAGCCATACACATATAATGATAACTATGCAGCCAAGATTAAAGAAGAGCTAGATCGCTTGGTTGAAGCTGGATTTATCTATGAAATTGAGCACACTGAATGGGTATCCCCCATCGTAGTGATGCCCAAGAAAAATGGAAAGCTACATGTGTGCATTAACTTGAAGAAGGTTAATGCAGCCACCATTCGAGATAACTATCCGCTTCCTATCACTGAGCATCTACTAGAAAGAGTAGCAGGTAAGGAGGTGTACAGCTTCCTTGATGGATTTTCGGGCTACAATCAAGTAGCCATTGCTCCAGAAGATCAACATAAGACGGCTTTTGCCACAGAGTGGGGCATATTTGCCTTTAGGGTAATGCCATTTGTCTCACCAATGCGTCTGCTACCTTTCAGAGACTGATGTGCCATGTGTTTAAAGAGTTCTTGAAGAAGAATTTGGAAGTCTATGTTGATGATCTATGTGCTCATTCCAACATCAGGCAGACACACATACCTGAACTCAGGCAAATCTTTGACAAATTTAGAGAATATCAAGTCTGCTTGAACCCAGAAAAGTGTGTTTTCATGGTCAGGCAAGGCAAGATTCTAGAACACATAGTGTCAAAGAATGGCATATCTATGGACGAGGAAAAAGTGAGGGCTATTGCAGAGCTACCTAGGCCAAAGAATGTCAAGGAAGTGCAAGCTTTCATGGGGCATTATGGTTATTACCGACGGTTTATACACATGTATGCCATCATTGCAAAGCCTTTGTACGGCCTTTTGACAAATTTTGAGTGGACTGATGAATGTGAGAACTCATTCAATGAGCTTAAACGATGATTATGTTCAGCCCCAATCTTGACTACACCAGATTGGAATAAACCCTTTCATGTTCACATAGATGCATCCAATTATGCTATTGGATGTGTACTTGCACAACCTACTAGTGAAGGTAATATGGATCTTCCAATTGCCTATGCGAGTAGACAATTGAACGCAGCTGAACGGAATTATACCACTACTGAGAGAGAAGGACTAGGCATGGTATATGCAATTAAAAAGTTTAGACACTATTTGCTTGCAAATAAGTTTAAAATTTTCACTGATCATCAAGCACTGTTGTACTTGGTAAACAAACCATGCAACACAGGAAGATTAGTAAGGTGGTTCCTCTTACTAATGGAATACGACTTTGAGGTAGTGGTGAGAAAGGGAAAGACTCATTTGAGAGCAGATCATCTCTCAAGGCTCACATCAAGAGAGGCCCCACAAGGAGTGTCAGATGACCTACCTAATGCTTACTTGTTTAATTTGGAAGTGGTACCTTAGTGGGCTAAGCCATTAGTGCCAGTATTGACATACGGACCTAACCACCCAGTAATAAACACACAGGATGGGGAGATAGTAAAAGCCCAAAAGTACCATATAATGGCAGGAAGTGTGTACAAGCATACAGATCAAGGGATCTTAGCTTGTTGTGTGGAAGAGGATGAGTATGCAAAATGGTTGCAATTAGCACATCTAGGTGCATTAGAGCAACATTACTCAAGGCAACGAACCCTACAGATGCTAAGGAGACTTGGAGTGCACTGGCCGACTATAGAAGCAGATGTACATAAGTTGTGCAAGGAATGCCCACTCTGCTGCACTAAATCACCTGTGGAGCATGCTACACTGTACCAAGTGTCTCTAGTACCAGACTAGAGTGAACCATTGGTAGCCTTCCTGAGGACGAAAACATTCCCTCAATGCATGACGCTGGCTAGGAGAAGAAGTTTGGAACAAGAAGCCCTAGATTACTCACTCATTGGTGATAATCTTTACAAGCGTGGCAAAGATGGTTACCTCAGGTTATGTGTCTATGAGAGCGAATACCTCAATTTTGGAAACTACTCACCAGGGTGTAGCACGAGGACATTTTGGACCAGACCGGGTGATCAAGGCAATATTATTTACAGGACTTTGGTGGCCAACCCTTCATATGGATGCACACACCTATGTGAAGAGGTGTGATGTCTGTCAGCGAACTCAGTATCCTATACGCAAAGATGAGATGCCCTTGAAACCTATGATGGGTGGAGGTGCATTCTCTAACTGGGGAATAGACTTTGTAGGTCCTATTAATCCCCCAGCTAAGGGTTCCCATGCGAAATACATTATTGTGGCCACAGATTATCTAACCAAGTGGGTAGAGGTAAAAGCTACGACAAAGAATGATGCTCAGACGACCGCTAAGTTCTTATTTGAGAACGTGTTCACTAGATACAGACTACCTATAGAGCTACTAACTGATAGAGGGACTCACTTCTTGAATGAAGTTATTGAAAATCTGCTTAAGAATTCTTGGTATTACATAAGAAGTCTGCCTCCTACCACCCCCAAGCTAATGGCCAAGCTGAGAGCACAAATAAGATTTCGTGCAATGTGCTCACCAAATTAGTGAATAATAAACGCTCTGATTGGGACAAACAGCTACACCATGCTGTTTGGGCATACCGAGTTGCCTATAAAACGGTACTCCAAGCCACTCCCTTTCAAATGGTGTTTGTTCAAAATGCAGTGCTACCATTGGACTTCTTGATACCTACCCTAGGAGTAGCACAGGAGCACAAGTGGACAGGCCATGAGCTCTCCTCTAGAATCTTTGCCCTGGAATGATTGGGTGAAACAAGACTGAGAGCTGCTACAGGTACATATGCAGCTAAGAAATGACAAAAAGCATACTTCGATGCCCACGTTAAGAATAAGGGCTTAAAAGCAAGAGACCTAGTTTCGGTCTACACTTTGAAGCAACATGCATGGAAACTAGAGAAGAGAGGTTATGGACCTATGATCATAAATAGAATTTCAATGAGTGGAGCAGTTCAGCTAGCTACACTAGAAGGTGATGTCCTCCCTAGTTACATCAGTGGATGCAGAGTCAAATTATATCAAGAACCCTTGACTGAAGAGATGCTAAATCGACTCAATACTGCAAAGAAACGTAAAGAAGACGAAAAGCGAATTCGAGAAGAAGCTCAAGCAGAGGCATTAGAGCGAATCTGAACAATGAAGTTGAGAAGACAGGGGAGAGATCAACCTAGAACAGATGACTATGTGGACACATGATATCATATGGCTATGTGTGAAGTCTCAAGTGTAAGTCCCCATAGAATAGTTGATCGGCGTCCTTTTGTAACCTTAGAGATAGGAAAAGGAACAAGTGCAAGGACTGTAAGGGCCTTGATTGACTCAGGTGCAGCCACTAGTGTTGTTAAACTTTCTTACTGTCAAGAATTGAATTTAAGTGTCAATCGTGTAGAAGCATACCTCATAGGATTGGGAGGTGTGGAAACCCCTTGCATGGGCAAGGTGGAACTTCCCCTCCACATTTAAGATGTTTTAATGATAGTGAAAGTACTAGTGTATCAAGATGAGTATCTCACTGAACCTCTTGTCTTGGGTCAAGACTGGAT
This sequence comes from Ceratopteris richardii, assembly GCA_020310875.1. Classification (NCBI taxonomy): domain Eukaryota; kingdom Viridiplantae; phylum Streptophyta; class Polypodiopsida; order Polypodiales; family Pteridaceae; genus Ceratopteris; species Ceratopteris richardii. The sequence goes on from CM035413.1 coordinate 79,254,833, forward strand.
CTATGATTATGCAGTCAACCTAAACCTGAGAAGTGGACTTCTTCAGGTTTGGGTAAATCAGAACTGCATTACAATTGAGTTAGGAAATGAAGCACTCAAGGAACTAGGAAAGGCACGAGCTCTTGGTCCTTCCAGGAGTACACATGAAGATGATGATGCTATTTTTGTCGAAAATTATGTGATATAGAAGGATGATCTTCTCAACACATCAGTCAAAAACACAATGGAACTCCCTTCTATTCCAAAAGCCAGGGGGATACGGCCACCGCAAGCAGATCAAATGCCGAAGAAGCATATGACATTTGCTCAAAGCAAAAAGGAATTACGAAGCAAGGTGTCTCAGCCACAAAAACAAATGTGGGTGCAAAAAGGCGAGCATCGTGGCACGGTCAACTCACAACCAATGGCTCAACTTCATATTAGTGATCAGTTACAAGACACTAATAAGAAGTGCTTCAAAAATTCTCCTACGAAAGTAAAGTTTATCTAGGTACCCAAGAAGTCGATGAAGGTTGACCCACAATCAAGATAGATTTGGGTGCCCGAGGCTTGCTTGCGGGCACAAATAGCCACACATAGACCACACCATGTGCAACATGGTTCACTCACTCGGACAGCTGACACCCACTTATATTCGACAAGCACAATGATAGTGTGTGGAATAGACCATTCGTTCACAGGCAAATAAGTGTAATAAATGTGTAGGCCTGCTTATGAATACCTCTGAATGGTATTCCCAGAAGCCGGTTGTGAACATCTCTTCGAATGTCTACTTGTAGCACGCCCGTAGATATTCTATTCTGCAATGCTAGGCATAACACACCCGTAGCGATGGCGTTGTACTCATATCATATACCAGATCGAAATTTCCATGCTCAAAGCCCGGGGTGTTGACATGAGGTGCCTTGACGCGTCGGAAGACTTTAAAAATCATTTGCATCATGTCAAAGATTTTGACAGTCATATGCGTCGCTATATCGTCCATATGCTTTAATCTAGGGAGCCAGTGGCGAATTGTAGCCATCATGTAGCCAACAGTTGGTAACTCGATGGGTGGCTTAAAATAGGGGTAATTCAACCAATCCTGGCACTGCTTATTGTTTTGTACCTTAATAGCAAAGGCAGTCTAGGAGCGGCGTCGTGGTACTGGTCCCCAACATGGGTTGTACTTTAAGTGCAAAGGTGCCTTTACCCATGTACTCATCATTTCTGGATACTTCTGTAGTAAATCTTTTCGCCACTCTGGTTGATAGATCTCTCCTTGTTGCGCATCTAGTGGCAAATCGTCTTCCTCGAACTGAGTCGCATGCGATGGTTTCTTACCTGTTTCTTTCTCAATGGCTAACTGGTATTCGGCCATTAACATAAAATACGGTTTATACTGTAGCTATGTATCGTCGCGGGGCCAAATGAGCAAAGAAGGGAGATTGTAAAATTCTTTCTTCTATCATCGCCATGGCATGTAATTGTGCCTCTACTCTAGCTGAGCGCGTTGTTCCAAGTTCCTCAATTGTCTTCATCCACGCGGGGGTCGGGAGTTCGTAAGTCATCTGGCCTTCGGCCGTGACGCGTCCGCCTGGGATTGGTTGTGGCTTGTACGCCTCTTCAGACGTTTCCTCCACCGGGATGGTGACAGTTTCTTCCTCAGCTGGAAGCTCAGGTGGGGAATCTGGCCTTGGTGGTGCTTCATATACTGCAATCCTTGATTCAAGGTTCGATACCTGGGCCCGTAATGCGTTGAGTTCCTCTAAGATGTCAGGAGAGGGGTCCACAGGTGCTGGTATGTCTTGGTGTGCCGATGCTCGTAACTGTAGTAATTTATGATCTTCTTTGAGTTTTTGTAACTCCTCGTTCATGCGATCGTATTCATCTAGCAGCCTTACATGATCTTCTAGCAGCATCCTCATCGAGTCTGTGGGAATGGCTTTGAACCGGCGAGGACTGAGTGGTTGGTCTGGGTGGTCGAGCGCTGCTTCTAAGTTTTCTCGGTTCTGATCCTATAGGCGCTGGTTTTCCTCCTTTGCTGCTGCTAGATGTCTTCTGAGTAAGCCCATGTTTCGTGTTAGCATTGCATTGCGGACTGTCTGGGCTCTTAATAAGTTATCTAGGTCAGCAGTGGCTTCCTTGGTCTTTTCTTCGCTTTCTAGTTCCAATTTGTGATATGCCTCGCGTAATTCCTGGTATCGGGTGTTCAGAGAGGCATTTTCAATAGATAAAAAATTAAGCTGCGACTGTAAGTCATTGGTTGTCCTCTGCAGCTGCTGGTAATTATCGCCAAGAGATGTGAACTCATCTCTGACTTGCGTCATACACATGAACATCTGTCGAAATGCATTATCTACAGTGGGTGATAGTGTTAATGGGGTGCTAAATGAAGATGCAATGGGTGTAGATGCAACGGGAATGGGGAATGGGGGTGGGAAGGTGGATGCTGTGGTGATTGTGGAAAATTGTGATGTGCCTAAAAATGTTTGTGTCGTGAGTGAAGTGAGTGATGGTGCAATGGGTGGTGAGATGCCCATGTCATTGGACGTGTCCAATGCAGTGACCGTGAATATGGGTGTGACCGTGGGTGCTTGTGCTGGTGTAAATACGGGATTTACAAAGGTTGAGGAGTAATTTATAGGGGGGTTGGCTGGTGCAGCTTGGTGGAAAGGGGAAATAGGGGTTACCGTGGGTCGGTGTTGCTCTAGCACAATGGTGAGAACCACGTTAAGAAGCTCCACCTCCTTAATGTCAATCCGCGGAAGAGATAGGAGTGATATGAAGATCGTGAATGTGAGATGAAGTGAGAGTGAGGGTGAGAAGCATAGAAATGCACAAACGCATGCACACACACTACGAAGAGACAAGAAAGACACAATGGAAGGTGGGAAATTAACTCTATTACTCAAGAACACTATTACAAGCTCAAAAGAACTCTAAACTCCAACAAGCTAACCTCAAAAATGAGCTCTCTAGCTCTTTTTATAGTTTCTAGACTAGTTTTGACCGGTTTCACATCTAGTGACCGGCATAGTTAAAAAATAGGTCCTAGATGCTATTTGGAAGGGTAAACGGTATCTAAAAATAACGAAAATTGGTACGCGCATTCTACCTAAGCTCCTCAAGCTCGAGGACTCCTCGGCTTGCACAAAATGGAGCTATGGATTACAAAATGGGGTTTTCTATGTTACAAATGTTACAATTAGTGATAAAAATCACTGTTGAATGTTTGAAGAAATAATAAGAAACATATTTGTTTGAAAAATTGATCCGACTGGCTCCCTGCTCCGTCGTTACATGCTTTCGTGGCGTCTGTGCCTCTGGCTGCTTCCAACACCCCCCTCCCTCTCGCTTCTGTCGTCCCTGACAGAACCTTGTTGTGAGGTCTGCCGGATGTAGTTTTGTAGGAGGTCGTGAGCGAGGGTGTGCTCAGATACTCGAATGCCTCGGGCTAGGTCTGCCTCGAGCTTCTCCCAATTAACTAGTTGTGGTTCATCTGATGGTGGGAGTCTGTAATGCGTGGAATACACCAACTGTTCACAGGCAAATAATTGCAATAAGTGGGTCGGGGAGGTGAGACGGGGGAGAAGGTTAACGGTGGGGGGAATGGGAAGAGGGGTCTTGGAGTGGTGGGAAAAGATGGAAAAGATTGATGAAGGAATGGGTTGGGTAGAAAGCTGGGTGTGGGAGGGGGTAGACTAGGGTTAATGGGTGCGGGAATTGTGGGGTTAGTGGTCGTAAAGACGATGTCGGCAACACCTCCGGCGAATGAAGATGTGGGTCTGGGGGAAGGAGGGTAAAGGGGGGAGGCTGGATGGACGGGTGGTGAGAGAGGATCGGTTGGGGTGGTCGGTACTACTGAGGTTTGTACAGCTGTAGCGCGGGGTGGGGAGTCTACAAAGATGGTTTCTCCGGCCAAAGAACTTTCTGGGACGAGGCGTGCCTCCCTGGCTTGTTCTGAAGATTGTGCTCCGGTTGGTACATGAATGTATTCGCTGGGCTTTGAAAGGAGTCGTACTCTGCGGGGGTCAAACTGTGGTAGTGGCTTTCTTTGCAAGTACCTGAGTGCCTCGTTGGAGCCTACTGCTTGGACTAATTCTTTGAATCCCTTGATATATGAGTCTTCGAATCCGCCTGTGACAAGTTCTTGTTCTATTATTTTTTGGCTCTCTTCCTCTGTCAGCTTTTTGCGTGCCCAAACTTTTTCCATAGTTCTATACAACTTCTTGATAGCTAGTGTGTAAGCTGCTGCCTCGTAAGTTTCATCTTCATGGGTACTTATATCGCCATGTGTGTCAGTTTGTTGGCCTTGGCCATCTGTCTGTTCATGCTCTTGGGATTCCTGTGTTCCCTAGCTAGCTTCATCGTCTCCTTCGTCGTCATCGGTTGCTGTTCTTTCGTCATCAGAGCTGGACACGATCTGTCCTTGTGGCTGATCCCTGGGTGTGGTAGGGTAGCTAGGCCTTTCAAATTCTTGAGAAAACAAGTGTCCTTCTGAATACTGGAACTGATTGGAGAATGCATCGGGCATCTCAAAATCAAAGGTTTGGTCCAGTGGCTCTGCTTGTCCTGGTTCTAAATGCGGTATTGGAAAAGAGAAAGCTTCTGCACCGATAGTGGTGGGAAGTTCAACTGCTGTGGGGATAGGTTCTGTGGTTGTGGCTGCTTGGGGTGCGACAGTACTGGTGGTGCCCTCCGTTACCACTGGTCTAGATAACCTTATGCGAATCGGGTGTACTGTGGGAGTGGCTGCTGTTGGTGACTGCTCTGGAGATTGTTGTGGAGAGGGTGATTCTGGGACTTGTAGGCAGGGGATAGTACCTCTCATGCGTTTTCTGGCTCTGCCTTTGCTAGACTTTCTAGCCTTCCGAGTGGTGCCTTTGAATGCTTTCAGTTCCTCACTGGTCATGGCACGCTCAATTGGTAAGTCATACGCCAAGCACATATATATGATCCTGGTGAGGGCGCAACATCCATTGATTACCTTCTTTCGCTCCCACCTATGTTGTGCCAAATAGAGCTGATCAATGATCTAGCTGGCTAGATCAACTGTTTGCGGTCCAGTACATGCTAAGTATAATCCAAACCAGATTCTCTTGTGGGGCATGGTAAAACGATCCTGAGCTGGGAAAGCAAAGTGCTGCATGCATATCCGTAATGGCTTGGAAAGCTCAGGTGTTATAGCAGAAATATCCTCCCACTTAGTTACATCACCACGTTTCATCTGCTCTGGGACTAGCCGTTCTTTCTCCGTTGGAGTGTGTGTTCCATGTATTTTGATGGAAGCTCTGATTAAATCCTTCGAAAGATAAAATCTTTTGTAAGGTGGATCATCCACTAAAGAAGGCAAAATAAAGGTTCTTGGGATGTCCTTATTCTCTGAGGCCAGCAAAGTGGTGATTAAGTAATAACACCTATAAAAGTCAGGTTTAGGCAGAGGATCACTGAAATACTCCGTGAAGCCGGCTCTAGCCCAAACATGAGTTAAGTCCTGGGTAATCTGTAGGCCTTCGAATTCTCTTGAGAAGAATTGATACTTGCCCCAAGTGCGGTCATCAAATATCATATTTGCTTCAAAAATGAAGTCAGCATCAGCTAATGGTCCTGCTAGGCCTTGGAACCAATGAGAGTTACGGTGTATCTTCTCTGTGTATCCCATAGGTGGGTTATCGATTGGCATGGGTCCCGGAAATCCTTGGAACTCTGGCAGTGGAGCGGTCGGGTGGGATTCTGCTCGTAAAACATTGAGGGGCACCACAGCTACGCTGGGGCCTGCTTCCGATGGTCCTGCTTCGGTTTGCATGATGACTGATGAGCTAATGGAAAAGTTCTGCTACAAAAATTAACACATTAGTATGGAAATTAATTATGATCCCATTAAGGTGAGACCGCAATCCCTTTCCATAACCGATGTGTAACCCTTGTAGCCAAGTATTGTGAAGTGATTGATGCAATGATTATTTGCAAAACTAATGCAGGTCTCTAGACGTCTGCATGCTTCAGATTATGCATACAATTCTTGATGAGCTTTTATTATGTATGATGTGGGGTTATGGTGTGTGAATTTATACAAGGTTTGGTTGAGGGTGAATTATTACAAGGGTGGAGTTTAAACGGGGTGGGAAAATTGTTAGATAATGGGGTACAAGAAGACGTTTGGATACGTTTCGGTATCCATTTCCTAAGAGTCTTTGAGTGGGTGGTATGTGTCTGCTGAGGTACAAAAAGTGGTATCGGGTTTGGTGGTATTGAAGGATGAAAAGGTTTCTGAGGAGTATATATTACATGGTTTGAGGGTTGGGATATAATACATTGTTTGGGTACCCAAATCTGCATGGGTGTGGGTCGATGGATAAGATATTTCTTGGCGATCCAAATCTGCCGAGTATTTGTACTGGGGAAAGAAGATCGAGGGAACTTTGGATGTTGACTCTGCTTCTGTTGAAACTTTGTCCTGCTCTCGTCTGCTGTGTTGCCAATAGCTTGTGGTTGCTGTCCTTTTGGCACCCATATTTGTTTCTTGCCACTTGTTCCGTGATGTTGATACTGCTGCTTTCCTTGCCTTATCTAGTGGTGTCGTCGGTCTGGGTTCCTCTGTTGTGGTTGACTCGTTCGTGGTTGGGTTTGAGAGGTCCATGGGATGCTCTGCTTTGGAAAAGAAGGGAGATCCAACACTTGCGTGACCTGCCCATTAGGAAGTGATTCGTTCTTTATCTTTAATCTAGGCCAGTCCGCAGCAAGTTTGGAAGGATGAGCACCGCAGGGTGCTGTGCTCATTTGGCCGCTGATGCAACCCACCTGACCGCTGATTGTGTTCATCTGCCCTAGCGGTTGCGTAGCTGCCCCTTCTAGTTTGCAGGAAGCCCCAGGGAAGATCTCCTGTCGTCCTTTTGATTGACAATTGTCCCTAGCCAAGCCCGAGTGGGTTGGTGTAGACGTAACGTGACTGGTCTGACCCAAGATCTTCCGGTCTTCCGTCGCATGCGTTTCATAGGGTCTAGGGTTACAAACCTCAATCGGAATGCCGTTATGGAAGTCAAGCGGTATCACTCGCTTCTGGTCTAAGGTTCCAATCTGTAAGGAGCCTTGTCTAAGATTTAGGTCCACTAAGTGATCGTATAGCCAATCTTGGCCAAGGATTAGGGGTTCTATCAGGTCGTCATCATGGCACACTAGTAGCTTCGCTGTCATGGTCACATCCTTAATGAGGATAGGAAGGTCCACCTCACCCATGCAAGGGGTTTCCATGCCTCCTAGGCCTATGAGGTATGCCTCAATTGGCCGCATTTCTATTCCTGAATCCTTACAGTGGGACCATCTAATAGCACTAGTCGCAGCACCTGAGTCAATTAAAGCCCTGAGCTCTTGGCAAGGGTTGTCGTGCTCTAGCCTAACTGTAATGAATGGTCTCCTGTCCACTATACTAGGATGAGTGGTTGACCTTACTTGACACATAGCCATGGGATATCTGGGTGTAGTTTCCAGATGGTTATAATGTTCTCTCCCTAGTCCTTGTCTTCTTAACTTCATGCGTTTAATGCGTTCTATTGCTTCTACCTGAGCTTCCGCTCGTATTCTATTTTCTTCCTCCTTACGCTTCTTTGCCAACGTGAGTCGTCTAAGCATGTCCTCAGTAAGAGGTTCCTGATATAGCCTGACTCTACAGCCACTAATATAATTAGGCATTATATCTCCTTCTAAAGTGGCTAACTGTACTGCTCCACTTGTTGAGAGTCTGTTAATGATCATAGGTCCATAACCTCGCTTTTCTAACTTACGTGCGTGTTGCTTTAGCGTATATACTAGAACTAAATCTCCTTCTTTTCGGCCTTTATATTTCACATGTGCATCAAAATACGCTTTCTGTCGCTTCTTCGCTGCATATATTCCTGCTGCTGCCTTTAGCCTGGTTTCTCCTAATCTTTCTAAGTCCATTATTCTCGCTGATAATTCATAACCGGTCCACTGATGTTCTTGTGCAACCTTAAGGGTCGGTATCAAGAAGTCCAAAGGAAGCACAGCATTCTGACCAAAAACCATCTGAAAGGGAGTTGCATTGAGTACGGTCTTGTAGGCCACTCGATATGCCCAAACAGCGTGGTGTAACTGTTTGTCCCAATCTGAACGTTTGTTGTTCACGAGTTTCGTCAGTACGTTACAAAGGATCTTATTAGTGCTTTCAGCCTGACCATTGGCCTCAGGATGATATGGTGCGGATTTCTTGTGAATCACCATAAAATCCTGTAACAAATATTCAATGACTTGGTTTAGAAAGTGAGTACCTCGATCGCTCACTAACTCTATAGGCAGTCCATATCTTGTCAAGACATTTTCAAATAAGAATTTTGCAGTTGTGTGTGCATCATTCTTTTTCGTGGCTTTTGCCTCTACCCATTTCGTCAGATAATCTGTGGCAACAATAATGTATTCAGCATGTGTACCTTTTGCAGGGGGGTTAATGGGTCCTACAAAGTCTATACCCCACTTAGAAAATGCACGTCCGCCCATCATGGGTTTCAATGGCATTTCATCTCTGCGAGTAGGAAACTGAGTTCTTTGGCACACATCACATCTCTTGACATAGGTATGAGCATCCATGTGAAGAGTGGGCCACCATAATCCTGCAAAGAGAATGGCTTTGATTATCCTATCGGGTCCAAAATGACCTCCTGCAACACCTTGGTGTGCAGTCTCTAGTATGCTCAGATAATCGCTCTCATGAACACATTGTCTTAGATATCCATCTCGTCCTCTTTTGTATAGGTTATCGCCAATAAGTGAATAATCTTGAGCTTCCTGCTCTAGACTGCGTTGTCGAGCTAAGGTCATTCCTTGAGGGAATGTGTTCGTCCTCATGTATGTCACTAATTGTTCACTCCAGTCTGGTGTGAGAGACACATCATACAATGTAGCATGCTCTACTGGTGGTCTTTCACAACAAACGTTGCATTCTTTACACAACCTGTAGACATCTTCTTCCATCGTAGGCCAATATACTCCTAATCTATGCAGAGTCTGTAATGTTCGATGTTTTGAATGATGTTGCTTTAGTGCACCTACATGTGCTAATTGCAACCAATTCACATGTTCTGATTCATCTACACAACAAGGAAGAATCTTTTGATTATCCTGTTTATATATGCTTCCTGCCATGATTTGATATCTCTGAGACTTGGTAATCTCTCCCTCTTTGATCTTTATCCTAGGATTCTTGGGTCCATATGTGAGAATAGGTACTATAGGCTTAGCCCATTCTGGTGCTATCTCAAGATTAAACAAGTATGCATCTGGTAGATCATCCGCTACTCCTTGAGGAGCTTCTCCTGAGGTTAATCTTGAAAGGTGGTCAGCTCTAAGATGTGTCTTTCCTTTCCTGACCACGACTTCAAAATCATACTCCATGAGTAATAGAAACCAACGTATCAATCGTCCTGTGTTACATGGTTTGTTAACTAAGTACAATAGGGCTTCATGATCTGTAAAGAACTTGAACTTATTGGCCAACAAGTAGTGCCTAAACTTCTTTACTGTGTAGATCATCCCTAATCCTTCTCGTTCCGTCGTGGTGTAATTTCTTTCTGCTGCGTTCAATTGTCTGCTCGCGTAAGCTATGGGGAGATCTATGTTACCTTCATTCGTGGGTTGTGCTAACACGCATCCTATGGCATAATTGGATGCATCCACATGTACATGGAATGGCTTACTCCAATCTGGGGTAGTCAATATAGGTGTTGAGCACAAGCGTCGTTTAAGTTCATTGAATGAATTTTCACATTCATCTGTCCATTCAAAGTTGGTTAAAAGAGAGTACAAAGGCTTGGCTATGATTGCATACATGTGTATGAATCTCCTATAATATCCGCAATGGCCCATAAATGCCTGTACCTCTTTCACATTAGTTGGTCTAGGTAAGTCTGCAATTACCTTCACCTTTTCCTCATCCGTAGAGATTCCATTTTTTGACACAATGTGTCCTAGAATTTTGCCTTGTCTGACCATGAAAACGCATTTTTCTGGGTTCAAACAAACCTGATATTCTCGACATTTGTCAAATATTTGTCTTAACTCTGGGATATGCGTCTGCCTTACATTTGAATGTGCACATATTTCGTCGACATAAACTTCCAAGCTCTTGCGTAAGAATTCCTTAAAAACATGACACATGAGTCGCTGGAAAGTGGCGGGTGCATTTGTTAAGCCAAATGGCATCACACAAAATGCAAATATGCCCCATTCAGTGGCAAAAGCCGTCTTGTGTTGGTCCTCTGGAGCAATGGCTACTTGATTATAGCCTGAGAATCCATCAAGAAAGCTGTAAACTTCCTTGCCCGCAACTCTTTCCAATAGATGTTCTGTGATGGGAAGAGGATAACTGTCTCTAATCGTGGCGGCATTAACTTTTTTAAGGTTAATACACACACGCAATTTTCCATTCTTTTTGGGCACAACCACAATGGGGGATACCCATTCGGTATGCTCAATTTCGTAAATGAATCCTGCTTCTATCAAGCGATCTATCTCCTCTTTAATCTTCGCAGTGTAGTTATCATTATACGTGTACGGTTTCTGTTTTGTCGGTTTTGCATCTGGAGTCATAGGGATTCTATGAGAACATATATCTGGATCTACTCCTTTCAAATCTTTGTAACTCCAAGCAAAAACATCTCTATATTCGCGCAATAGGGCAACTAGCTCTTCTTCTTCTTCAGTTGTCAAATCATGCCCTATGTATGTACATTTTTCTTCTTCTCCTTCTATGGCTACGATTATTTTCTTGGTTTTCTCTCGGTTATCATATACTTGTCCGTCATTCGCCTTTCTATTAGGCATTCGTACCATGATTCTTCTATCTTCGATTTCATATTTCTTGAAATTCTCGGGTACTTCAAATAAAGATTCTTCGTTTTCTGACATGGTTTCTTTCTTCTTTCTTTTCTTGCCTTCACTCTTAGTAGTCACTCATGTGGCTAACCTCACCTCATTTGTAATTTCCTCGTGTCTCTGAGTGTGAGTCTCTACTTCGTAGAAATATTCTTCCTCTGATGCAAAGAGTGGGTCCATGATAATTGATTCTAAATCAAAATCGCTTGCATCCTCAAATGCATCAGTGTTAGGTTCACACTCTTCTAAAATTGCATCGCACATGATTGGCTCTATCGTGAAAACTGAAATGTCATAGCCATCCTCGTCACAGTTGGGTGTCCATTGTTCTTCATTGATGGCTACATCCATGGTTGCTAGGATTTCTGCCCAACCATGGGGTTCAAACTCTTCGTCAGGGAATACTACAGGTGCATAAGCTGGGTCTTGAAGGGTTCTTGGATGTTGTTCTGCACCTAAGGTCCTGGCTTCTAACCTTTCTTCTTCCTGTTTGGCTACTTTACACATCCATAAATGAGTATCCTCATGCAACCAAGAAGGATCTGATTCTAATGAGTGCACAGATTCCGTCTCTACTGGTGTCTTATGGATGGTATTCCATTGTATTGGGGGTACATCTCTATGTGAATAGTCTTTAAGATTGACTTTGGTAGTCACTCCCAAATGTTGCAAGTACAAAGAATTAGTTCCCCAATCTTGTACAATTTGCAACTGACGCATGAATGGTCGTCCCAATAGCATCTCATAAGCATGATTTTTTGCAAAGTCACAAATGGCAAAGGTATGCTCAAATTCTACACCACAAGGTGAGAGATATGCCTTCTAGTAAGCCTAATGGTTTTTCTATGTGTCCGTCAGCCATTTGTAGCTTCATCCTGGTGGGTCTCAATGCTGGCTTACCCCAACGTTTCCATAAAGCGGTGGTAGCTATGGCTACTCTGGCTCCTGAATCTAAGATGGCTTTCGTGGTGTAGCCCTGATGGGTTATTGGAAGATAAGTGTTACCTTCCTCTCCTTCGCTCACATCTCCAATCTTTTCTACGGGTATCTCTGGTGCCTTATTTTGTGATCCTATTTGTGAGGGAGTAGTAGCAAGCTCAGGGAATTGATTTGCTACATGTTTCCACAATTCTGGTTTTACCTTTAATAACTCCTCCAGAGTAAGGTTACATTGTACTTTGGTATTCTTGATCACTTCCGTGTTTCTAGGGATTACTGATTCTCAATTCCTCACTATTATCGTGGGTGCTCTCATACTAATAGACTTTGCTTCCCAAGGTCCTGTGAACTGAGGTAATTCTTGTAAAGAATTAGATTCAAATCTTGTGTGTTCACTCAGTTGTTCTTCCTCTACATCATCGTAAATAGAGGGAATGTCTTGGGGAAATTGTTCTTGCAAGTCGTTTATTTCTTGAATAGGAGGATGAGTTCCTTGTTCTTTTCTCCATTTCTCTTCTTGGATCTCTCTCAAAAATTCATGTGAGTACCTATGTATGGAAGACAAATTGTCTTGACTTTCTGAGTTGGGTACTTGAGACAGGGATGGTGCATTCCTTTCCTGTGTCTCTGGGACAATAGGGTTCCTAGGCTTATCCTTTTTCTCTTTGCTCTCTATCAAGTATTCTAGCCTCTCCATTAGTCCTTGAAAGTGTAATTCCGGTTTTGCCATGTTATTCCAATTAAGATATCTAGAGGCTTCGAACAAAGCTTGTGCTAGTTCTACCATCTTCATGCAAAGTTTATTTCTCTCAATTTCTCGATCAGCTCGAGGGTAGTTTTTGCTCATTTCAACTACCTGAGGTCCCTCTTTTAATCTAGCCTGATATGCACGAAACATCATGTCTAGATTCTCTGGTATGGGTTCCGCCAAAACTGATCCTGATTTTTGAGCTGGATTCTCTTGATTCAATTCCTGTGAAGTCAATTCTAGGATCTTGGCTCTAGATTCCTTTAAACTTCCTTCCAACTCCGTTATCTTTTTACTCCACTTTCTCTTTATTTTTTCTCTAGAATCTTTCCAAGATTTTGTCTTTTTACTGCTAGATTCTGCAACTTCACTAGTTCGGGCTACTTTCTCTTGATTAAGCTTTTGGTTTTGTAAGAGCGCTTGAGCTCTTGTTATAGCTTGGATAGGCACGTATGTAGGGTTGGATCCATCTGCGTTATTTACAATACCTATCACGTTGATCGGTGTAACATTCGAAGCATTAACAGGGTTCTTAGGACAATCTTTGATTATGTGTTCTTTGCCACAATCGGCGCAAAAGCCTTGGATGTTATAGTACTGTGATTGTCCTGCTATCGGGGGATGTGGACAATCCTTTATGAAATGATCTCCTTGGCACCTAAAGCATGGTGCTCTAGGGCCCTGTGGTCTTTGTTGTCTCAATTGGGGCCGTAGATTTGGGTTTGTGTACATCACATTAGCATAGTCTGGCTCCCAACTAGGTTCCACTGGTGGACTATCATAATGATATGTCTCCACATGTTCTGGTGACTCTGTGTAATATGCGGGTGGACTATCGACATGCGTAGAGTCAAAACTGTTTGAGTGTGGGTCACTCTCTGTGATCAAAGGTGAAGAAGGCACTAAAGCCCTACTTAGGTTCTCTTCTGCAGCAGCGTATTTCACTGAGATGACATTCGCTAGTGGGGGTGGCTGCTGAGCTAAGACGGGTTGAGGTCTCTATTGAGCCTGGTATGGGTAGTTCTGAGGAGGCCTATAGTAATAGGGCTGAGCATTGTATTGGCCTTGATACCTACCTGGCTGCGGGTATGCTTGCGGGTAGTTCTGTCTCACGGTTTGTTTGTTGTATGGGCAGTCCTGAGCCGTATGATTCGTGTATCTTCTCTCAATTGTACAGTATTGGCCACTAGGGTTGGCTTGAGGTTGTGGTGCATTGGGGCACACATTTGCCATATGATCACCACCACAGGTGTAACAACGCTTGTTTGTTAGCACCCTAGGTTTACTAGAAACTCCTAGTTTCTGGGCCACTTTTTCTGCTAGGTCTTCTATCGAGCTAGACAATTTTGTGGATGCTAGAGATGAACAGTCTGAGTCCTTATAGACCTTTGAGAGTTCCAACTCGTCTCCTAAGTTGTCCTCAATGTCTATACAAATTCTTACACATTGCTCTAGCGTTCTGGGTTCTTTTAGGTACACATAGGAGCGTAGTTTAGAGCTCAACAAGCCATCTAGAAACAATGACACTTGCTTAGCTTGCGAGGGTAGCTCTTGCATTGGACATCGTTCAACATATTGTCTAAACCTACGTCCTGCCAGTCTTACTGTTTCTTGAGGGGTCTGTTTAAAGCTATGAATCAACGAAGACGTGTCATGTCTAATCCCACTTTTAGAGAATTCGGTGATGAATGACTCTAAAAAGTGATGGATGTCTCTAAATTGCCCTTGTTGCAATGGTTGGAACCAAGTTAAAGCTGTATTCTTTAACGTTAGTCCAAATGCGTTGTATTGCGTGAACATGTCTTCAACTTGTTCGGCTCTTAGCACTTGCTTGAATTCTGCGACGTGGTCATAGGGATCTCCTGTCCCATCAAAATAATTCTTCATTGATTTCACTAATTGAGTGGGTCTCAATGTTCTTGCGTGTTCACGTGGTCTAGGTAGAGGAAAATCATCTCTACCACCTGGTATTCCATGATCTCTTTGTCTATCCGCTCTATTAGTGTCCGTGGTTGTTCTATCTCTCCCCATGGGATGAGTGAAGCTTACTTCCGGTCTCTCTTTATTTCCCTCTCTTTGATTTCCATGGGCTGAGGATGTTCCTGCCCCTTGTTGACTTGTGTTCATGTTCGTTCTAGATGGAGGGAATACCAATTCACCTCTCCATGTGTATGTGTTTTTAGCGCGGTCAGGCACCACAAAGACTCTTTCTGAAGTCTCATCCAGGTATACAACCTTTCCAGGTGTATCCGGGTCCTTGAACTCGTATATAGTGATGATACCTACCTCACTAAGTATTTCGGTCTTGTATCTCCAAAAGGCTTCATCAGTTTCTTTATTTACAAACAACTCTATGCTTCTGTTGTCTTGAGGGATCCATTCCGGGATTAGTACTCGTGTCAGTACAGATTTCCCTCTAGGTGTTCTAGGCTCTTGTGATGGTTCTTTTCCTTGAGATTTTGTTTCCGTCTCTGGTTGAATCACGCCAAACTCGTTGGTATTGTTTGGCTGCGTACTTAATATGTACATTGTTCCTTCCTTGTCTATGTAAGCGTCTCTCTCGAATTTCACCACCGGACGTTCCAATCCAATGGGTTGATCGGGGTTGTGCATTTGCACCACTTGCCTTCGCAAACCATCCTCATAGATGCGAGCACCTAATCGGTTGGTTCGGAGAAACTCTAGTTGCGTTCTATAGGGTCCTTGTGGTTTTTCTAAATAGGCTACATTCGACCCTCCTTCTGGTCTGTCTGTGCTAAATGCCATTTCTGAATCACTAGTATCTGAGCTTTCGTAGGGATAATTACTATTCAATTGCTGAGCCCACGATCGAGCAGTAGTTCTTACACTTGCCTCTGATGATCTAAGGCTTCGTCGGTCTGACTTACCTATATGTTTGCCCGATCTAAGGTTCATTAATTTTCTTCCTTGCACACTCAGTACACGCTCAGGTCGTCAATGATTCTTTGTTATTACTTTCTTGATTCTTTTTAGTTTTCTTTAGATTCTTGTCTTAATGTATGCGTCAGGAATTTGACTTTCCGTTATAATTTTGAGTTCTGGTTCCGTCAGACTTAGGTTCTTTCCTTTAGGTTTTCGTGTCACACACACCTTTACTTTAGTCTCAGACTTGATAAATTTCACTCTCTTGAACTTGAGGCGTTCCTATCGTCTTAATCCACAATGCTAACGTTTATCCTAAGCTAAGAATTGACTGAGGGGGTTGAGTAATCTTCCAACCTCGAGTCAGCTTTTCTGGTTGCTCTGATGCCCAAGAAGTCGCGCTTCCCAAGCTTTATGCCCTTCACTGCCTTGCCTTGGTTGCCTTTGATTGCCCTTGCTAGACCTGGAAAAATCCAATATTAGACCAATTCACAATTGGATGATCAAGCACTTGAGTATATACACCTTTTAAGTCCCTTCCCTTTTGCCCAACTTTTCAATGTTTGCCCCCTGGCTTTCTAGTCCCAAACTAGGTCAACCTCAAATATGAGCTAAGGGGTCTCCTATGAGTCTAATCACCCAAAAATTTCCCAAAAATAGCCCCAAAATTGGCCAAAAAATGAAACCCTAAAATTTGCGATGGGGGTGCACAATCGCGATGGTCTGAGATGATCGCGATGGTCTGGGACCGTCGCGATGGCGTGAGGGTGCACCGTCGCGATGGCATGAATGTGCACAATCGCGATGGCATGAACTTGGACCGTCGCGATGGCGTGAAATTTGCACAATCGCGATGGTCTGAAGTTGCACCGTCGCGATGGCGTGAACTTGGACCGTCGCGATGGCGTGAAATGGGACCGTCGCGATGGCGTGAAAGTGCACCGTCGCGATGGCGTCAGTCAATGGTCAACATGGACAATCGCGATGGTCCAAAGTGAACCATCGCGATGGTCTGAACGCGATGGCGTGAGCCAACCGCGATGGTCTGGGCGCGATGGCGTGAGCCAATCGCGATGGTCTGAATTTTTGAAATGTCGCGATGGTCTGAAGTGCACCGTCGCGATGGTCTAAATTGCCACGTGGCACCGTCGGCGCGATGGCGTGAGCCAATCGCGATGGCGTGACACAATCGCGATGGTCAGAGACCGTCGCGATGGTCCGGCCAAGCCGTCGCGATGGCGTGAGCCAATCGCGATGGTGTGACACAATCGCAATGGTCAGAGACCGTCGCGATGGTCCACCAAACAGTGATTTTTCCAAATGCAAGTGTGGATTCCTAGAGGCGCTGGTGTCGCCTACACGCTGGTGTGGTCGCTTTCTCCAAATTCCGAACTTTGCAGACCATCGCGATGGTCTGACACAGTCGGCAATTTCTGACAGAAACTGAAAATTTTACCTTTTTGCCGCCTTCCTGATGCACTGGAGCTCTATACCTGCAAGAAAACTCAAGAAAACAAAAGTACACACAAGCACAAAAGTTCTCTCTCACTCTCTCGCATGCACAAATGAGTGGGAATGAGGAGAATGGGTGGATATGGTGAATTTTCTGATTTTTTTGGAGATGAAGATGATGATGCGGTGATGATGATGGAGTGTGGGGGAGGTGAAAAACACTAAAAACTAAGTAAAAACAATAACAAAAACTGAAATTTTTACCTTCCAACGCCACTTCTTGCTATACTCTTACCATCACACATTCGTCCTAGACTCGATCCCCGGCAACGGCGCCAAATTTGGTGTTGCTCTAGCACAATGGTGAGAACCACGTTAAGAAGCTCCACCTCCTTAATGTCAATCCGCGGAAGAGATAGGAGTGATATGAAGATCGTGAATGTGAGATGAAGTGAGAGTGAAGGTGAGAAGCATAGAAATGCACACATGCATGCACACACACTATGAAGAGACAAGCAAGACACAATGGAAGGTGGGAAATTAGCTCTATTACTCAAGAACACTATTACAAGCTCAAAAGAACTCTAAACTCCAACAAGCTAACCTCAAAAATGAGCTCTCTAGCTCTTTTTATAGTTTCTAGACTAGTTTTGACCGGTTTCACATCTAGTGACCGGCATAGTTAAAAAATAGGTCCTAGATGCTATTTGGAACGGTAAAGAAAATTGGTACGCGCATTCTACCTAAGCTCCTCAAGCTCGAGGACTCCTCGGCTTGCACAAAATGGAGCTATGGATTACAAAATGGGGTTTTCTATGTTACAAATGTTACAATTAGTGATAAAAATCACTGTTGAATGTTTGAAGAAATAATAAGAAACATATTTGTTTGAAAAATTGATCCGACTGGCTCCCTGCTCCGTCGTTACATGCTTCCGTGGCGTCTGTGCCTCTGGCTGCCTCCAACAGTCGGGGAGGTGAGACTGGGGAGAAGGTTAATGGCGGTGGGAATGGGAAAAGGGGTCATGGAGGTGTGGGGAAGGACGGGAAAGATGGATGGAGGAATGGGTTGAATGGAAAGGTGGATGTGTGAGGGGGTAGACTGGGTCTAATGGGTGCAGGAATTGTGGGGTGAGTGGTCGTCAAGACGATTTCTGCTACGCCACCGGCGAATGAAGATGTTGGTATGGGAGAAGGAGGGTGAATAGGGGAGGCTGGAGGGATGGGCGGTGATGGAGGAGCAGTTGGGGTGGTCGGTACTTCAGTGACTACTGAGGTATGTACAGTTGTAGCGCGGGGTGGGGAATCTACAAGGATGGTTCCTGCTGCCAACGAACTTTCGGGGACGAGGCGTGCCTCCCTGGCTTGTTCTGAAGACTGTGCTCCTGTTGGTACACGAATGTATTCGCCGGGCTTTGAAAGTAGTCGTACTCTGCGGTGTGGAGGTGATCGCAATCCGGGTGGATCGGGTCCGGTCGTGGCACACACAGGGTGTATGAAGCTAATGAATGTTGGAAGGTTTAAGGACATGAAAGTGAAATTAATGTTAAGAATGGAGAAGAGAGAGATTTTGAAATAATTATGGGAATGGGAATGTAGGTGTGCAAGTTAGATTGATGACATGAATGATAAGAATGAAAGAGAACCATACACACGAATCAAATTTGGAAGGAAGAATGGTCCGTTGGAGGAGCTTCTTAAACACTTCCTAATTCTAATCCATATGTATAGCCTTCTTTGGATGATATGTATGCATGATGAGAATAGATGGAATCCTTACACATAAATCAGTTTCGAAAGGAAGAATGGTCCAATATTGGAGCTTCTTATACACTTTCAGAAATTAATAAATATGTATGGATTTGTATGGATTATATGCATGCAAGTGAATTATGATGATGGATTTTACTCACAAGCTCAAAGAAACATCCTCACTGGTCCAACGCAATACTGCGGAGCCTTCTCACACATAGAAGAAATAGAAGACATGTAAAAATACTTAAGAGACTGAGAGAGGTGACAAGAGACAAGTGACAAGTGACATGAATTAAAAGAATTTGAATTAAGTTATATGTAAAAGATCGTCGTGGTACGTCATGCTAAGCAGTCTACTGATCAAAGGTGGTTCCGACCCTCAAACCATGACAGTTCAACCGAATGTCACACGTAAGAAGGTGAGTTCCACTCCAGTGACCCTATGTCTGTCTAGGCTCGTAATGTCTAACTAAAGAAGTCTAAGACTCATTAAAATCAGCTCTAACTCACTCACACGCTCCACTGAGGGTGAGTCAAGATAGAGATGCTGGTTTCAAGAGCCTATCCTAAATTGGAGTTCTAACTTAAATTTGAAACTAGGTTCTATACTCATACTAGCTCACCTTGGATCCTCACTCGCTCAACCGAGGGTGATCGTCTCAAGGAAACCATAAGCTAGCATGAGCCCTATGGATGCCTAACAATGATGCTCTAGGAGTTTGGAGGGGGGTTTATATAGTTTTTTGAATGAATTTGGGCCCTTGGATCTAGAGAAATCAACTCTCAACTCTAGGATCACTACTTTTGATTACAACCATTTGATTAATCAAATCAATGGCTTGGAATTGTTCTTTCTATCAAATCTAGTGTAAAGGAGTGAAATTTAGGCGCCCTCATTCTCCACCATTGGATCTGGGGATGATCTGGACTGTCCAATCAGTGCTGACATCATTTTGGATAAGATAAGCCACTATTTTTGGAGAAAAGCTGCATTATTGATCTTTGATTGTCAAAACAATCTTCTTTTATGGAAAAACTCGTGGATCCTCCTTGCTTTAAGCATAAGTGCATCTCCACCCTTGAATATGAGCTCATCTTGATCGTACAACATGGCTCAATCAGCTTTCGCCATGTGGTGGCCCTTCAACCCTTCAATTTGCTTAAACTAGAAAACTGTGGTGATCCTGAAAACTGGACTTTGTACTCTTTGACCCTCCAAATAGGCTTTGATGAAGATGAAACATTGTAGGACTATGTTTCCAAAGATCTCCTTCAGGAATATGCAGAAAAAACTCCCATCTGAATCTAACTTGTACAAGTTTGACTACATTTGGAAGCTTGCAAGGTGGCATTAAGGTGTCTAGGAAGCTCGGATAGCCTTGAAACTTTATACAAATATGTAGCCACATATGGTCTTTATACATGCCAAACCATATGGCTAACATAATTTTCTATACAAGAATTTGTAGGGTCAAACTAGAAAAATTACATTTTTACAAAATGAACATAGCATATCAATGTGCTACAAAATCCATTTTCTGCTGAAATTTGGGCTATAGATTGCCTTTGACAATCTTTACAAGTATATGGATTTTCATCTAATTTGGTGACAATGAAATTTTTGCCCTAATTTCCCAACTTTGACCAGCTTTGACCAGCTTTGACCGCTACCATGGACTTTCTTGATTTCTTTGAAACTTTGTATGTGACCTTCCTTTGACATCCTTGATGCATCCTGGACTTCTCGGGGAATTCTGGCTACCTTCACCAAATATGTTTTTTGTAGGCCTTCACAAGTGAGAGAGGAGAGAAAATCTCGACGACATTCGCCCCCACTAAACCTGCGATTCCTCCGGAAGCGCCACTCTAGCATCTCTGAAAAACAAAATGTTCCAGGCATCAAATTCTTTTATAGGCAACATAAGAAACATGGAAGGAAAATTGATTATAGCATGAATAAGTAGGTAACGCGACATGAAGAAAAATTTGCATGAAAGAAAGAATTGAAACAGGCAACATGAATATGCATGAACAAATAGGCAACATATATGCAAATGAACAAGCAACATTGGCAACAAGAAAGAAAAAAAACAAGCATCAATATGAAGTGGAAGTGGATGTATTGAGTCGTTTTAAGCATCAGTTCCTCTCATCTTGAAGAAAATTTTGTACCTTTTTCATAAAGCAATCTACCTTAAATATGATTATAAACAAAGATTTAGGATTTTCAAGAGACATCTTTCATCTTTAGCTTATTTTTAGATCAACTCCTTTCCTACATAAATATGAATATGCTCTTTCTCTAATAACATGCAAGGAAATCTAACTAAACTCCACTAATGCATAAATCTGCCTATATAGCCCATGATTTATTCTACTCTGCCTCTTTATCCTCCTTTGGCTTGCTCTTTTTTTTTTTTTTTTTTTTATGATGATGATTCGGCAACTTTATGGTTACGATCACTTTTTTGGGGTGGAAGAAAGTGTAAACTTCTTGGTAACATGTAGCAACTTTTTTTTTTTTTGATGACGGGGAAAAATTAAACCCCGATACAAGGTACAACCATTTTTGATGACGGAGAACAGTCGTTTTAAACTCCAAAACAAGTGCTGTGAGGTGGACTAAAGATGTAGAAACATGCAATAGCAGGAGCTAGGATTTCAACAATTATGCTTTCGATATAGGATACATATGCATGTTTATATATGAAAGTCATGTCACCAAAATAAACCTCCAAATCTACATGCCCTATCTTTCCACAATCCTAGATTATAATCAATTCCTTAGTAGATAAGTTACTACTTAAGATACAATTTTACACAAGTAGAGAAATCATCATTTGCCTTTTTTGACTCAAGTGATGTGGATATGCAATGTGATGCAAAGATTGAAAAAAACATGCATGAAACAAGCATGGAAAAAAAAATAGAATGAACTTGATAAAAAACAAAGCAAGATGAACTTGAAAAATTAATTATATTTTTATACTTTTTTTTTAATTCCTTTTTTTTATTTTTTATTTTTTTATTTTTTTATTTTTTTATTTTTAACATGGATACTCCTGTTTATGAATCGGCCTCATTGTTTTCATCTTCTTCGATGTCCTCATCCAAAATGTACTCATCATTATCACGTTTCTTGAATAGCTTTATCCTTTTACCTGCAATCAAAGTTTTTAGTGCAACACCATTTAATTCACAAAGAGCATACGTACCATTGTTGTTGACTTTTGATACTATGTATGGCCCAAACCACCGTTGAGTGAGCTTTTTGCGTGCATCATATTGAGAGTCGAATGTACTATCATAAATGAGCACCCAATCTCCTACTTCAATTGTCTTAGGACGCAATCGATGAGTTTTATCAAAATAATGCTTGTTCTTCATTCTAGATTCTCTTAATTTTTCAACAGCATCATCAAGTCTTAATTTACCTTGTTCTAACTGTTTAATACGCAAACTCAAAAAATCATCAGTAGACATGTTTTCAGACCAAGGCAAATTTGACCATGCAGAAATATGAGACTGAATTGGAAACAATGGTTTTTGACAGTACATGAGTTCAGCAGGCATATACCCAGTAGTGCGTGTGCACGTCATTCTATCTGCCCAAAGTGCAAAAGGTAAGAATTTAGGCCATTGTTTGATGTCACCGTTACATGCTTTAGATATGGCTTTCACAATAGGTGGATGCCCTCTCTCTATTTTACCATTGGCCTCTGGATTATATGCAGTGGTGAGAGACAAACGAATACCGTGACGCTCAAAGAACTCTTTAGCTTCTCTCGCATTTAACTCTCCACGATCGGCAACTACTTTCTCTATGTACCCAAAGCGACTTATGACATCTTCAAGCAAGAATTTGCAAACATTGGAAGTGGTCTTAGATTGTAGTGCACGTCCCTCTACATGATTAGTTAAGTCTTCTCTTGCAAGTACAATGTAACGCATTTTGTCAATACCTTTAGGCATAGTTACAAGATCTACTACCCACTTGTAGTGAATACAAGGTGGATAAGTAGGATGCAACGGATCTCTATGTTTGACTGATGAATGAAGTTGACAAGTAGAACATGTAGAAACATAGCTACTAATGTCAACATACATCCTAGGCCAATAATAGGCACTTCTAATTTTTTCATATGTTCCAAAAAATCCTTTATGACCTGCCCATAATGTCTCATGCATTTCCTTCATTACTTGCAATTGAAGACCTCGTTTTCCTAGTACTCGTTGTGGATTCTTAACCTTACCCTTAGCATTTCTCCAAAGATAACCATTACATAGGAAAAAGTTATAAGCTCGTTTCCTAATGTTACGGAATCTATTCGTAGTCCAGTTAGGTAATGGTTGTAGTGTACTAAGATACTTTCCTATGTCTCTCCATTCATTTTCGTACTCAGACTCATGAAATTGCTCATACTCATATATATGTGGAACATAGTCAACTAAATTCACATTCTTTATTAGATCACTTTCAAGATCATCATCAAATCTAGCTCTCGATAACATATCAGCAACTGAGTTTGACTTACCTGAAATATGAACTAATTCAGGATTTATGAACTTAATATATGAGATCCATCTAAGCATGGCTATATCAGGAGATGAACAATTGGCTATCATTCCAATGAGAGGCAAACAATCAGTCTCAACTTTGACATTTGCACCAATGAAATATTCTTTGTCTGTTTTCAAAGCTGTTACCATACCCCATAGTTCTCGTTTGATCTGTGGATATTTTTGTTGTGTTTCATGTAGAATTTTGGCACCAAACCTAATTGCATATCTATTCCCTTCACTAACATCTTGACTTATGACCCAACCTATACCAATAGGACTAGTATCAACAGTCAATATAATAGGTTTGTTAGCAGAATAGTCTACACGCTTAAGGATGGGAGCTTTAAGCAATAATTTCTTCAATTTACGCATAGCTTGAGTGTGTTTGTCAGTCCAAATAAATTTTCGTTTCTTCCTCAACAAGTCATAAAGACAATCAGCAACATGAGCAAAGTGAGGGATCCAAATAACATAAAAGATGCAAGCACCAAGAAATCTATGTACCTCACTCACGTTGTTACATGTTTCAGAAATCTTGCTAATGGCATCAACTTTTTGTGGGTATGGCTTTCGACCATAATGGCCACATAAATGTCCAACAATAAGTACCTCGTTGACACCAAAAACATATTTCTCTATGGAAAATGTGAGACCTACCTCTTCAAATCGTTGAAATATTGTTTCACAATCAGAGATATGGTCAAGAATAAATTTACGACATCCCGATGAATCTAAAGTAATGTCCTTTACACGTTCCTCACTCCCTTTAATTGGAATATCATCAATGAATGGCATAGTTATATGAGGGATAAAGTCATGTAAGACCATATTCATAGCACTCATCATATGAGCCACAGAATTAGTCGCTCCTTGAGGTAAAGTACACATTCGCACTAAGCCTAAAGGAGTTTTCATTGTGGTTATGTCACGACCGTCAATTGCTAACTGGAATTGGTCATATCCAGAATATAAATCACCCATTGAATAGATAGAATGTCCTGAAAATGATTCAGCAAACTCATCTACAATGGGTCCTATTCCTACATTCCTTATGGTGACTTTATTGACGGGTTGGAGATCTTGAATAAAACGTAGTTTCCCATTCTTTTTAGGCACAGTGAACCATCTGTTTGAGTAAGGTGCAAAAGATGGCTCTAAAATTCTCATGTTTATCTTCTCCTTAAGTAGTTTCATTAGCTCAGGTAAGTGAGCCTTTGGAACAGGTATAGGACGAAGATTCCATGGAATATGTGGAATAGTAAAGATTATCATGGGTGCAACTAGCTTAGGATCTACACAACCAATCTCATGAGGATACATAGTAAAGGCTTTTCCATGGCTACGTATAACTCTCTCAAATTTATCTCTCTCTGCTGGCAAAAGAAAGTCATCATCTCTACCAATTCTCACATGTTTGATTGTCTCATCCGTGAATTTATGTCCTATGTTTTTCTTATCCCGAAGAATTGGATCATTTTTCACATCAATAATTTTTTCATTACTTCCTTGAGGTAATGGTTGAGCTATGGGTTTGATTTTTTTGTCTACAGTTTTGTACTTTGTTTCAACTAAGGCATCATGTGTTTGGTTAAATTTTGAGCACTTGTCAACATTGAGAGCATACTCTTGGATTAGAGCATACTCATCAAGGGAAGAAAGAAGAATAATATGGGAATTAGAATTTTGTTGAAGACATAACTCTAACTCCTCAAGAGTAGAGAAACAATGAGATGTCTCAATCACATGCTCAATGTTCTCATCATGTTCCATGATTTTGTTGTTTTTATAATTTTTTTGGGTTTTTTGGATAAAAGACTTGGACAATTGACTCTTATGAAGAAAATCTAATCTAGAATGTGGAAAACAAAGTGACAAACTATTGTACATGTTGGTTGGATGCGAGATGTCAAACCAATATCCACTATTGTCCCGCTCAACAATGGATTCTATCCGAAATTTTGATCATATGTAGCTCCAAACATGAATCGAGGTGCACAATCACTACAAGCATGCTCATGACCATGAGTAACAATAGGTTTCTTTCTAATTGACAATCGATTCCTAGGATGATTCACTCCTACTGTCATGACTTGAAGTGATTGCATTCCATCCTTAGACTTGAATCTAGCATAGGTAGACCCATCATCCATGGCTTTAGTTTCCATACGACTCTCACAAATAAAGGGTTGACCTAAGAGAACTTCGTAGGAGCAATTATCTTGAATAAAAAAGTGAAACTCTTCTGTGATTCCTCCTATGGATATGGGCACACTAGCACAAGCTCCATACAGGGTACCTACACCATTATCTGCAGTTCTCATACGCCATCCACAATCTTTATCTATGGGCCATCGAAACTTATCATAGACTTCTCTTGAAATCACATTGATTTCAGAGCCGGAATCTACTAATGCATTTACAGTGATAGTGTTCTTATCATTTCCTATTTTAACATGCATCTCTGATGTACCTCTAGACCAAAATGTTCTTTTAAAGTGACTTTCAGGATTGTTTTCATGATTTTCATGATCAGGTTGAATAGGTCCTAAGAAATTTTTATTAACATTTACTTCATCATCATCAAAGTCCTCTTCATCAGATTCATCAAAGTTTAAGGCTTCATTCATAGCTTGATCTTGATCTAGAGAATCTTGCATCTCACTATCTAGATTAAGCGGAAACCTCTTCCTTTTAATTAGGCCGATAAAGTTATCTTTAAAAACAGGCTTTGCAATAGAGAAAACTTGTTCTAAAGACATAGTCACTTGACTCTTAAGCAAAATGTCATCTAAAATCTCCATAGGATCTATTTTTCTCTCAATTTCTGAAATCAAGATGGCTTTAGGTTTTCTCTTTGGTTTCTTTTGTTTTTGCTCAGGATCTTGTTTCTGTTCATGTTCTCGTGTTTGGTCTTCAGTTTGTTTTGATTGTTCTTGTTTATTTAAAGGCTTTGGTTCTGTTTTTCTTTGCTTTGTCTTCTTCCCTTTTTGTTTCTCCTCTTGTTTTTGTTCATTGGGTTGTGATTCTTGTTGTTTATCTTTGGATTGTGATGTTTCTCCCTGCTCTATGATTGTTTCTATTCCCGACGAAGATGTGCACGATACTGTGAGAAATCCAATGCAACACTCAAGAAGAATGATGATGATGATATGATGAGAAAAATATGAAACAAAGGATATGGATCACAACCTCCCAACAAGATCAGAAGCAAATGCCACGAAGCGTTTCACGTCGGGTTCAAATGTGGAGGTGATCGCAATCCGGGTGGATCGGGTCCGGTCGTGGCACACACAGGGTGTATGAAGCTAATGAATGTTGGAAGGTTTAAGGACATGAAAGTGAAATTAATGTTGAGAATGGAGAAGAGGGAGATTTTGAAATAATTATGGGAATGGGAATGTAGGTGTGCAAGTTAGATTGATGACATGAATGATAAGAATGAAAGAGAACCATACACACGAATCAAATTTGGAAGGAAGAATGGTCCATTGGAGGAGCTTCTTAAACACTTCCTAATTCTAATCCATATGTATAGCCTTCTTTGGATGATATGTATGCATGATGAGAATAGATGGAATCCTTACACATAAATCAGTTCCGAAAGGAAGAATGGTCCAATATTGGAGCTTCTTATACACTTTCAGAAATTAATAAATATGTATGGATTTGTATGGATTATATGCATGCAAGTGAATTATGATGATGGATTTTACTCACAAGCTCAAAGAAACATCCTCACTGGTTCAACGCAATACTGCAGAGCCTTCTCACACATAGAAGAAATAGAAGACATGTAAAAATACTTAAGAGACTGAGAGAGGTGACAAGAGACAAGTGACAAGTGACATGAATTAAAAGAATTTGAATTAAGTTATATGTAAAAGATCGTCGTGGTACGTCATGCTAAGGAGTCTACTGATCAAAGGTGGTTCCGACCCTCAAACCATGACAGTTCAACCGAATGTCACACGTAAGAAGGTGAGTTCCACTCCAGTGACCCTATGTCTGTCTAGGCTCGTAACGTCTAACTAAAGAAGTCTAAGACTCATTAAAATCAGCTCTAACTCACTCACACGCTCCACCGAGGGTGAGTCAAGATAGAGATGCTGGTTTCAAGAGCCTATCCTAAATTGGAGTTCTAACTTAAATTTGAAACTAGGTTCTATACTCATACTAGCTCACCTTGGATACTCACTCGCTCAACCGAGGGTGATCGTCTCAAGGAAACCGTAAGCTAGCATGAGCCCTATGGATGCCTAACAATGATGCTCTAGGAGTTTGGAGGGGGGTTTATATAGTTTTTTGAATGAATTTGGGCCCTTGGATCTAGAGAAATCAACTCTCAACTCTAGGATCACTACTTTTGATTACAACCATTTGATTAATCAAATCAATGGCTTGGAATTGTTCTTTCTATCAAATCTAGTGTAAAGGAGTGAAATTTAGGCGCCCTCATTCTCCACCATTGGATCTGGGGATGATCTGGACCGTCCGATCAGTGCTGACATCATTTTGGATAAGACAAGCCACTATTTTTGGAGAAAAGCTGCATTATTGATCTTTGATTGTCAAAACAATCTTCTTTTATGGAAAAACTCGTGGATCCTCCTTGCTTTAAGCATAAGTGCATCTCCACCCTTGAATATGAGCTCATCTTGATCGTACAACATGGCTCAATCAGCTTTCGCCATGTGGTGGCCCTTCAACCCTTCAATTTGCTTAAACTAGAAAACTGCGGTGGTCCTGAAAACTGGACTTTGTACTCTTTGACCCTCCAAATAGGCTTTGATGAAGATGAAACATTGTAGGACTATGTTTCCAAAGATCTCATTCAGGAATATGCAGAAAAAACTCCCATCTGAATCTAACTTGTACAAGTTTGACTACATTTGGAAGCTTGCAAGGTGGCATTAAGGTGTCTAGGAAGCTCGGATAGCCTTGAAACTTTATACAAATATGTAGCCACATATGGTCTTTATACATGCCAAACCATATGGCTAACATAATTTTCTATACAAGAATTTGTAGGGTCAAACTAGAAAAATTACATTTTTACAAAATGAACATAGCATATCAATGTGCTACAAAATCCATTTTCTGCTAAAATTTGGGCTATAGATTGCCTTTGACAATCTTTACAAGTATATGGATTTTCATCTAATTTGGTGACAATGAAATTTTTGCCCTAATTTCCCAACTTTGACCAGCTTTGACCAGCTTTGACCGCTACCATGGACTTTCTTGATTTCTTTGAAACTTTGTATGTGACCTTCCTTTGACATCCTCGATGCATCCTGGACTTCTCGGGGAATTCTGGCTACCTTCACCAAATATGTTTTTTGTAGGCCTTCACAAGTGAGAGAGGAGAGAAAATCTCGACGACAGCGGGGGTCAAACTATGGTAGTGGCTTTCTTTGCAAGTACCTAAGTGCTTCGTTGGAGCCTACTGATTTGACTAACTCTCTGAATCCTTTGATGTATGCGTCTTCGAATCCGCCTGTGACAAGTTCTTGTTCTATTATCGCTTGACTCTCTTCCTCAGTCAACTTTTTGCGTGCCCAAACCTTTTCCATAGTTCTATACAGCTTCTTAATAGCCAGTGTGTAAGCGGCTGCTTCGTAAGTTTCATCTTCATGGGTACTTGTATCACCATGTGTGTCTATTTGTTGGCCTTGGCCATCTGTCTGTTCATGCTCTTGGGATTCGTGAGTGCCCTGGCTGGCTTCGTCATCGCCTTCGTCGTCATCGGTTGCTGTTCTTTCCTCATCGGAGCTAGATACAATCTGTCCTTGTGGCTGATCCCTGGGTGTGTTAGGGTAGCTAGGCCTTTCATATTCTTGAGAAAACAGTTGTCCTTCTGAAAATTGGAACTCATTGGAGAATGCATCGGGCATTTCAAAATCAAAAGTTGGATCCAGTGGTGCTGTTTGTTCTGCTTCTAAATGGGGTATTGGAAAAGAGAAAGCTTCTGCACCAATAGTGGTGGGAATTTCAGCTGCTGTGGTGATAGGTTCTGTGGTTGTGGCTGCTTGGGGTGCAACCGTATTGGTGGTGCCCTTCGGCGTAACTGGTTTTGATAACCGTATACGAATTGGTGGAACCGTGGGAGTGGCTGCGGTCGGTGACTGCTCTGGAGATGGTTGTGGTGAGGGTGATTCTGGAACTTGTAGGCACGGGATAGTTCCTCTCATGCGTTTTCCGGCTCTGCCTTTGCTAGCCTTTCTAGCTTTCTTAGTGGTCCCTTTGAATGCTTTCAGTTCCTCACTGGTCATTGCACGTTCGATCGGCAGGTCATATGCCAAGCACATATATATAATCCTTGTAAGTGCACAACACCCATTGATGACTTTCTTTCGTTCCCATCTATGTTGTGCCAAGTAGAGCTGATCAATTATCCAGCTAGCTAGATCAACCGTTTGGGGTCCAGTACATGCTAAGTATAATCCAAACCAGATTCTTTTGTGGGGCATGGTAAAACAATCCTGAGCTGGGAAAGCAAAATGCTGCATGCATATCCGTAATGGCTTGGAGAGCTCAGGTGTTATAGCAGAAATATCCTCCCACTTAGTTACGTCGCCACATTTCATCTGCTCTGGGACTAGTCGTTCTCGCTCCGTCGGAGTATGCGTTCCATGTATTTTGAGAGCTGCACGAATTAAATCTTTGGACAAATAAAACCTTCTGAATGGAGGGTCATTTACCAAGGATGGTAACATGAATGTTCCAGGTAGATCCTTGTTCTCTGAAGCTGTCAAGGTGGTTACTAGGTAAAAGCATCTGTAAAAATCGGGTTTAGGCAGAGGGTCACTAAAATATTCTGTAAATCCCGCTCGTGCCCCAATGTGCGTTAAATCTTGTGTATTCTGCAGTCCTTCAAATTCTCTTGAAAAGAACTGGTACTTGGTCCATGTGCGAAGATCAAATGCCAAATTGGCCTCAAATATGAAATCAGCGTCTGCTAATGGTCCTGCTAGGCCTTGAAACCAGTGAGAATTACGATGAATCTTCTCAGTATATCCTCTAGGAGGATCGTCGATTGGCATGGGTCCTGGAAAACCTTGAAACTCTGGTGGTTGCATCGTAGGATAAGATTCCGCGAGTAATTCTCCAATATTGGCCATTGGTGTGCTTGGGCCAGCTTCTGATGGTCCTTCTTCGGTTTGCATGATGACTGACGAGCTAATGGAAAAGATCTGCTACAAAATATTAGCACATTAGTATGGAAATTAATTATGATCCCATTAAGGTGAGACCGCAATCCCTTTCCATAACCGATGTGTAACCCGTGTAGCCAAGTGTCATGAAGTGATTGATGCAATGATTATTTGCAAAACTAATGCAGGTCTCTAGACGCCTACATTGTCAGATTATGCATACATTTCTTGATGAGCTTTTATTATGCATGATGTGGGGTTTTGGTGTATGAATTTATACAAGGTTTGGTTGAGGGTGAATTATTACAAGGGTGGAGTTTAAACGGGGTGGGAGAATTGTTAGATAAGGAGGTACAAGAAGACGTCTGGATACGTTTCGGTATCCATTTCCTAAGAGTCTTGGAGTGGGTGGTATGTTTCTGCTGAGGGACAAAAAGTGGTATCGGGTTTGGTGGTATTGAGGGATGGAAAGATTTCTGAGGGGTATATATTACATGGCTTGAGGGTTGGGCTATAATACATTGTTTGGGTACCCAAATCTGCATGGGTGTGGGTCGATTGATAAGATACTTCTTGGCGATCCAAATCTGCCGAGTATTTGTACTTGGGGAAGAAGATCGAGGGGACTTTGGATGCTGACTCTGCTTCTGTTGAAACTTTGTCCTGTTCTCGTCTGCAGTGTTGCCAATAGCCTGTGGTTGCTGTCCTTTTGGCACCCATATTTGTTTCGTGCCACTTGTTCTGTGATGTTGATACTGCTGCTTTCTTTGCCTTGTCTGGTGGTGTCGTCGGTCTGGGTTCCTCTGTTGTGGTTGACTCGTTCGTGGTTGGGTTTGAGAGGTCCATTGGACGCTCTGCTTTGGAAAAGAAGGGAGATCCAACACTTGCGTGACCTGGCCATTAGGAAGTGATTCGTTATTTATCTTTAATCTAGGCCAGTCCGCAGCAAGTTTGGAAGGATGAGCACCGCAGGGTGTTGTGCTCATTTGGCCGCTGATGCAACCCACCTGACCGCTGATTGTGTCCATCTACCCCAGCGGTTGGGTAGCTGCCCCTTCTAGTTTGCAGGAAGCCCCAGGGAAGATCTCCTGTCGTCCTTCTGATTGACAACTGTCCATAGCCAAGCCCGAGTGGGTTGGTGTAGACGTAACGTGACTGATCTGACCCAAGATCTCCCGGTCTTCCATCGCATGCATTTCATAGGGTCTAGGGTTACAAACCTCAGTTGGAATGCCGTTAGGGAAGTCAAGCGGTATCACTCGCTTCTGTTCTAAGGTTCCAATCTGTAAGGAGCCTTGTCTAAGATTTAGGTCCACTGAGTGATCGTATAGCCAATCTTGGCCAAGGATTAGGGGTTCTATCAGGTCTTCATCATGGCACACTAGTAGCTTCGCTGTCATGGTCACTTCCTTAATGAGGATAGGAAGGTCCACCTCACCCATGCAAGGGGTTTCCATGCCTCCTAGCCCTATGAGGTATGCCTCAATTGGCCGCATTTCTATTCCTGAATCCTTATAGTGGGACCATCTAATCGCACTAGTCGCAGCACCTGAGTCAATTAAAGCCCTGAGCTCTTGGCAAGGGTTGTCGTGCTCTAGCCTGACTGTAATGAATGGTCTCCTGTCCACTATACTAGGATGAGTGGTTGACTTTACTTGACACATGGACATGGGATATCTAGGTGTAGTTTCCAGATGGTTATAATGTTCTCTCCCTAGTCCTTGTCTTCTTAACTTCATGCGTTTAATGCGTTTTATTGCTTCTGCCTGAGCTTCCGCTCGTATTCTATTTTCTTCCTCCTTATGCTTCTTTGCCAACGTGAGTTGTCTAAGCATATCCTCAGTAAGAGGTTCCTGATATAGCTTGACTCTACAGCCACTAATATAATTAGGCATTACGTCTCCTTCTAAGGTGGCTAACTGTACTGCTCCACTTGTTGAGAGTCTGTTAATGATCATAGGTCCATAACCTCGCTTTTCTAACTTACGTTTGTGTTGCTTTAGCATATATACTAGAACTAAATCTCCTTCTTTTAGGCCTTTATCTTTCACATGTGCATCAAAATATGCTTTCTGTCGCTTCTTCGCTGCATATATTCCTGCTGCTCCCTTTAGCCTGGTTTCTCCTAATCGTTCCAAGTCCATTATTCTTGCTGATAATTCATGGCCGGTCCACTGATGTTCTTGTGCAACCTTAAGGGTCAGTATCAAGAAGTCCAAAGGAAGCACAGCATTCTGACCAAAAACCATTTGAAAGGGAGTTGCATTGAGTACGGTCTTATAGGCCACTCGATATGCCCAAACAGCGTGGTGTAACTGTTTGTCCCAATCTGAACGTTTGTTGTTCACGAGTTTCGTCAGTACGTTACAAAGGATCTTATTAGTGCTTTCAGCCTGACCATTGGCCTGAGGATGATATGGTGCGGATTTCTTGTGAATAACCATAAAATCCTGTAACAAATATTCAATGACTTGGTTTAGAAAGTGAGTGCCTCGATCGCTCACTAACTCTATAGGCAGTCCATATCTTGTAAAGACATTCTCAAATAAGAATTTTGCAGTTGTGTGTGCATCATTCTTTTTCGTGGCTTTTGCCTCTACCCATTTCGTAAGATAATCTGTGGCAACAATAATGTATTCGGCATGTGTACCTTTTGCAGGGGGGTTAATGGGTCCTACAAAGTCTATACCCCACTTAGAAAATGCACGTCCACCCATCATGGGTTTCAATGGCATTTCATCTCTGCGAGTAGGAACTTGAGTTCTTTGGCACACATCACATCTCTTAACATAGGTATGAGCATCCATGTGAAGAGTGGGCCACCATAATCCTGCAAAGAGGATGGCTTTGATTATCCTATCGGGTCCAAAATGACCTCCTGCAACACCTTGGTGTGCAGTCTCTAGTATGCTCAGATAATCGCTTTCATGAACACATTGTCTTAGATATCCATCTCATCCTCTTTTGTATAGATTATCGCCAATAAGTGAATAGTCTTGAGCTTCCTGCTATAGACTGCGTTGTCGTGCTAAGGTCATTCCTTGAGGGAATGTCTTCGTCCTCAAATATGTCACTAAAGGTTCACTCCAGACTGGTGTGAGAGACACGTGATATAATGTAGCATGCTCTACTGGTGGTCTTTCACAACAAACATTGCATTCCTTACACAACTTGTAGACATCTGCTTCCATCGAAGGCCAATATACTCCTAGTCTATGCAGAGTCTGTAGTGTTCGATGTTTCGAATGATGTTGCTTTAATGCTCCTACGTGTGCTAATTGCAACCAATTTGCATGTTCTGATTCATCTACACAACAAGCAAGAATCTTTTGATTATCCTGTTTATATATGCTTCCTGCTATGATTTGGTATCTCTGAGATTTGGTAATCTCTCCTTCTTTGATCTTTATCTTAGGATTCTTGGGTCCGTATGTCAGAATAGGGACTATAGGTTTAGCCCATTCTGGTGCTATCTCAAGATTAAACAAATAAGCATCTGGTAATTCATCCGCTATTCCTTGAGGAGCTTCTCCTGAGGTTAATCTCGAAAGGTGGTCAGCTCTAAGATGTGTCTTTCCTTTCCTGACTACTACTTCAAAATCATACTCCATGAGTAGTAGAAACCAACGTATCAATCGTCCTGTGTTACATGGTTTGTTGACTAGGTACAATAGGGCTTGATGATCAGTAAAGAACTTGAACTTGTTTGCCAACAAATAGTGTCTGAACTTCTTTACCGCGTAGATCATCCCTAATCCTTCTCGTTCCGTAGTGGTGTAATTTCTTTCTGCTGCGTTCAATTGTCTGCTAGCATAAGCTATGGGGAGATCTATGTTACCTTCCTTCGTGGGTTGTGCTAACACACATCCTATGGCATAATTGGATGCATCCACATGTACATGGAATGGCTTACTCCAATCTGGTGTAGTCAATATAGGTGCTGAGCACAAGCGTCGTTTGAGTTCATTGAATGAATTTTCACATTCATCTGTCCATTCAAAGTTGGTTTAAAGAGAGTACAAAGGCTTGGCTATGATTGCATACATGTGTATCAATCTCCT
Organism: Ceratopteris richardii; assembly: GCA_020310875.1. Taxonomy (NCBI): domain Eukaryota; kingdom Viridiplantae; phylum Streptophyta; class Polypodiopsida; order Polypodiales; family Pteridaceae; genus Ceratopteris; species Ceratopteris richardii. The sequence continues at coordinate 79,289,253 of CM035413.1, forward strand.
ATAATAACCACAATGGCCCATAAATGCCTGTACCTCTTTCACATTAGTTGGTCTAGGTAATTCTGCAATTACCTTCACTTTTTCCTCATCCGTAGAGATTCCATTTTTTGACACAATGTGTCCTAGAATTTTGCCTTGTCTGACCATGAAAACACATTTTTCTGGGTTCAAACAAACCTGATATTCTTGACATTTGTCAAATATTTGTCTTAACTCTGGGATATGTTTGAATGTGCACATAAGTCATCGACATAAACTTCCAAACTCTTGCGTAAGAATTCCTTAAAAACATGACACATGAGTCGCTGGAAAGTGGCGGGTGCATTTGTTAAGCCAAATGGCATTACCCGAAATGCAAATATGCCCCATTCAGTGGCAAATGCCGTCTTGTGTTGGTCCTCTGGAGCAATGGCTACTTGATTATAGCCTGAGAATCCATCAAGAAAGCTGTAAACTTCCTTGCCCGCAACTCTTTCCAATAGATATTCTGTGATAGGAAGAGGATAACTGTCTCTAATCGTGGCGGCATTAACTTTTTTAAGGTTAATACACACACGCAATTTTCCATTCTTCTTGGGCACAACCACAATGGGGGATACCCATTCGGTATGCTCAATTTCGTAAATGAATCTTGCTTCTATCAAGCGATCTATCTCCTCTTTAATCTTCGCAGCGTAGTTATCATTGTACGTGTACGGTTTCTGTTTTGTCGGTTTTGCATCTGGAGTCATAGGGATTCTATGAGAACATATATCTGGATCTACTCCTTTCAAATCTTTGTAACTCCAAGCAAAAACATCTCTATATTCGCGCAATAGGGCAACTAGCTCTTCTTCTTCTTCAGTTGTCAAATCATGCCCTATGTTTGTACATTTTTCTTCTTCTCCTTCTATGGCTACGATTATTTTCTTGGTTTTCTCTCGGTTATCATATACTTGTCCGTCATTCGCCTTTCTATTAGGCATTCGTACCATAATTCTTCTATCTTCGATTTCATATTTCTTGAAATTCTCGAGTACTTCAAACAAAGATTCTTCTTTTTCTGTCATGGTGTCTTTCTTCTTTCTTTTCTTGCCTTCACTTTTGCTAGTCACTTGAGTGGCTAACCTCACCTCATTTGTAATTTCTTCCTGTTTTTGAGGGTGAGTTTCTACTTCGTGAAAATATTCTTCCTCTGATGCAAAGGGTGAGTCCATGATAATTGATTCTAAATCAAAATCACTTGCATCCTCAAATGCATCAGTGTTAGGTTCACACTCTTCTAAAATTGAATCGCACATGATTGGCTCCATCGTGAAAACTGATATGTCATAGCCATCCTCGTCACAGTGGGGTGTCCATTGTTCTTCATTGATGGCTACATCCATGGTTGCTAGGATTTCTGCCCAACCATGGGGTTCAGACTCTTCGTCTGGAAATACTACAGGTGCATAAGCTGGATCCTAAAGGGTTCGTGGATGTTGTTCTGCACCTAAGGTCCTGGCTTCTAACCTTTCTTCCTCTTGTTTTGCTACTTTACACATCCATAAATGAGTATCCTCATGCAACCAAGAAGGATCTGATTCTAATGAGTGCACGGATTCTGTTTCTACTTGAGTCTTATGGATGGTATTCCATTGTATTGGGGGTACGTCTCTATGTGAATAGTCTTTAAGATTGACTTTGGTAGTCACTCCTAAATGTTGCAAGTACAACGAATTAGTTCCCCAATCTTGTACAATTTGCAACTGACGCATGAATGGTCGTCCCAATATCATCTCATAAGCATGGTTTTTTGCAAAGTCACAAATGGCAAAGGTATGCTCAAATTCTACACCACAAGTGGTGAGAGATATGCCTTCTAGTAAGCCTAATGGTTTTTCTATGTGTCCATCAGCCATTTGTAGCTTCATCCTGGTGGGTCTTAATGCTGGCTTACCCCAACGTTTCCATAAAGCGGTGGTAGCTATGGCTACTCCGGCTCCTGAATCTAAGATGGCTTTCGTGGTGTAGCCCTGATGGGTTATCGGAAGATAAGTGTTACCTTCCTCTCCTTCGCTTACATCTCCAATCTTTTCTACGGGTATCTCTGGTACCTTATTTTGTGATCCTATTTGTGAGGGAGTAGTAGCAAGCTCGGGGAATTGATTTGCTACATGTTTCCATAATTTTGGTTTTACCTTTAACAACTCCTCTAGAGTGAGATTACATTGTACTTTGGTATTCTTGATCACTTCCGTGTTTCTAGGGATTACTGATTCTTCATTCCTCGCTATTATCGTGGGTGCTCTCATATTAATAGAATTTGCTTCCCAAGGTCCTGTCAACTGAGGTAACTCTTGTAAAGAATTAGATTCAAAAGTTGTGTGTTCACTCAGTTGTTCCTCCTCTACGTCATCGTAAATAGAGGGAATGTCTTGGGGAAATCGTTCCTGCAAGTCATCTATTTCTTGAATAGGAGGATGGGTTCCTTGTTCTTTTCTCCATTTCTCTTCTTGGATTTCTCTCAAAAATTCATGTGAGTACCTATGCATGGAAGACAAATTGTCTTGACTTTCTGTATTGGGTACTTGAAACTGGGATGGTGCATTCCTTTCCTGTGTCTCTGGGACAATAGGGTTCCTAGGCTGATCCTTTTTCTCTTTGCTTTCAATCAAATATTCTAGCCTCTCCATTAGTCCTTGAAAATGTAATTCCGGTTTTGCCATGTTATTCCAATTAAGATATCTAGAGGCTTCGAGCAAAGCTTGTGCTAGTTCTACCATCTTCATGCAAAGTTTAGTTCTCTCAATTTCTAAATCTGCTCGGGGGTAGTTTTTACTCATTTCAGCTACCTGAGGTCCCTCTTTTAATCTAGCCTGATATGCACGAAACATCATGTCTAGATTTTCTGGTATGGGTTCCGCTAAAACTGATCCTGATTTCTGAGTTGGATTCTCTTGATTCAAGTCCTGTGAAGTCAATTCTAGGATTTTGGCTCTAGATTCCTTCAAACTTCCTTCCAACTCAGTTATCTTTTTACTCCATTTTCTCTTAATTCTTTCTCTAGAATCTTTCCAAGATTTTGTCTTTTTACTGCTAGATTCTGCAACTTCACTACTTCCAGCTACTTTCCCTTGATTAAGCTGTTGGTTATGTAAGAGTGCCAGGGCTCTTGTGATAGCTTGGATAGGCACATATGTAGGGTTGGATCCATCTGCGTTGTTCACAATACCTATCACGTTGATCGGTGTCACATTCGAAGCATTAACTGGGTTCTTAGGGCAATCTTTGATTATGTGCTCTTTGCCACAATCGGCACAAAAGCCTTGTATGTTATAGTACTGTGATTGCCCTGCTATTGGAGGATGTGGACATTCCTTTATGAAGTGATCTCCTTGGCACCTAAAGCATGGTCCTCTAGGGCCCTGTGGTCTCTGTTGTCTTAATTGGGGCCGTGGATTTGGGTTTGTGTACATCACATTAGCATAGTCTGGCTCCCAACTAGGTTCCATTGGTGGACTATCATAATGATATGTTTCTACGTGTTCTGGTGACTCTGTGTAATATGCGGGTGGACTATCTACATGCGTAGAGTCAAAACTGTTCGAATTCGGGTCACTCTCTGTGATCAAAGGTGAAGAAGGCACTAAAGCCCTACTTAGGTTCTCTTCTGCAGCAGCGTATTTGACTGAGATGACATTCGCTGGTGGGGGTGGCTGCTGAGCTAAGACAGGTTGAGGTCTCTGTTGAGCCTGGTATGGGTAGTTCTGAGGAGGCCTATAGTAATAAGGCTGAACATTGTATTGGCCTTGATACCTACCTGGCTGCTGGTATGCTTGCGAGTAGTTCTGTCTCACGGTTTGCTTGTTGTATGGGCAGTCCTGAGCCGTATGATTCGTGTATCTTCTCTCAATTGTGCAGTATTGGCCACTAGGGTTGGCTTGAGGTTGTGGTGCATTGGGGCACACATTTGCCATATGATCACCACCACAGGTGTAACAACGCTTGTTCATTAGTACCCTAGGTTTACTAGAAACTCCTAGTTTCTGGGCCACTTTTTCTACTAGGTCTTCTATCGAGCTAGACAATTTTGTGGATGCTAGAGATGAACAGTGTGAGTCCTTATAGACCTTTGAGAGTTCCAACTCGTCTCCTAAGTTGTCCTCAATGTCTATACAAATTCTTATACATTGCTCTAGCGTTCTGGGTTCTTTTAGGTACACATAGGAGCGTAGTTTAGCGCTCAACAAGCCATCTAGAAACAATGACACTTGTTTAGCTTGTGAGGGTAGCTCTTGCATTGGACATCGTTCAACATATTGTCTAAACCTACGTCCTGCGAGTCTAACTGTTTCTTGAGGGGTCTGTTTGAAGCTATGAATCAACGAAGACGTGTCATGTCTAATCCCACTTTTAGAGAATTCAGTGATGAATGACTCTAAAAAATGATGGATGTCCCTAAATTGCCTTTGTTGCAATGGTTGGAACCAAGTTAAAGTGGTATTTTTTAACGTTAGTCCAAATGCGTTGTATTGTGTGAACATGTCTTCGACTTGCTCTGCTCTTAGTACTTGCTTGAATTCTGCAACATGGTCATAGGGATCTCCTGTCCCATCAAAGTAATTCTTCATGGATTTCACTAACTGAGTGGGTCTCAACATTCTTGCGTGTTCACGTGGTCTAGGTAGAGGAAAATCATCTCTACCACCTGGTATTCCATGATCTCTTTGTCTATCCGCTCTATTAGTGTCCGTGGTTGTTCTATCTCTCCCTATGCGATGAGTGAAGCTTACTTCGGGTCTTTCTTTATTCTTTTCTCTTTGATTTCCAAGAGCTGATGATGTTCCTGCCCCTTGTTGACTTGTATTCATGTTCGTTCTAGATGGAGGGAATACCAATTCACCTCTCCATGTGTATGTGTTTTTAGCGTGGTCAGGCACCACAAAGACTCTTTCTGAAGTCTCATCCAGGTATACAACCTTTCCAGGTGTATCCGGGTCCTTGAACTCGTGTATCGTGATGATACCTACCTCACTAAGTAGTTCTGTCTTGTATCTCCAAAAGGCTTCATCAGTTTCTTTATTTACAAACAACTCTATGCTTTTGTTGTCCTGAGGGATCCATTCCGGGATTAGTACTCGTGTCAGTACAGATTTCCCTCTAGGTGTTCTAGGCTCTTCTAATGGTTCTTTTCCTTGAGATTTAGTTTCCGTCTCTAGCTGAATCACACCAAACTCATTGGTATTGTTTGGCTGCGTACTTAAGATGTACATTGTTCCTTCTTTGTCTATGTATGCCTCTTTCTCAAATTTCACCACTGGATGTTCCAATCCAATGGGTTGATCGGGGTTGTGCATTTGCACCACTTGCCTTCGCAAACCATCCTCATAGATGCGAGCACCTAATCGGTTAGTTCGGAGAAACTCTAGTTGAGTCCTATAGGGTCCTTCTGGTTTTTCTAAGTATGCTACATTTGACCCTCCTTCTGGTCTGTCTGTGCTAAATGCCATTTCTGATTCGCTAGTATCTGAGCTCTCGTAGGGATAACTAGTGTTCAATTGTTGAGCCCACGATCGTGCAGTAGTTCTTACACTTGCCTCTAATGATCTAAGGCTTCGTCGATCTGACTTGCCTATATGTTTGCCCGATCTAAGGTTCATTAATTTTCTTCCTTGCACACTCAGTACACGCTCAGATCGTCAATGCTTCTTTGTTATTACTTTCTTGATTCTTTTTAAATTTCTCTAGATTCTTGTCTTAATGTATGCGTTAGGAATTCGACTTTCCGTGGGACTTTGAGTTCTCGTTCCGTCAGACTTATGTTCTTTCCTTTAGGTTTTCGTGTCACACACCTTTATCTTTAGTCTTGGACTTGATAAATTTAATTCTCTTGAACTTGAGGCATTCCTATTGTCTTAAATCCACAATACTAACGTTTATCCTAAGCTAAGAATTGACTGAGGGGGTTGAGTAATCTTCCAACCTCGAGTCAGCTTTTCTAGTTGCTCTGATGCCCAAGAAGCCGCGCTTCCCAAGCTTTATGCCCTTCACTGCCTTGCCTTGGTTGCCTTTGATTGCCCTTGCTAGACCTGGAAAAATTCAATATTAGACCAATTCACAGTTGGATGATCAAGCACTTGAGTATATACACCTTTTAAGTTCCTTCCCTTTTGCCCAACTTTTCAATGTTTGCCCCCTGGCTTCCTAGTCCCAAACTAGGTCAACCTCAAACTAGGTCAACTCGTCAAGAGCTTTCTAATGAGCTATTAAGCTCAGAAAACGGACTTCGGATGAAAAAGTTATGACCGTTCAGGCCCTGGGGGGTAAAAACTGACAAACCGGTGTTTCTCCAAATATGAGCTAAGGGGTCTCCTATGAGTCTAATCACCCAAAAATTTCCCAAAAATAGCCCCAAAATTGGCCAAAAAATGAAACCCTAAAATTTGCGATGGGGGTGCACAATCGCAATGGCGTGAGACAATCGCGATGGTCTGGGACCGTCGCGATGGTGTGAAGGTGAACAATCGCAATGGTCTGAAGTGCATGGTCGCGATGGTCCAAAAGTGAGCAATCGCGATGGCCGAGGTGAGTGAACAATCGCGATGGCGTGAAGTCGGATCGTCGCGATGGCTCGATCAGGCGGACAATCGCGATGGCGTCAGTCAACGGTCAACGTGCACAATCGCGATGGTCCAAAGTGAACCGTCGCGATGGTCACCGATGCGATGGCTTGAGCCAATCGCGATGGTCCGGGCGCGATGGCGTGAGCCAATCGCGATGGTCCAAAATTCGAGTTGTCGCGATGGTCTGAGGGTGTCGTCGCGATGGCGTGAAGTGTGAACCGTCTCGATGGTCTAGCTTGCCACGTGGCACCATCGGCGCGATGGCGGGAGCCAATCGCGATGGTGTGGGGTCAACCGAACAGTCGGGATGGTCCGCGAACTGTCGTTATGGTCCAAATGAACCGTCGCGATGGCGTGAGACCGTCGCGATGGTCCGGCCGAGCCGTCGCGATGGGGTGAGCCTATCGCGATGGTGAGACCGTCGCGATGGTCCACCAAAGTATGATTTTTTGCAATGCAAGTATGGATTCCTAGACGCGCAAGTGTGCTCTACACGCTGGTGTGGTCGCCTTCTTCAAATTCTGAACTTTGCAGACCATGGCGATGGTCTGACACAGTCGGAAATTTCTGACAGAAACTGAGAATTTTACCTTTTCCAAGCTTTCCTGATGCACTGGACCTCTGTACCTGCAAGAAAACTCAAGAAAACAAAAGTACACACAAGCACAAAAGCTCTCGCATGCACAAATGAGGGGAAATGAGGAGAATGGGTGGATATGGTGAATTTTCTGATTTTTTTGGAGATGAAGATGATGATGCGGTGATGAAGATGGAGTGCGGGGGAGGTGAAAAACACTAAAAACTAAGTAAAAACAACAACAAAAACTGAAATTTTTACCTTCCAACGCTACTTCTTGCTATACTCTTACCATCACACATTCGTCCTATACTCGATCCCCGGCAACGGTGCCAAATTTGGTGTTGCTCTAGCACAATGGTGAGAACCACGTTAAGAAGCTTCACCTCCTTAATTGTCAATCCGCGAAAGAGATAGGAGTGATATGAAGATCGTGAATGTGAGATGAAGTGAGAGTGAAGGTGAGAAGCATAGAGATGCACACACACATACACACACACAACGAAGAGACAAGCAAGGCACAATGGATGGTGAGAAATTAACTCTATTACTCAAGAACACTCTTACAAGTTCAAAATAGCTCTAAGCTCTTCTCTACTCAAACAAGCTAACCCCAAAAATGAGCTCTCTAGCTCTTTTTATAGTTTCTAGACTAGTTTTGACCGGTTTCACATCTAGTGACCGGCATAGTTAAAAAATAGGTCCTAGATGCTATTTGAAAGGGTAAACGGTGTCTAAAAATAACGAAAATTGATACGCTTGTTCTACCTAAGCTCCTCAAGCTCGAGGACTCCTCGGCTTGCACAAAATGGAGCTATGGATTACAAAATGGGGTTTTCTATGTTACATATGTTACAATAGTGATAAAAATCACTGTTGGAGGTTTTTGGAAAGTATTTGAAAACATAATTCTTTGAAAAAAGATTTGACTGGCTCCCGAGGAAGGGGCAGAGGAGGAAAGCAAGGCAGGGGGAGATCTTACAACCCTCCATCTTGCAACATCTGTGGCCTTACCAACCACACCACAGAAGAATGCTTCAAGAACAAAAGGAATCAAAGGGGAAGAGGCTTCCATAGAGGGAGCTATGGACAATCCAGAGGTAGATTCAACAATGGAGGAAGCAAGTACAATCACAACTACAACCAAGGCTACAACATCAAGGTGGGTTCAGATGAAGAAGAGATTATAACAACTACACAGAAGACCAAGAAGAATCTCTACTCATCATGAACATGAGATCCAAGCAAGGTAAAGCTAATGAGCATCTTTTCTATATTGATTGCAATTGCTCCAATCATGTAGCTAGAAATGTAGCATTGTTATCTGACCTTGAAGAACCCAAACAGAAGCATGTCGTGCAAATAGGTGATGACACTGGACACTCTATCAAGAAAATTAGAAATGTCAAAGCTTATAATGGTAACATGAACCTCTTAAGAAAGGTCTTATATGTGCCAACTATAAGCGAAAACCTAATTAGTTTTGGACAGATTGTTGACAAAGGTTTATAAGTCAAATTCACAAGGCATGGAGTATATGTGGAAGACCCTCAACAGGCTTCAAGAGGATTACAAAAGGTGAGAAATCTGGTAGACTCTTTACATTTGAGATTGAAGACACCAGAAAAATAGCACTTTTCAATTACAAAGATCAAAATATATCTGAACTATAGATATGGCACAAAAGGCTAGGTCATATAGTAGAAAGAACACTAAAGCAAATATACAAGGATCAAAGTGTGCTTGGCATCCCCAATGTGTCCAAGAAACACATGATATACAAATGTGGAGCATACCATTTGCCAAAGCTCACAGGCAACCACTCAACAAAAAAGGGTACATGTATGAAGACTACTTTTGTGCATAGTGATGTGTGGGGTCCTAGCAAAGATCCATCAATCTCAGGTTGAAGGTACTATGTTTCATTTATATGACTACAGCAGATTGGAAATTCTCTATTTCATGAAGCATAATGATGAAGTATTTACATGCTTCAAAAAGTATTTGGGTTTGGTTGAGAACCAAACAAGTAGAAGCTTGAAGAGGATCATATATGATGGAGGTGGTGAGTATTTCTCACATGAATTTGATTTATTCTTGTAGATTAGAGGTATAAAAAGAGAAGTCACAACAAGGTATACTCCTGAACTAAATGGAGTGGCAGTAAGAAGGAATAGGTTGATAGTAGAAGCTCCAAGGTCAATGTTAGATGAGAAGAAACTACCCAATTACCTATGGGGAGATGTTGTTTCCACAACCACATATTTGGTTAACAGGCTCCCATCCAAATCCTTGGATGGAATGACACCCTATGAAGCATGGAATGGTAGGAGACCCTCATAGGACCATTGCAAAATATTTGGGTGCATTGCTTATGCACTTATACCCTCAAAGATTAGAGGGAAGCTTGACCATAAAGTTGAAAAGTGTATATTTATTGGGTATGACCAAAACCAAAAGGGTTATAGGTTATACAATCCCACTAACAAAGGATTTATAGTTAGTAGGGATGTAGTGTTTGATGAAAATAATTCATGGTTTGAAGATGATTTCAGGATTACCAGGATTCTTTTCTTCAATAATCAACATGGACACCAGATCATTGAATTTGGAATATTTTCTCTGGTCTGAATAGACATTCTGAATGGCTTATATGAAGCTCCTAAACCACGAAGGCATACTTCCACCTTATCATCATCATCTACATTCACACCAATAGATGCAAGTGACTCACATATGCTTTTCATTTTTATGGTGTAGTCACTTACCGACATGCCCTTTTTCTCCAATGTATGCAGCTCATTCTTGAGTTACAATTTTTGTGCCTTTGTATTTGTCTCATACAATGTGACCAAAATGTTTCAAGCCTCTTTCAGAGTCTTGGAATCTTGTATGTGCCCAATCATGCTATCTTGTATGCTAACAGATAGCTAATACATTACCTTTTGTGCTCCTTGATTCCATTCCTCATATGCTCTTAACTGGTCCACAGTCCGATTCTTCTCTGGTGATTGTGGAGCATTTTCATTCTCTCCTTTGATGTACTTCTAGTAGCCTTTTCCCATAAAGAAATTCGGCATTTTGAATCTCCAAGCTGGAAGTTTTTCTTGTCTAGCTTATTGCTCATAAGCTAACTCATTCCATCCACATTTTCCATTTCTGCAGCAATTCACAACATTGCAAACACAGGACAAGTAATACTTCTACTTGAACATTGTCGCACTTTGACGTGATAGTTTGATCTCAAAAAAGCAAAGTTTTTGTGTATCAAAAATACATGGAATCGATTGAAATTTTGGATCTGGAATATATGAGTGGTTCCAAATAGGAGCCAAGTTACATTTTTGCAAACTGACCTGGTTTTTTTGTGGGTCCCACCTTGCACACTCGAAACAGAGGCCTTCTACCTTCATGCCAATTTTTGTAGCAATACGAGGTCATTTGTGAATTGTGCTTTCTCCACATTGTCTCGCATACTCTTCATCGTCAGCCTTCTCCATGATCTCTCTATAGCCACATTGGCTCTGATACCATGTCACGAGGAAGAAGATAAGGAAGAGAGCTCACACACATACTCTCACAATCAAAGAGGAGCACACACAAAGATTGAGGCAAAGAAGAATGATCTTCTTCTTCCATTACATGAAAGGAATGTTGATATATTTAGGTAGTGATGTGTGTGAACACACTAGGACCGCCGCGGCACTTTTTTCCCTCTTTAGGAGGTTTTTTTTCCCTGGCTTGTATATACGCCTATTGCCCTAATGGGCTACTTATCTTTGTACATTCTCTAGTAATACATTCAGTATTGTGTGTTTGTGCTCCAAGATTCTTCTTCTTCCTTGTGTTGTTCGCGTGCTTCCGCAGACGTCTATCTCCAACAATTGGTATCAGAGCAGGTTATCGCTTCTTCTAGGGTGCCGTCGACACTCCTCCGTTTGCAGTCTCAAATTCGCACAAAATTTGGTGAGCATACTCACGGTGTTTCCGAGATCAAAACAGCTTCGCTATGTGGTGCCGAAATCGCGATCTGAGCTCGTTTCGGCCTCCGAATGCACTATCGTAGCGCTTGTGCAGGCTATTTTGTCCTTTTGTGCCAAAGGTATATACCAGTTTCTGTTCGCCAGTTTAAGTGTCTCGAAGTCTGCTACAGGTCTAGCAGAACTCGTCTAGGTAGTTCCGTTCAACTTTTTGAGATACAGTCAATTTTTTGCATCAAGGTATTTTAGTCACCGGCCATGGCTAAAAGCAGTGATGTATTCCGTATGTTGGCTGTTGAGGATAAGTTGGATGGTACCAACTACCCATTATGGGCTTCTATGATGCGACATGTACTGGATGCAAAAGGATTGTGGAACATTGTGCAGGGTGTTGAAAGACGTCCTGTTACACCTGTAACGACAGGTACTGCAAATACAGGTGCTGGAGCTGATGAAGATGGTGTCAAAGATGATATTCCGCAGATTCGTGTTCGTGCTGCTGTTTCTGTTGCACCTACTGCAAAGCAGATTCGTTGGGATGGCAGAGATGCCCAGGCACATGCATAGATCGCTTTGTCTGTCAAACGTGCCATTATTCCTCACATTCGCTCTTCCAGAACAGCAAAGGATGCTTGGGATACACTTACCACTTTGTACCAGGCTAGAATGAGGCTCGTGTTGCTTACCTCCGAAAACAGTTGTAGAGTGAGCACATGAATGAAGGTGATTCTATGGACAGTTTCCTAATGAAGATCAAAGATTTGAAGGAACAGTTGATTTCTGCTGATGAGGTTATACCAGATAGCTCACTTGTGCAGACCGTTCTGAATGGTCTTCCTGATTCATATCAGAGTTTTGCTTCTACTCTTCGGTTGATGATGAAAGGCAATCCAAATGCCTTGTCATTTGAGGAGTTAGTCTCTATTCTGTTGCAGGAAGATCAGTCCAGGCAGAACAGGTCCATTATGCGTGTTGCAGATCAAGCTTTCCTGGCTAGTCAGAAGGGCAAAGGAAAATGGAGCTCTTCTACTAGTAAGCAGAAATCTGCAAATGTTGCATAATCGAAGAACCAAGATAAAGATGAGAAGAAATCAGAAAAGCAGAAATTGTTTTGCAAGTACTGTAAAGGAAATGATCATATCATAAAGAACTGTTCAAAACTGGCTGCTAAAGAGGCAAAGAAGAAAGAAGCTGGAATGGTTGTTGCAGAGGCCTCTACACCTAAAACAGAGTCTGCAAATCTTGTGCAGGAAGAAGAATGGGCGTTTACTACTGTCTGTAGTTTTGACCCATCTTCTCATGATCAGTGCATGTCTGCAGTAGACTCAGATGTTTGGTACTTTGACAGTGGGGCGACCAAACATATTACCTCGCAGCGCAGTTTCTTCTCTTCACTCGAGCCTGCCCCTACAGGGAATACTGTCACATGCGCCAATAACTCCTCTTATCCTGTTATGGGAGTTGGTAAGATCATTCTGACTACTGCTGATCAACAACAACCATACTATAGGCCACAATAGAACTATCACTAATAGTACCAAACACAACCTAGGCCACAACTACTTCTAGGTCATCAAACCACCACCCCCTTCCAATGTAATATAATTCAAGTATGCTACAACAAAAGAAAACCTAGATAGAGCTTTGGTACTAGTTTCTCCATTGATCATGAAGAATGATCCAAACACAATTATTTTTTACTCTTTACATAACAAAGATGTCTCTACCTACTACACAGAGTCTCTAGAACATTTTGAGACATCAATCTGAGACCTCATTGCAAGAGTATAGTTGGGAACCTGATAATGCAAATGTAATGTATGTTAATCCCAACCCTAGACCCCATATGAGAAAAATGAGACCACACACACATAGAGGACCTTGTTATAGATGCCAAGGAGATCACTTCATGCATGAATGTCCACATCCCCCACCAACAAGTCAGCCACACTATCTTATGATTTAAGAATTTGTTTTGAGTGTGGCAAGGAGCATATTGTATGTGAGTATCATAACAACCCCACTCTTGCCTCGAAGATCACTCCTATTAATGTGATAAACATATGCAAATCTCAATTGGAACTCCATCCACATTAGTTCACATCCAAATAGTCAATAGAACACAAGCTTTACAACAATCCAAGAAAGAAAGACTCAAATTCTAGTGAAAGCAAAGAGCATAGTAAAAGGAGAACCAAATCATGGAAAGATTTCAAAGAAAGAGAAGAGAAAGTGGTCCAAGAAATTAGCAAATTAGAAGATAGCCTAAAAGAGACCAAAGTAAATATGGTAGAATTAACATCCTTGATCTCATCAAAGATCCCACCCATACCTAAATCTAGTTTCATACTCAAAAATCCTAGCGTAGAAGACTTAGAAATGATGTTCATATGAGGCTTGGCTAAGAGAAGCACCAAAAAAAGAAAAAATAGACAAGAGCCATCTTGGAGCGAACCTAGAAATGGAAAGAACAAAATTATGCATCAAGATGCTAGAACAAGCTTAGGCTATGCTTGAGGTCAATCAACTCTTTAACTATAGTAATCTAGTCAAACCAGAGTTGCACTTCTAAGAGTTATTAGAACAATTAGAGCAAATGACATCCAAATGCGAAAACTTGGTGTCCCAAAAGGCTTATTCAATTGAGAGTGAAAAAGGAGAATTCTTGCCAAGAGACTCTTATATTCTTAACTCAATAGAGTGCGGAATTCCTCCTTCCATTAATAAATACTCCCATGAGTTCTTGAGAGAAATCTAAGGAGAGAAGTGGGGTATGAAATAGATGGATTCCCCACCCATTCATGAAATAGATGATCTTCAAGATCAATTCCCTCAAGACATCCCCTTTATATATGGAGATCAAGAAGACATTCATTCAAGTGAATGACTGGACTTTGAATCCAACTCTTTATATGAATTTCCACATTTCAGAGGTCCATGGGAATCAAAGTCTATTCAAATGTGACCCCCCACAATAATGATAAGAAATGAAGATTCAATTATAGCTAGGAACACTGAGGCTATAAAAAACACTAAACTGGAGTGTCATCTCACTTAAGAAGTTCTCTTAAGGAAACATCTAACAAAACAAGTGCCAAAACTTGCTAGTTCTCTTGAAGATAGAAACCAACAAGAAAACCCTTGAGATCCCATTAAAAAAGATAGGAGATATGAGTGAAGGAGAAGAAGGCAACATCTATCTCATGTATCAAGGATATACAAACAAGGAAATCCTAGATTCAAGAGCAAGAGTTACCATTGCCACCATGTCCTTATGAAAACATTGGGGTAAACCATCTTTGGGACCCATGAGAATGAAACCTCAAATGGAAGATAGACATATAAAAAATCAATTAGGATTGTTGGAAGGAATCACCCTCACCATTTTTGGTGTAGAGTTTGAACACATGTTTGCTATATGTGAGTTTGGGAAAAAAACAATCATAGGAAATGATCTTAGGTAGACCCTTCATAAGACAATTGCAAATAATGCAAGATTGGGGGACCAATTCCTTGCACTTACAACACCTAGGGATCATTGCAAAAGTCAATCTTAAGGACTACACTCAAAGAGATGTGCCACCCTTACAATGGAATCCCATCCACAAAACTTGAGAGGACATGAAGTCCATACACTCCTTTGGGTCTTTAGATCCTTCATGGATGCATGAGGACACCCACTTATGGATGTGTAAGATTTCAAAAGAAGAGAAGAAATAGTCAGAGGCCAGAGACATAGGAGCATCTGGGAATAATAGATCAATTCGAGGCCCAATCTATGCACCTATGATATTTCCAAACAAGGAGTTTGAACCTCATGATTGGGAAACATTTTAACCACAATGGATATATTGGTGAATGAAGAACAATGGACTGCCCATTGTGATGAGGACGGCTATGATATATTAGTATTCATGTGTGAACCAATAGTGTAAGAATGTGAATTTAGTATGATCACATGCAAAGAAGAGAACAAGGAGGATCTAGAACCCTTCATAATGGATCATTTTTTCAATTTAGAGGAGGAGTATTTGTACCTAGTAAATGCTAAGACCCTCTAGTGGAACGAGTACAAGAATGAGATATTACTAACCACTCAAGTTGATATAGGAAGCAAGAAAAAGAAATATAAAAAAAACTCATCATATCAAGAAAAAGAAGAATGATTGTTTAAAGTGTCAGAGAACTCTCAGAAATATGAGACTGAAAACAAAAATATTATGGTGAGAATTACAAAAACAAGAATCTCTCATGCGAGAAGCCTATGACAACAAGGAAAAAATGAATAAAAAAGTGGTAACCATTGAAGACGATGAGGAATGAAATACATACATAGGAAACGACCTAAGGGCTGAGAAAGAAAAACAGTTCACAAATCTCTAACAAAAATTCCAAGTTGTGTTTGACTGGACGTATAAGGATTTGAAAGGAGTGGATCTAGACATTTGTTCACATAGGATCCCCATGAATTGAAAAGCCAAGCCTACAAAACAGAAGCCATAGACTTACAATGATATGTATGCAACTAAGATAAAGGAGGAAATTGAAAGGTTGATAGAAATCGAATTCATTTATGAAATTGAGCATACTGACTAGGCATCCTCCACTGTGGTAGTGCCCAAGAAGAAATGTCAAACTATGTGTTTGTATTATCCTGAAGAAAGTTAATGCCGCCACCATAAGAGATAGTTATTCAATTCCTACCACTGAACATCTATTGGAGCATGTAGCATGCAAGGAGGTTCACAACTTCCTTGATGGATTTTTGGGTTACAATCAAGTAACCATTGCCCCCAAAGATCAACATAAGACATCTTTTGGGCTCACTAATGCACATGCTACATTTCAAAGGCTCATGATTTTAAAGATTTCTAGCATAAGAATGTAGAGGTCTATGTGGATGATGTGCTCATTCCCACATATGACAAAATCATATCCTAGAACTCATACAAATGTTCATTAAATGAAGGGAATACCAAGTGTGGTTAAACCCAAAAAAATGTGCATTCATGGCTTGACAAGGAAAAATATTAGGTCACATTGTGTCAAACGATGGAATATCAACGAACGAGGATAAGGTGAATCCATCGGAGAGCTATCAAGACCTAGAACGGTTAAGGAAGTAAAAACTTTTATGGGCCATTGTGGGTACCATCAACAATTCATCGACATCTATGCAATTATAGTCAAACCCTTGTACAATTTTCTCACTAGTTTTAAATGGAATAACGAGTGTGAGAAGTCATTTGTGGAGTTAAATTGATGTTTATGCTCAAGCCCCATATTGACAATGTCTTATTAGAACAAGCCTTTCCATGTCCATGCTGACGCCTCCAATTTTGCAATTCGATGTGTGCTAGTACAACCAACTAGAGAAGGAAATATAGACTTACCCATAGCATACACAAGTAGACTACCAAATGCTACGGAGAGGAATTACACCCCAATCGAACATGAAGGATTAGATATGGTCTATGTGGTGAAGAAGTTTTTGGCACTCAAGGTCAAGCATGAAGCACAAAAATAGCATTGAGGAAGTGGATACAGAAGAAGAGGGAGCATATAGGGAGCTCCAAGAAATGTATGCCAAATTTTCAGAAGAAATCCCTATAAAAATAGTGATTTTGATCAATAAAAACCATTGTAAATATCGTTTCATATTTTTATAACTCCATTTTCTTCAAGATGAGGAGTCCTCAAGCTTGAGAATTATTAGAAGTATTTACTTAGCAATTTTCATAAATTTTAGACTCCGTTTGAGCCCTCAAATAAGCCTTGGAACCAAATTTTTAACTAGGTCGAACACTAGGTCTGGATAGGCCCAAAATTAGTAAAAAAAAACTATAAAAACAGCTAGAGAGCTGATTTTTGGAGTTAGCATCTTTGAGGAGAGCTTGTTAACACTAGTTTGGTACCAAAACAGGACACTTAAGTGTCCTTTTTTGACAATTTTCCAAAAAATCATATACCTTCTACAAAGAGAATTTGAGAAAATCCTAAAACACACATATTAAATATAATTCAAAGGTTAATGCAAAATTATAAAACACAATAAATCATGTTTTGTGTTCATGTAAATAGCCTCTCAACATGCGATGGTAGTGAACAGGATGAAAATTCCTAATCAAATGTATTTTTATCAAAAGAAAAAAATTCATCATATGAAAGAAAAAATTATACACATTCCTTGAAACATAGATCACATGGTATGAACCTCAAAGTCACTTAGAAAAATCATTTCAATTCAAATAAAATCAATTATTTTGACTTTGTACACCAAAAACAGCAACTAGTTCTAATTATGGTTCAAACAAATTTATGGGAATCCATAGAAGTGTACAAATGTGCCAACAATCAAACAAATTATGAAGACAACAACCAAGTTATACACATATAAAATCAACTGATACTAGTCACCAAAAATAGAAAACTAAAGCCTAAATATATGACTCAAAAGAATTTATGGACATGATTCAAGGTGTACACATTCAAGTTACCAAGTAGAAAATGTGTGACATAAAAAACCAAAGTTTACATATACAAGGCTAAATAATTTATTGAAATCCACCAAAATTTTCATGTCTTTGGACAGAACCAAGAATCTTTTCTTATGTGGGCATCAACCAAATTCTATAGATACCATCATGAATAGTTTGTGGACACATACTCAAAAGTCTTTAATATAATCTTCGATATCATAAAATGATAAGGATCATTTGAAAACATTTCATCATTTCCATCATGGATGCCATCTTCTTTCTGTCAAATGAAATATGTATGCCAATTATTTTCATTCTTATCACAATCACCATTGCGGATCACATATTATTTGACGAGATTAAGAATGAAACATGGCATGAAAGCATATTTTGGAAGGTTTAAAACTTAGAATAGCATTTAAATAATTATTATTTTTCATCATAATGTTTTATTCCACCTTTGGAGCTATGTTCTTTTTGTGAACATAGAAATATATGCTTTGCCAATTCAGCATGAAAGTCAACACCAAATGTAATGACTACTAGTTCAAAGTGGAGGCCTTCTAACTTTGAATAAAAATATGCATTCAATTAGTATGAAGGTTATTCATTGATAATTTGCCAATTCTCTGCAATCTCACTTACACACAAGTTATAGTGAGCCATTCTTTAAAAGGTGCGATAAATGGTAGCACTCTAGAGAAGAATAGTTTTGAGTCCATGTTTATCACTTATGTAAGTGTTCAACCTTCTCCAAAGATCCCTAGACACTTGTTTTACACTGCCAAAGTCCACGAATAGCTTTTCATTTCCTAAAACATATCCAATTTGTCAAAATGTTTGAATTGTGTTATTTTTTCAGTTATGCTAAAAGTTGAGTTTTCAAAAATCCCCATTTTCTTCTTCATTTAATAACCCATGTGAAGTTGTAAAATGTCAAAGATTATATTTTTCTCTAAAAGTACATGATGTGGGCTATCAAAGCCAAGTGAGTATGCCATCAAAGCCTCAAGGGTGTCATCAAGAAAAATCAATGAATTTGGTGTAAAAGTAGGACACTTAAGTGTCCCAAGACACTCAAGTGTCTTAGTATAGAACTAGTGTTAAGAGTTGGCTGAGTAGAGATTGAGGCTTTTGTAAGAGAGTTATTGTGCAATTGAAGCTTCCCATTGTTCCTCTCTTTGATCTTGCCTTGTGTGTGTGTTGTGTGCGAGTGCATATATGTGCTTGTCACTCACATTTTCTCACCACAATTGCTCATGATCATCATATCCTCCTCATGTCTCTGCGGATTGACAAGTAAAGGAGGTGGTACTGAAGCTTGAGCTACACCAAATTTTGGTATTGTTGCTAGGGAACATTGCTCGAAGAAGAGTGTTGCGATGGTAAGATCATAGATTTGCGATATTGGAAGGTAAAAAATAGTCATTTTTTGTTAAGTTTTTGATTTTGCCTCTTCAGCTTCATCATCATCATCACCATCTTCTCCCATCTTATTTTCGCTTTTGAGCACATGGGCACTATTTTCATCTCATTTGTTAGTTTTGCCTATGTGAGAGAGAGAAAGAGAGGTAAAGCGTTTGTATTTGTGAGTTTTTTGTCTTTCCATGACCCTTTGCATGATGCGAAGGCCTTGGCGCTAAAATTCAAAGTTCTCGCCAAAATTCTCAGAAAATCATGAATTTTTTGAAGGAAAAATAGACTTTTTGGAAATTTCAAAAAATTTTCTCCACGAATCTTTGGTTCCTACCTAAAACCACTTAGAAAAACATGACTTTTTGGTTTTATGGGTTGTGAAGAAATTGTGACTTTTTGACTCTGAATCTCAAAAAATCAAGAATTTTTGGTTTTTGGGTTCTGGAGAATTCACGATTCTTTGTTTTCAGATTGTGAGAAAATCGCAAATTTTGGTTTTCAGATTGTGAGAAAATCACGATTCTTTGGTTCTTTGAGTTGGAGAAAATTGCGAATCTTTGGGCTCAAATCTTTGAGAAAATTGAGAATCTCTACCATTAAGATTTTGACGAAATCATGAATTTTTGGAAGATGAATTTTGAGAAAATCATGACTTTTTGGGTTTCTAAGTGTGAAGAAAATCATGATTCTTTGGTTTGCTAAGTGTGAAGAAATCGTGAATTTTTGGTTTGGTTCCATAAGTGAAAAATTTGTGATGTTTTGGCTTTCTAAGTGCAAGAAAATCGTGACTTTTTGGACTTCAATTTTTGAGAAATTTGTGTCTTTTTGGCCTTTGGGCTTAGAAGAAATCACGACTTTTTGGAATCAAGCTTTTGAAGAAATCGCGACTTTTTGGAATGTAGTTCTTGAGAAAATCGTGAATTTTTACCATCAAAATTTTGAGAAATCGTGACTTTTTGCCATCCATTCTTTGAGAAAATTTTGAATTTTTGCAAGGCAACTTTTGAAGTAATCGTGACTTTTTGCATTCCCATTTTTGAAGAAATCGTGACTTTTTGCAAGTTGACTTTTTGAGAAAATCACGAATTTTTTATAGAAGAAAATAGTAAGAAATAAAAAATAATGTGTTCATTTTGAGATAGAGTAAGTTGACCTTCAAGTGGGATTAGGAAGCCAAGGGAGCTCCCAAGGATTTTGAGCAATACAAAGGGGGAAAAGAGTCTCTAAAAATACTTGAGAGCCATTCTTTAAAAGGTGCGATAAATGGTAGCACTCTAGAGAAGAATAGTTTTGAGTCCATGTTTATCACTTATGTAAGTGTTCAACCTTCTCCAAAGATCCCTAGACACTTGTTTTACACTGCCAAAGTCCACGAATAGCTTTTCATTTCCTAAAACATATCCAATTTGTCAAAATGTTTGAATTGTGTTATTTTTTCAGTTATGCTAAAAGTTGAGTTTTCAAAAATCCCCATTTTCTTCTTCATTTAATAACCCATGTGAAGTTGTAAAATGTCAAAGATTATATTTTTCTCTAAAAGTACATGATGTGGGCTATCAAAGCCAAGTGAGTATGCCATCAAAGCCTCAAGGGTGTCATCAAGAAAAATCAATGAATTTGGTGTAAAAGTAGGACACTTAAGTGTCCCAAGACACTCAAGTGTCTTAGTATAGAACTAGTGTTAAGAGTTGGCTGAGTAGAGATTGAGGCTTTTGTAAGAGAGTTATTGTGCAATTGAAGCTTCCCATTGTTCCTCTCTTTGATCTTGCCTTGTGTG
Source organism: Ceratopteris richardii (assembly GCA_020310875.1). Lineage (NCBI taxonomy): Eukaryota > Viridiplantae > Streptophyta > Polypodiopsida > Polypodiales > Pteridaceae > Ceratopteris > Ceratopteris richardii. The sequence continues at coordinate 79,310,066 of CM035413.1, forward strand.
TGTGTTGTGTGCGAGTGCATATATGTGCTTGTCACTCACATTTTCTCACCACAATTGCTCATGATCATCATATCCTCCTCATGTCTCTGCGGATTGACAAGTAAAGGAGGTGGTACTGACGCTTGAGCTACACCAAATTTTGGTATTGTTGCTAGGGAACATTGCTCGAAGAAGAGTGTTGCGATGGTAAGATCATAGATTTGCGATATTGGAAGGTAAAAAATAGTCATTTTTTGTTAAGTTTTTGATTTTGCCTCTTCAGCTTCATCATCATCATCACCATCTTCTCCCATCTTATTTTCGCTTTTGAGCACATGGGCACTATTTTCATCTCATTTGTTAGTTTTGCCTATGTGAGAGAGAGAAAGAGAGGTAAAGCGTTTGTATTTGTGAGTTTTTTGTCTTTCCATGACCCTTTGCATGATGCGAAGGCCTTGGCGCTAAAATTCAAAGTTCTCGCCAAAATTCTCAGAAAATCATGAATTTTTTGAAGGAAAAATAGACTTTTTGGAAATTTCAAAAAATTTTCTCCACGAATCTTTGGTTCCTACCTAAAACCACTTAGAAAAACATGACTTTTTGGTTTTATGGGTTGTGAAGAAATTGTGACTTTTTGACTCTGAATCTCAAAAAATCAAGAATTTTTGGTTTTTGGGTTCTGGAGAATTCACGATTCTTTGTTTTCAGATTGTGAGAAAATCGCAAATTTTGGTTTTCAGATTGTGAGAAAATCACGATTCTTTGGTTCTTTGAGTTGGAGAAAATTGCGAATCTTTGGGCTCAAATCTTTGAGAAAATTGAGAATCTCTACCATTAAGATTTTGACGAAATCATGAATTTTTGGAAGATGAATTTTGAGAAAATCATGACTTTTTGGGTTTCTAAGTGTGAAGAAAATCATGATTCTTTGGTTTGCTAAGTGTGAAGAAATCGTGAATTTTTGGTTTGGTTCCATAAGTGAAAAATTTGTGATGTTTTGGCTTTCTAAGTGCAAGAAAATCGTGACTTTTTGGACTTCAATTTTTGAGAAATTTGTGTCTTTTTGGCCTTTGGGCTTAGAAGAAATCACGACTTTTTGGAATCAAGCTTTTGAAGAAATCGCGACTTTTTGGAATGTAGTTCTTGAGAAAATCGTGAATTTTTACCATCAAAATTTTGAGAAATCGTGACTTTTTGCCATCCATTCTTTGAGAAAATTTTGAATTTTTGCAAGGCAACTTTTGAAGTAATCGTGACTTTTTGCATTCCCATTTTTGAAGAAATCGTGACTTTTTGCAAGTTGACTTTTTGAGAAAATCACGAATTTTTTATAGAAGAAAATAGTAAGAAATAAAAAATAATGTGTTCATTTTGAGATAGAGTAAGTTGACCTTCAAGTGGGATTAGGAAGCCAAGGGAGCTCCCAAGGATTTTGAGCAATACAAAGGGGGAAAAGAGTCTCTAAAAATACTTGAATCAAACTGTTTGTCAAATCAATTGAACTTTAAGCTTGATCTAAACTTGGGACTTTTACAGGTCCATTAAGATCCATCAAGGGAGTCAAAGCGAGGTGGTAGGTGCATTGCAAGTTTGGGAATGTGTATCCAGAGCATTCAAGTGTGATCAAGGGAGAAGCGACTTGAGGTTGGAATCATTCTTAACCCCCTCAGTCAATTCTTAGCTTAGGCTAAATCGGACTAGTGGTCTTGATTAATTAGGATGATGATTAGCATGTCATAAGTCCAAGAAAACCCTAATTTTTCAGGTTCAAGCTAAGATTATATGGGAGAAATCTACAAAAGAAAAAGCAACTAATTCAAAAGAACATTGCAACACGGTTGTACTTGGGAAAATTGGGACTAGTAGACACGACTTATAAACCTTAGGTCACGTATACACCTAGGTTGAGATAGACAAAGCACCAGATCATCTGAAGCTAGTGTCAATCACACAGCTAGGTCATGGGCACAACAACTTGGTGATTATCCCTATGTGCTAAACTCGGAAATAAGTGATTCAGAAATGTCTTTTAGCATGGAGAGACCTGCAGGTAACTCAGGCACTACTTATTTATAGACACTTGAAGGTCCCTATAAGACACAATTGGAGTATATTAGGACCAACCGATTAGGTACATGCATCTATGAGGATGGTCTGAGGTGATCCGTTCTCCAACTCAAAAATCCAGATCAACCCTTTGGACTTGAACACCCAGTGGTTAAATTTGGTTACGAGCTTACCACACAGGATAGATGATTTTGGAAATATTATCCTGGAGAACGAGATAGGAGACCTAAGAAGACCTAGGATGAGAACCCAAGACTCCTTGAGGAAAATCGATCTTCACCAAAATACATACACCAGAATGGATTCCATAGGATAGCAAAAACATAGAATTGTTATGGAACAAGGAGACAAATGAAGCTTTTTGTAGGTTTAAGACTAATTAACCTAGCAAAGTAGGAAATGTGACGATATATGGATTTAAAGATTCTGATACCCCTAGAAAAGTGGTCTATTTAGACAACACATCAGAGAGAGTATTTGTGGTAACAGAGCATGGTAGGCAAACATATACTTGGCAGGGTGAATTGATTTTCTTGCCATCAAGATCCAATGTGTCCCATGGTGCCCAAGGAGCAGGACCATCCCAAGCTCATGAAACCTAGAGAGAAAGAGCTAGAGAGAGACCTGAGGTAAGCTTTGCACATATAGTGGGCAAAGATAGATCAAGACTTGAAGGTGAAAGCCCTGAAAGAGAGAGACATAGAGCACATAGGCATCAAAGAGATGAACATGATTTTCCATTGCCTAGACCCTGAGAGTATCCAAGAACCCTCAGAACCTCTCAAGTGGTAAAGACAACGAAAAACTGCTTTGATGGGTTAGGAGATCATTATGATCATGTGGACTTTTTCAAACAAGTGTTAAGAGCTTAACAAGTTGAGGACTTATTCACCGAGTTTGAGGTATTTGGTTTGACCCTCAAGAGCACTCCCTTAGCTTGGTTTCATGCCCTCAACAGTCGTAACTACCAGAATATAGTTCAACTGTTAGAAGCATTCATCATAGAATTTTCTAAGAGTGGCATCATGCATAACACATCATCCTTGATCCATATCTTCAAGCAGACACCCCAAGAAATATTTCGACTAGCCGGACATAGATTTAAACAATATGTGGAAAGATGTCCAATACTTGCATTACCTACACAAGAAAAACAAGTTACCTTGTTTTTAAATGGGCTTCTAAGCAGGAAAATTAGATCATATGTATATCTCAAGGAGCCAATCACACTAGATCAATGCTTGAGAATGTGTATTGACATAGAGGACAACTTGGGTGAGGAGTTAGAAATGTCCAAATTCTATAAGGATTCTGACAGTTCTACTAGTCATACTTCCAGACCTTCCACTAAGATAGATGAGATAGCTGAGCAGGTTGCCAAGAAGCTAGTAGTTCAAAACAGACAAACACCAAGGGTCGCCTCATTTAAGTGATTTTATACTTGTGGAGGCAATGACATGGCTAACATATGCCCATTGCAAAACCAGAACATGAGAGAAATGAATGCTCCATATTGCACTATTGAGAGGAAATACACAAACCACACAGCTCAAGATTGTCCATACAATAGGCAAGCTATCAGAAAAACTTATCAACAACCTTACCAATAAGGTAGGTATCAAATCCAATACCAATAGCCATATTATAGGCCACAACAACAATATCAACCTCAATACCAACAACAATATCAGGCACCATATAGGCCACAACCAATCCTAGGAAATCAACCACCACCTCCTCCCAATGCGATTCCAGTTAAGTATGTAGTGGCAGAGGAGAACCCTAATAGAGCATTGGTGCCAATGACCCTTTGGTCTCAGAAAATGATCTTCATGCTCATAGTTCTGACTACACCCATGAAGGTATTCCACAAGCTTATTACACAGAGTCGTCTGACCATAGTGAGACTTATCTGTATCAATATGAAGCAATACCTATGGAACCAAACTGGGAGCCGGAATACTCAAATGTCATGTATACAAATTTAAACCTAGGCCCCAATTGAGACAAATGAGACCACAGCCCCTAGAGGACCATGTCTTGGATGTCAAACCGACCATTTCATTCATGAATGTCCCCATCCACTGGCTCCATGACAAGGACAAAATATAACAATACAAGGCTTTTGTCCCAAGTGTGGTAAAGATAATCTATCGAGAGATTGTCTAAGGAACCCCTCTAGTGTGCCCAAGGTTACACTCATTAATGTGGTAGGCCTAGTGGTGGATTCAAGTTCAAGTAGCATGAATGTGGCTCCTATACAAGCAGTCACTAGGGCACAAGCCTTAAAATTGACGAAACCAGCTAAACAATTAGATTCAAGTGAATTAAGAGAACCTAGTAAGAAGAGAACAAGAACATGGAAGGATACGAGGGAGAAGGCCAATCGTAAGTGGGCTAGAATGTTATCAAAACTAAAAGAAATCCTAAAAGATATTAAAACAAAAATAGAAGACATCACATCTCAAAACCCCTTGCATGCCAAAACTCCATCCACTTCACTTCATCCCACCCCACCACCCATTGTGAATAGCCCACAACCAGGGTCTATTCTCACGGATCCAACCCCAGAAGGCTTGGACATGATGTTCAAGGCCTATTAGGCTTGCTTCAAGAAGGGAAAACAACTATAAACCTAGACAACTGTTTCCCTAGAGCATATTTAGAGATTGAACAGACAAAATTTTTCATGAAAATGGTAGAACTAGCTCAGGCTATGCTCGAGGCCAATCAATTGCTCAATCATAGAAACTCTATACCAAGTTTGCATTTCCAAGGCTTATTACAAAGATTAGAGCAGTTGGTAAACAAGCCATAGGTTTCTTTACCTCCTTAGGCTTAAGCAATTGTTGAAAGAGAACGCTCACCACCAATGGAAGTTTATGTTCCTGCTTCCATGGATGATGGAACACTTCTTTCAATTCAAAAGTACTCTCAAGAGTTCTTGTGGGAAATACAAGAAGAGAAATGGACCAAGGAGAAGTGTAATCCTCCACCTATTCCTAAAATTGATGATCTTCATTATCAATTTCCCTTAGATATTCCATCTACTTATGGAGGCCAAGCAAAGCAACAAGAAGATGAAAATATTAGATTTTGAATCTAATTCTTTACAAGAGTTGCCATAATTCATAGGTCCATGGGAATCTGAATCTCTTCAGATCAAAGCTCCCACAATACTGATAAGAAATGAAGATTCAGTGGTTCCAAGAAACACTGAAGTTGTGAAGAACACTATGGTTCAGTGTCATCTCACCTTATAAGAGCTGCTCAAAGTAAAATCAGAGTTATGGAAACATGTGGTGAATTAGGTTCTAGAATTTGGTTCCAATGTGTCAAAACCAAGATCTAAGCAAAAAGTTCTAGAGACACCTCTAGAAAAAATAGGAGACATGAGTGAAGGTGAAGAAGGTAATTCTTATCTTCCAATCGCCTACCAAAGTTATACAATTAAGGTTGTCTTAGGTTCAGGTGTTGGTGTTGCAATTGTGACCACCTCCTTGTGGAAGAAATGGGGCAAACCTACATTAAGACCAACCAGAATGAAGCTTCAAATGGCTGATGGCCAAATTGAAAGACCTCTAGGATTGCTAGAAGGGATAACTCTAACCACTTGTGGTGTAGAGTTTGAGCACACTTTTGCTATATGTGACTTTGGCGAAAACAATGTCTATGAAATTATCCTAGGAAGACCCTTCCTACAACATCTGCAAACAATACAAGTTTGGGGAACCAACTCCTTGTACTTGCAACACTTAGGAGTCACAACCAAGTTCAATTTAAAGGATTATACGTTTAGAGACGTGCCAACCCTACAGTGGAGTCCTATCCACAAGGTGCAAGAGGATTCAATCTCAGTGCATTCTAAAGGTTCTTCTGATCCATCTTGGATGCATGAAGATACTCACTTGTGGATCTGCAAGGTTATAGAGGAAGAGGAAGGATGCTTGAAAGCAAGAGAAGAAGGAACTTCTCAAGGAGCCAGACCAGTTAGAGACCCAGCCTACACACTGATGATGTTTCCAGATGAGGAATTTGAGCCTCATGGTTGGGCAGAAATATTAGCCACCATGGACATTGCTATCAATGAAGAACAACGGATGCCGTATTGTGGTGAGGAGGGTTATGATATCTCTTTGTTCATGTGTGAATTTTTTCTAGAGTGTATGATAATAAAGAAAACGCCAAAAAAATTGTAGTAACCATTGAAGCGGACAAAGAGCGATGGACATACATAGGAGACCTAAGTGCAGAAAAAGAAGTAGAGCTTGTACGTTTATTAAGTGAATATAGGGACGTGTTTGCATGGATCTATAGAGACTTGAAGGGAGTAGATCCAAAAATATGCTCTCACACGATCCCCATGATTGTTGATGCTAAGCCGACCAAAAAAAAAAACCCTACACATATAATGACACATGCAACCAAAATAAAAGAAGAAATTGACAAACTGATCAAAGCTAGATTTATCTATGAGATTGAGCATATTGAATGGGTGTCCCCATTGTAATGATGCCCAAGAAGAATGGAAAATTGTGAGTGTGTATTAACCTTAAAAAAGTTAATGCTACTACAATCAGAGATGGCTATCCGCTTCCAATCATCGAACATTTATTGGAACGTGTTGCAAGCAAGAAAGTTTATAGCTTCCTTGATGGATTTTCACGTTACAACCAAGTAGCCATTGTTGATGTATGAAACACCACAAGAAATGAATTAATGTGGCACTAGAACACCTCTATGGTCACCATTAAATCATTGCCACTCCAAACTTTGAGAAATGATAGCCTAAAGTGAGAACTTTGCTTCTACAGAAATTCCTAGTCACTAACATAACATACCTTCAGTATTTTGCTAATTTATCCTAGCTCACATACTATTTCTCCATGAAACTTTATAGGCTCAAAGTAGAAGAGATATCTTTCCAACAAGCGATCATACGCATGAAAGGGATCTCTAGAACTCAAGTTATGGCCCTCACAAGATGACCCTATATGACCTTCCAAAACTGGAAATCTTGCCTTCTTTAGTAATTTCGGTGTCCAAAAATAAAAAATTTGATGCCTGGCATCGAATTTCAGTCAAGGTCGATGCTGGGTATCGACTTTGAGATTTTTTTGCCTCTTTTTCTGCACCAGAAATAGCCTCTTTTACACACACATGAATAAGACCACTTTATTTGGGAAGGCGATGCCGGGCATTGACTTTATGCTGAAACTCGATGCCAGGCATCGAGTTGCTCCACAAACCTCATGATTTTAAGAAGCTTCATCAGTAGATAAAAGTCAGATATGAAGATAAGGACTTATCAGCTAGGATTCGATGCCACGCATCAACTTCTCGTATAAAACTCAACCTTTCAACATACATTCGATGCCAGGCATCGACTTGCTTGGAAAACTTCAACCTTTCAAATCATTACACAGAAGACAAACACTGGAGATGATGGAGAGAGACTCAAACACAGAACTTTATTCAGTTCTTTCTCATAGCTATGAAAACTCAGAAGTTTTACAGATGCTTTCTCACTCAGAGAAGCTCGACTATATTCAGTCGTATAAAATGAACTCCTTCTCTCTTTCTATCACTCTCTTCCACTTCTTCTTCTCTCTCTCTCTCTCTCTCTCTCTCTCTCTCTCTCTCTGTGTCAGTTGATACAAACTAACTTATATAGATTTTCGTATTCTCGTGATTTTAAAAAAATTCTAGAACTAAGGTGAACTAACTTTACAAATATGATACACTTGTGAATTTGTCCCTTCACATAGGCATGTGGTTTTCTTCTAAAGCTTTGACCCTCAAATATATGTCCAATTAGTGATTGTTTCTCCAACAGCTCCCCCTCAATCATTAATTGACATTCTCTGTTTCTTCATATCATCTTCTTTTCTTTTACTCATGCCATGCTTTTCAATCTGCTGGTCTTCACACCATCCAAGCTCTTTGTCATTATGTCTGCTAACTGATCTTTAGTAGAAATGTACTCCACTTCAATCTCCTTCTCCATTACCTTTTCTCTGAGAAAATGATACTGTATCTCTATGTGCTTTGTCCTTGCATGAAAAACTGGATTTGCTGCAACATAAAGTGAACTCATATTATCTCCATGTATTGTAGGTGTACCTTGATCAATGCCCAAGCTTTTGAACAATGTCCGCATCCATATGACCTCCTTAGCTGCTTCCACAAGTCCTTTGTACTCAGCTTCAGTTGATGATAATGCTACTGTATGTTGTTTCTTTGAACACCAACTTACAAGCTTATCACCAATATATATCATGTAACCATGAGTTGACCTCCTGTCATCTTGATTACCTGCCCAGTCTGAGTCACTATAGGCTCTCAACTTCAAATCTGATGTAAAAGGATAATATAATCCTTCCTTTATAGTTCCTTTGATATATCTGAGAACTCTTTGACCTGCAATCCAATGTGGGTCCTTTGGACAATGCATGAATTGTGAAAAAAATCCCACTGCATAACTAAGATCAGGTCTTGTTAGTGTAGCATAAATCAAACTACCCACAAGAGATTGATACTTCCTCATATCTTTGTATTCTGCACCATCATATTTACTGAGCTTGTGATTAACTTCAAGTGGAGTTGAAGCTTCTCTGCAATTTTCCATATCAAACTTCTTCAATAGATTCAGAAGATACCTTTCTTGTGATACATATATGCCATGATCTGTATAAGTGACTTCCATGACAAGAAAGTATGACAACTTTCCTAGGTCACTGATATTGAACTCCTTCTCAAGTAATCTCTTTACCTCCTTGATTCCTTCATCTGAAGTACCTGTGATTATAATGTCATCTACATAAATACAAATGTAGATTGTACCTTCCTCTGTTCTTTTGATAAGTAGACTTGAATCTGCTTTTGAACTTTGATATCCAAGATCATTGAGATACTTCACCAGTCTATAGTTCCAAGCTCTTGGAGCTTGCTTCAATCCATACAATGCTCTTCTCAACCTGCAAACAAAATTTGGATACCTGCAATCTATAAACCCTTGAGGTTGTTCCATGTATACCTCATCTGATATGTATCCAATCAAGAATGCATTTTTTATATCCAATTGACTTAGGGTCCATCCTTTTGAAGCTGCAATAGCAATGATTGTCCTTATAGTTGACATCTTAGCTACGGGACTGAATGTATCATCATAATCTATGCCATAGGTTTGGGCATAGCCTTTCACCACCAATCTAGCTTTGTATCTGGCTATACTTCCATCTGCAAGCTTCTTCACTTTATAAACCCATTTATTTCCAATTACTTTCTTACCATTTGGTTTAGGAACAAGTTCCCATGTCTTACTCTCCTCCAGTGCATTGAACTCTTCTTTCATTGCTTCTTATCTTTAGCTTCATCATAGTTCTGGGGTTCTTCATCATCTTTGACCATATATGCATAGTTCTTCTGAGTTATGTAAGAAGTATCATAAGAATACCTTTCTGGTTGTCTTCTAGTCCTGCTTGACCTTCTTGGTTCACATTCTTCATAAGTTTCTGGATACACCTCTTCATCAAATATAGGAGCTTCTTCATTCCTTCTTGTTAATCCACTTCTGGATGTACTTGCTTGCATATAGTCTTCATCTCTATTCACCTGCACAATTGATTTTCCTTTCTCACATCTTCTTACCTCTTCTTCAAATTCTTCAGCTGTATGACTTTGATCTGCATACCAACTTTTCTGTTCATCACATGTAACATCTCTAGAAACAAGAAATTGTTTTGTTAGAGGATTCCACAACCTGTAACCCAATGTGCTTTTCATCATAACCAATGAACACATATTTTTCTGCCTTTGGTTCAAGTTTATGCCTAAGCTGTGATGGCACATAAGCATATGCAATTGATCCAAACACTCTACAATGATCTAGTGTTGGTTTCTTACCCCACCAAGCTTCATATGGAGCCATTCCATTCAGAGTTGCACATGGTAATCTATTCACAAGGTATGTGGCTGTTTTTATAGCCTCAGCCCAAAGATAATTTGGACAGTTCTTCTCCTTTAGCATAGCTCTAGCAAACTCAAGCAAAGTCCTGTTCCTTCTTTCTACTACACCATTTTGTTGTGGTGTATACCTGCAAGTTATTTCTCTCTTAATACTTGCATTCCAAAGATAATCATTGAACTCTTGGGAGAAGTATTCTCCCCCTTCATCAGACCTCAGTCTTTTAAGCTTTTGACCTGTGACTCTCTCTGCATATGCATGAAAATGCTTGAAAACTCCAAACACTTCTGATCTTTCCTTCAAAACATATAATGTTATCCATCTTGTAGCATCATCAATGAAAAGAACATAATACCTTGAGCCACTGATAGATCCTTCTTTTGTTGGTCCCCATACATCTGTATGAATGAGCTCAAGTACTCCATCATGTTTGAATCCTTTCTTCTGAAATGGTAGCCTGTGTGCTTTTCCCATTTGACATGCTTCACATTTATAAACCATATGCTGACTTTGCACATTTGGTAATCCTAGTACAGACTGATTAGCAACCATAGCTTTAATTCCTCTTTCATTGAAATGACCTAATCTCTTATGCCAAAGATCAAGTTCTGTAATCACTCCTTCACCATGTGTGAGCAAAGCTTGACCAATGTTCCCTTGCACTCTTAAAGTAAAGAGGCTACCTTCTTTCTTACCACAAACAATCTGATTATATCCATTCTTTGGATCTTCAACAAATACTCCTTCATTTGTAAACCTAACTTGAAAACCTTTTTCAACTATCTGTCCCACACTAATCAAGTTTTTAGGTATTGTAGGAACATACAAAACATTGGTTAGCAAATCTGCTCCACTCTTGCATTTCACTTTTCCAATTGAATGTACACTATGTCTTGTATTATCACTTGTTTGAACAGTATGAATAGAAATGCATTTTTCCAAATCTGACATCAATTCTATGTTTCCTGACAAATGATTAGAACATCCAGAGTCAATGTAAAATACCTTTAGATCTTCTTTGTCTGATGTGCTGATTGAATTCATCATCAATGATGTATGACTTTCATTCTGTGTGTCATTTGCATAGTTGTAGTAGGTGGTATTGTAGGATTGATTCTGTCCCCAACTTCTTCCTCCACCTCTACCATAGCCTCCTCTTTGACTTTGTCTACCTCTTTGGAAATTACTTTGATATCTTCCACCTTGACCTTTGCTATTGTTGTTTTGATTCTGGTTTGATCCTTGTTGGTTGTGCCAACAATCATGAGCCAAATGATTACTCAATCCACAGATCCAGCAAGCCTTCTTGTTGTTATTTTGATTACCTCTTCCTCTTCCAAAACCTCTTGCTCTTCCTCTGCCTGTGCCTTTACCTCTTGCATAATAAGCTTGAGAACTAGACTCCTCTTCATCCTTTGCTTTACCTTTATCTCCTTTCTTCTTGTTCTTCATGTACATTGCAGAACTTTGTCCTTTATCTCCATCTCCCTTTAAGTCTTGCTCATATGTGAGAATCAAACCAAGCAACTGATTCAAATCTGGAACATAATGATTTAATGAAAGTTCTATTGATAAGACAAAAGGTTTCCACCTTTCATCCCCTCTCAAACCTGCAAGTAGCTGAGCAATCAATCTGTGATCTTTAACATCTTCATCTATGGATCCAAGACTATCTGCTAGATCCTTCATCTTAGTGACATAATCACTAATACTTTGACTTGGCTTCTTCTTGAATGTTGTAAACTCTGACCATAGACTTGCTTTTCGTGCTTTAGTAGTGCTTTGGAAATGATACTCCAATGCATTCCATATATCTTCAGATGATTCCAATCCTCTGATGTGCGGTAGCAAATGATCAGAGATTGTATTGTGATGTAAGCTTTTGCACTTGCATCCTTCTTCTGCCAATGCTTTAAAGCATCAAGTTCTTCTTTCTTTGGTCGGCTTTCATCTTCAAATATTGGCTTCTCTTCTTCACCTGTTACATATATCATGAGATCCTTACTCATAAGTAAGGCTTCCATTCTCATTACCCATGCGGGGTAATTATCTCTGTCCAGTTTGTCAATGGAGATATGATCTGCCATAGTCCTTTCCTTCTGCTGCAACCTGTGAGCTTAAAGGATAAAGGATAATACCTTTTGAAGTTCTTTTTGTATGAGGATACTTTTGAAGTAACCTTTTGATGCCTTGTGTCTTCAAATGCTTCACCTTTCAAACTTTAATGGAAAACTTTACAAAACTTCTCGTACCTTTGTCGCCTTCTGCTCTTTAGGACCTTTTTGCTCTGATACCACTTGTTGATGTATGAAACACCACAAGAAATGAATTAATGTGACACTAGAACACCTCTATGGTCACCATTAACTCATTGCCACTCCAAACTTTGAGACATGATAGCCTAAAGTGAGAACTTTGCTTCTACAGAAATTCCTAGTCACTGACATAACATACCTTCAGTATTTTGCTAATTTCTCCTAGCTCACATATTATTTCTCCATGAAACTTTATAGGCTCAAAGTAAAAGAGTAGAGATTTCCAACAAGCTATCATACGCATGAAAGGGATCTCTAGAACTCAAGTTATGGCCCTCACAAGATGACCCTATATGACCTTCCAAAACTAGAAATCTTGCCTTCTTTAGTAATTTCGGTCTCCAAAAATAAAAAATTCGATGCCTGGCATCGAATTTCAGTCAAGGTCGATGCCGGGCATCGACTTTGAGCTTTTTTTGCCTCTTTTTCTGCACCAGAAATAGCCTCTTTTACACACACATGAATAAGACCACTTTATGTGAGAAGTCGATGCCGGGCATCGACTTTATGTTGAAACTCGATGCCAGGCATCGAGTTGCTCCACAAACCTCATGATTTTAAGAAGCTTCATCAGTAGATAAAATTCAGATATGAAGACAAGGACTTATCAGCTAGGATTCAATGCCAGGCATCGACTTCTCGCATAAAACTCAACCTTTCAACATACATTCGATGTCAGGCATCGACTTGCTTGGAAAACTTCAACCTTTCAAATCATTACATAGAAGACAAACACTTGAGATGATGGAGAGAGACTCATACACAGAACTTTATTTAGTTCTTTCTCATAGCTATGAAAACTCAGAAGTTTTACAGATGCTTTCTCACTCAGAGAAGCCCGACTATATTCAGTCGTATAAAATGAACTTCTTCTCTCTTTCTATCACTCTCTTCCACTTCTTCTCTCTCTCTCTCTGCGTCAGTTGATACAAACTAACTTATATAGATTTTCGTATTCTCGTGATTTTAAAAAAATTCTAGAACTAAGGTGAACTAACTTTACAAATATGATACACTTGTGAATTTGTCCCTTCACATAGGCATGTGGTTTTCTTCTAAAGCTTTGACCCTCAAATATATGTCCAATTAGTGATTGTTTCTCCAACAGCCATCACCCTTAAAGATCAACACAAAACGTCTTTTGCCATAGAGTGGGGAATCTTTGCATTTCATGTGATGCAATTTGGGCTCACCAATGCACCTACAACATTCCAAAGTCTCATATGTCATGTCTTCAAAGAGTTCTTCCAAAAGAGCTTAGAAGTATATGTGAATGATTTATATGCTCATTCCCAAGAAAGAAGATACCACATCCCTGAGCTCAAACAGATCTTCAACAAGTGTAGAGAATATCGAGTTTGTTTGAACTTAGAAAGGTGTGTGTTCATGGTATGACAAGTTAAGATCTTAGGTCATATTGTTTCTAAGAATGGAATATCAACAGACGAGGATAAGGTAAGAGCCATAGTGGAGCTACCAATGCCAAGGAATGTTAAAGAGGTATGAGCCTTTATGGGCCATTGTGGACATTATCATAGGTTTATCCACATGTATGTGATAATAGCTAAACCTCTTTCTGCTCTGTTGACAAATTTTGAGTGTGATCAATGTGGAAATTCCTTCAACGAACTAAAGCGACATTTGTGCACAACACCAATACTGAACACTCATGATTGGAAGAAACCATTCCATTTCCATGTAGATGCATCAAATTATGCAATAGGTTGTGTTAGACGGCCGCCGAACAAGGACAAATGTACTAGAACAGGTGTCTTAAATGTAAAAGTATTAGACGGTCGCCGAACAAGGACAAAAGTACTAGGACAGGTATCTTAAATGTAAAAGAACCTTTCAGGAAACGCGCAGGTAACTGAAGAATTGCGCACTCTTGTAAAAAAATCCTCTATATAAGGCAATGAAAAAAGAGTGGCAGCAGCGCCCCATTGTTGGGAATTGCAGTGTATTGTTTGAGTGAGCCTCGTTTTGGGGGTTGTAAATGTATTGGGTGAGTGTGTATGTTGTTGAGAAGATAAGTCCTGCTTTGTTCTGTTCTGTTCTGTACTCTGGCTGGTCGTTTATTCGCACCTTACTACAGAGTTACGAATTAGTTGTATTGTGTTACGAATCTGTTCGGCAATGATTGAGTGTGTCTCTGAGTGTTATCAAGTGCAGTATGTTGTTTGTCAGTTCTTCGGCGGAGCAAGGGAACGTGAAAAGTAGTCCCGAACTAATTGTCTGTTAGCGTTTCTGTAAGTGACCGAATTCGATACCGTAGTCTACATTCGCTGTTGATTCCGATCACAGGAAGACTAGTAGCTGTAATGGTCTGGATGTGAGTAGGACACCGTTAGTTTATGGTTAGTCGTTTGTTATTAGGAGATTGGTTGTTCGAGTTAGCATACGATGAGTCCTCATAACTTCAAGGTATAATGTCCGGTTGGTATACCTGTCTGCTCTGAAGAAGTACGTATTAGGTGACCTTTGTTACTGAAGTATATTTGTGCTCAGAGCATAAATATCCGGACTGCTGCCCAGATAACTATAGTAGGATCAGTTCTGAAGTTCTAATTCCAGTACGCTGAACAGTCTTCAATTGTTCAGAGTTGGACACTGAGCTAAGAACGAGATAACGTTTATGATCGTGTGATGAGTTGGGAAAATAGTACAGGGCCTCTGTCTAACAGACCCCTACCACTCCCAAGGACCCACGTGGCTAAGAGGTAATTTACGGTTAGAAAGAATTCGGAAACGACTGAGCTCAAAGTATGCGAGCTTGAAGGAGAACCCACATGTGAAGGAAATCTTGATTTGCCTATAGCATATGCAAGTAGACAACTCAACGCAGTTGAACCACACTATACAACAACTAAGAGAGAAGGCTTAGGCATGGTATATGCCGTGAAAAATTTTAGACACTATCTATTGGCCAAAAAGTTCAAGTTTTTCACTGACCATCAAGCTTTATTATATGTGGTCAATAAACCTTTCAATACAGGACGCTTAGTAAGATGGTTCCTCATACTAATGGAATACAAATATGAAGTTGTTGTTAGGAAAGGTCGAACCCACCTCAGGGCAAACCAACTTTCTTGCATCACTTTAGGAGAGTCATTGCAAGGAGTGTTTGATGAATTGCTTGATGCTTATCTGTTCAATTTAGAAGTTTTTCCTAAATGGGAAAATAAGTTGGTACCTATCCTAACCTTCAGATTTACAAATAAGAAGGTGAGAACAAAAAAAGATGAAATTGTAAAATCACAAGAATATCAAATATTGGCAGGAAGTATCTACAAACAAGATACAGAGGGTGTATTAGCTTGTTGTGTCAAGGAGGATGAACATAACAGTTGCTTGCAACAAACCCATGAAGGATTGCTAGGAAATCACTATTCCAAACAACGAACATTGCAAAAATTGAAATGTTTAGGAGTGTTTTGGCCTAGTATGGATGGAGAAATACATAAGTGGATTAAGAATTGTCCAATGTGCTAGGAGAGACCCCTAGTGGAGTATGCTACCCTTTATCACGTGTCACTAATTCTAGAATGGAGTGCTCCATCAGTAGAACTTATGAAATGGAGAACACTACCCAATGAGGCTAGTCTAGCAAGAAAAAAAAGCATGAAGCAAGAGGCTCAAGACTATGCCTTATTAGGAGAAACCTATATCAAATATGGTTACTTAAGACTGTGTGTTCATGAGTTAGACTATTTGAAAATCTTAGAAACTACACATAGTGGTGTGGCAGGTGGACACTTCGGGCTAGACCGAGTAATAAAGAAAATTATATTCTTAGGACTTTGGTGGCCCACTCTTCATATGGATACACATACCTATGTGAAGATATGTGACACAAGCCAACGTGCACAATATCCGATAAGAAAAGATGAGATGCCTTTGAGACCAATGATGAGAGGACGTGCATTTTCAAAGTGGGGTATAGACCTTGTAGGTCCTATTAACCCCTCCAACTAGAAACTCCCATGTAGAGTACATTATTGTAGCCACAGATTACCTTACAAAGTGGGTAGAAGTCAAAGCCACAACAAAGAATGATGCTCAAATGACGGTTAAGTTCTTATTCGAGAACGTGTTCACCAGATTTGGGTTACCAATAAAGTTAGTAAGTGATAGAGGTACATACTTCTTGAACGAAGTCATTGAAAACCTTCTCCAAGAATTCTTGGTGATACATAAGAAGTTTTCCCCCTATCATCCACAAGTTAACAAACAAGTCGAGAGCACAAATAAGATCCTATGTAATGTATTGACAAAATTGGTAAATAATAAATGCTCTGATTGGGATAAATAACTTCATCATCTTGTTTGGGCTTACCGAGTTGCCTATAAAGTAGTACTCAATGCCACCCCATTTCAGATGGTCTTTGGACAAAATGTTGTTTTACCATTAGACTTTCTGATCTCGACTTTAAAGGTAGCACAAGAGCATGAATGGACACGAGTTGTCATCCAAGATATTTGATCTAGAACACTTAGGTGAGACGAGGCTACCAGTGACAACACGCATCTATGCTACAAAAGGCATACTTTGATGCACACATCAAGGATAAAGGATTGAAAGAGGGAGACCTTGTATTGGTTTATACACTAAAGAAACATGCCTGTAAATTGGAAAAACGAGGATATGGACCCATGGTCATTAATAGAATTTCCACTAGGGGTGCAATTCAATTGGCCACTCTAGAAGGCGACCTCTTTCCAAACTATATTAGTGGATGCCGAGTCAAGTTATATCAAGAACCTCTTACAAAGGATATTCTGTTGAGAATCAACATGGCTAAGAAGTGCAAAGAAGAAGAGTTAAGGGTTAGAGAAGAAGCACATGCAAAGACTAGAGAGCACATTAGGAGAAATAAGTTAAGGTGACAAGGCCTAGATGTCAATCCAAATGCCCCAAGATATCACATGGCCATGTGTCAAACATCGGGTATAATTGCTTCTCGAATAATTGATTGACGTCCCTTTGTGACCATAGAGGTAGGACAAGGAAACAATGTACGGACTATGAGAGCCTTGATTGACTCAAGTGCAACAACTAGTGCAGTTAGATTCTCATACTACCAAGATCTACAATTGAACATCGTCCATAGAAGCCTATCTTATGGGATTGGGAGGTGTGGAAACCCCATGTTTGGCGAGGTGGAACTTCCCATCTACCTTCAAGATGTCCCAATGATAGTTAAAATGCTAGTATGTCAAGATGAGGACCTTATTGTCTTGGTTTAAGATTGGATATATAACCATGTAGTCAACTTAAACCTAAGAAGTCAACTTATTCAAGTTTGGGTATAGAAAAATGCATCACATTAGAATCAGAGAATTGCATGATCACAAATCCCGGTATCACACATTCTCTTAGTTCTTCTAAGAATAATCTTAGAAAAGAAGATGGTGTATGTGTCAAAAGATCTAGGATGCAGAAGGACTCAATCATGGAAGAACAAGCTTGAATGTGAGTGGACCTATCTTCTTTTTCAAGGACTAATGTAGCCACAATGGTTCAACCACAGAGGCAGGCGAAAAAGTAGAAGACAACAGCTATGTCAAATAAACAAACAGAATTCAAGAAGAAAGCAAATCCAGGCATGAAGGTATAGTGATAAGATTTTTGAATTTTTCTGCTAAATAATTTGCCTCCATCAAGTCACAGGTAGGCATCATTTTATAATACAACGAACTAGGTGCTCTCTTAAGGACTCAAGCCTGCAAACACGCTTCTTACTCCATGACAAATGTGAAAGAAAATGTTCGATACAGATAGAGTACCTAGAACTATGATAAGAGTACTATATGACTGTCCACTTTGACGGGATCATGTCTAAAACAATTGTGGTATTCTTGGATGACTATAGGTTTGCTAAATCATTGCTTGCAAGATTGGAGATGCATTGTACGTAGGCCCCAATGCACTTAAGATTTTCCCCATTCACTTTTTAATACTCTGAGTGCAACGTTTGAGGCTAGCTTTTGTACAACTTCATAGCTATGTGTGAACATTTGTGTGTTTTGAAGTACATGTTCAGTAAATGGGCAAGAGGTGTGTATCAGAGTACCCCTCAGAGCACAATGTCATCAGGCCTCCCTTCTTACCTTGAGGCTTTATTATGTGGTGCATTAGGTATGGCAAAACTTTTTTATGCACTTATATGACTGTACTTCAATAAGCTATTTTTTCAGATGCACAGGAGGATCATGCTCATTAGAAATACCAGAAATGCATGAAGGGCATTTTCTCCTATAAAGGCTGATTGCTTCCTTGCCCTTTTTGATAACCCTTTCCATTTTTTGTGGAGATCATCTTGTTTCGAAGAAGCTAGAAACACTGTCACAAAGGCCTGAAGGTTTGTTTTTTGCTAGGGAAGTAACTCTAGTTTCACAATGCTCATGTAAAAGGCTTATTTTGTATAAGGCATTATAGGCCAACAAACTTGGTACTTCAGCATTGATCCTTTTTTACTTCCCACAGATGATTTGAAATCGTGCCTTGCAAGAATAATACTGGATAAGTAGTTTGAATTTCATGAATGCATGCAGAACAATAGGAGTCATTATGTGAACTATTGTCTAATCATTTTGTGAGCACATAACACGTTAAATTGCAAGCTTGTTGACTAGGAGCAAAGTGTGAATGTTGGCAGGAACATAAGTTAAACTTGGAACGATCTTGATGTTTTCTGAAATGAAAACTAAAAATGGAATTACATTTTGTGGTTGGTTCTTTTCAATATCAGTCTACTTGTTATGTATGTTAAATTTCAGGTATTGGAGCTTTGAAGAGAAGACACAATGGAGGAATGTTGGGCTGACTGCCCCCCAAGTGGATTGTGTTGCTCAGCAATATGGAGTTGCAGACTTGAAGATTGACGACTTGCTGATTCAAAGATTTGCAGCTTTGCACAATTCAAATTTGAACAATTGCAGAGTAGCTGAGTGGAAGACTCAAAACTTGGACCAGTCCAGCAATATATGCGTCTCATTTATCAGCTTTGTCGAGGGCGACGAAGTCTAGGAGGAGGAGGGTGTTGATACAAGGGTTGCCCATAGTTTTTCTCATGCTATGGCATCCTTTAGCCCTCATGAAAATACCTTCTTTTTGTAAATTAGGAGAGGTCCATGTGAACACTCTCCTAAAACCCCTTTTTGATATTTCCTCTAGGCTATGGTATTGAAGCCTTTTTTTGAAAACTCCTTTTTGCACAAAATCCCCACATAAAAACTCTCCACGCGCTCTCTCTCTCTCTCTAGGTGGTTAGTCCCATATCACATAAAGATTCTCTTTTTGATTTAGCACATGTGGTCTTTTGACCACATGTTTTTATTCACATATGCCTCTCTTCTCTATATAAAGGAGAGCCTCATTTGTAAAAAGGAGGTCCCTTCGCCATGGCCTTGGCCTCCATTTTGGTAATGGAAGAAGGTGTCATTTGTTACTCTCTTGCCTCCTTGTGTGCAATGGCGTTGGTCTTGGTGTGTGGATTTGCATGTGTGTGTGCATGGTTGGGAGGATGTTCCCCTTTGCTCCTTGTGACGTTGGCCATTGTTGCCATTGCTCCATGAGCGTGGGTGAACCTCTCCTCTCATTCTTTGCCCCAACTTGGAGAAACTTCTCACTTCCATGTGAGGCGGTTAGGGTCTATTGTTCCCCTTATCTCAACAAAGAGCATCAATGGGCTGACCACAAGTTATCATCAAACATAATGAATCAAAACAATTAGGGGAGACTAGGTTAAGAGCAGCAACAAGAATGTATGTAGCCAAGAAGAGACAAAAAGCCTATTTTGATGCACATGTAAAGAACAAAAGCTTGAAAGAAGGAGATTTAGTCCCAGCGTATACATTGAAACAACACGCATGGAAGTTAGAGAAACATAGTTATGGCCCTATGATTATAAATCTGCTTTCAATGAGTGGAACGATACAATAAGACACTCTAGAAGGGAAGATAATGCCTAATTATATTAGTGGTTGTAGAGTCAAGCTTTATCAAGAATCTCTCATCAAGGATATGCTTAGATGACTCATGTTGGCAAAGAAGCACAAGGAAGAAGGAAAAAAGAATCAGAGAAGAAGCGCAAGTCAAAGCTCTAGAATGCATCAAATGTATGAAATTAAGAAGACAAGGACTAGGGAGGGCATGCTATAATCAACTATATGACCTCCAAGTAACCCCTTGTACTAATGTAGAAGCCCCCAGATATCCTTTGGCAATGTGTCAAGCAAAATCAACTGCTTACTCTAGCATAGTGTGTAGGAGAACATTCATTACAATTATGCTAAGGCAAGGCACTACTCTCAAGGAGATTAGGGCATTAATTGATTTAGGTGATCCAACTAGTCAAATTAGGTGGTCTTACTATCAAGACATGGTACTATAAATGTGTCCTATAGAGGCATACCTCATAGGGTGAGGAGGCATGGAAACCCCTTGCATGGGTGAGGTGGAACTTCGTATACTCATAGAAGATGTAACCTTGATGGTGAAGCTCCTAGTTTGTCATGACGATGACCTGATAGAACCACTGATTCTCAGCCAAGATTGGTTATATGATCACTTATTGGACCTAAATCTTAGAAAAGGCTCCCTTTAGCTCGAGATAGAAGGCTAGCTATGAATGATGCCGCTCGAGATCCCTAAACATTTCCACTTGGAGAAAAGTAACCTCATCCCCCACATAATGGAAACGAAGGACAGAAAGTTCTTCAAACAGATCCTCCAACTAGTGACGACCCTCTCTAGAAAAATGGGGACTAGCCTTGGCCAAAGGAGTAAGCAAGATATCATACTTTCCTTCCTCAAACAAATGGGCATGATCAGCAGAGAAATGGGCACCATAAACCCCTTGGGCCTACCCTCCACACTTTTGCATGCTTGCCTAGATCTATTATACATAATGCCTTATTTCATAATGGGTAGGTCATGAAAGTGTTGGAGCTCCCTTCTTTTCCAAAGCATAGTGTCTACCTAACCTCTTAACCACCATCATGGGAAAGTCAACCATGATCCAAACACCTCAACCAATGATGAATCTAGACTACCCCTTGGAAGTAGCACAAGTATCCAAACACAACCAGTAGAAAGAAAATGTGGGTAACCAAGGGTTAGCAATCACCAACCATCTCCTCTAGTTTAGGACAAGAATTCAAGGTGAAGCAAATTCAACCTCGATGCTCAACATCACCTAGAATTTCTCCTTCCACGAGAATTCGATAAGTTTGGGTATCCAAGAAGTCTCTGACTATCAAGCACAACACCACTCAAATCTGGGTTCCTAAGGCATGTCTTATAGCTCAGAAACCAAATTCACGTAACACCCATCCCTCCCAAATCACATTGATCACCTAGCATATCACCTCCCAATCCATCCTTTGTATCCAATCAAACGAATCATTTCCACCCACCACTCACTAGGAAATGGGTGCCTAAATGCCCCAAAAGCCTCAATCCACTCCAAGCTACAATATGAAACCTTATGATGCTAACCTTTATCTTTGTAATAATTCACTAACACCTAATCCTTGTAAAAATCAACTCTTACTAACTCACTATCACATTTAATGACATCTCTCATGAAAGGATACGTATGCATTATTTAATGCATGTAGGAAGTCTAGCAACATGCATTAGCCACTGAGAGATCATTGCACAATCACCTCACAATGCAAGGCTACATTGGTGACATATCAGTTATGGAATAGGATTACGGTCTCACTTTATTGGGATCAAGATTAATTTCCATGCTAATGTGTTATCCTTTTGTAGCAGATCTTTTACAAAAGTACTCAGGATCAACATGTAGGCAGAAGGATCTTCAAGGGTAGGCACCAGCTTACCAGTGGTAGACTTTGAAAATTTACTGGTGGAAGCCCACCTTCCAAGATACCTCCAAAATTTCAAGATTTCACTTGACCGATATCAGTTGACAATTCTTTGATCAGGAGGACCAGGTTTAGCAGGACCCCTTGCAGATGTGGAGCACATTTATGAAGCAGCTTTATGCTTTAGTGGCGACACATGGGGAAGATACCAATTCTTCTCTAGAAATTTTGAAGCACTCCAAAACTTCGAGGAATTAAGACCAATATGGGCAAGGGCAGGTTTCACTGAATATTTTAGTGCACCCCTTCCTAAACCTAACTTCTATCGATGCTATTATCTTGTTACTACTCTACAACCACCTGTCAAGAAGGAGCTCTCGGGTACTTTTATACTACCATATTTGGTCACAAATCTACCTTTTAAGGAGTTTTATCTCTCTCCAGACCTCATCAGGGCTGCCTTAAAAATTCATGGTATGCACACGCCCATAGAAAGAGAAAAACTCACAATTTTCCTTCTCTACATAGGATCACTTCACTTTACCACAATTTTTTTTTTGGTTTGGGCTCTATCTAGCAAACACTAGCCCACAAAATATTGACCTAACCAGCTAGATATAAGAACATATATTTTTGGCAAACCAAAGATGGGCCAGAAAAAGAGTTATCCATGGCTTTTGTGCCATTACACAAATAGTGTATATGTGTTTGGCCCTATAGAGAAAGCCTTATCAAGTGCCAAATTACAACAATTTAAAGGCTCTACCAAGTCATGTAAACCATCGAAGCCACAAAGTGAAAAATGCATGAGGGGAACTATCCCATGTCTACATGTACTTACCTCACCATCCGCTCAACCGTCACCCCAACGGTCACCAACAGAACCTCAAGTGGTTGTCCCCCCCCCCCCATCAGAATTTGTTTATCACACCCTATTACATCATAAGGTACTTCTAGTGTAGGTGTAACCTCTCACACAACCATGATGACCACTAGAGTGGCCACAACTACAAAAGTAAGGGAAACCACAACTACTCTCAGACAGGATGCATTTGTTTTTCCAGTACCAAATTTAGAAGCTGAGGTGCTAAATACGACATTTGATTTTGAAATGCATGATGCCTTTTCTAGTGAATTTCAATTCTTAGAGGCTCAGTTCTTTTCAAAAGATTATGAATGCCCTAGTTATCCTAGTTCTCCATCAGAACTTGAGGGTGATCAAGTTGTGTCGATTTAGAAGACCAAGACATAATAGTCACGGAGGACGACAATGAGGAGGACGCCAATCAACAAAGCGAAGAAACACAAGCTGAGGATCAAGAAGACCAAGATGAGATGCAAACAGAAACTTAGGGAGATACAAGCACTAGAGAAAATGACACCATAGATGCATTTGCATACACCATTGCAATTCAAAGATTATACAAAAACATGCAAGCTATTTGGATGAGAAGTCAGATCATGGAGCAACAAAGTAAGGAAATATTGTGACAAGAATTGGCCAACAATGGATTTGAGTCCACCTTTGTAAATGCTTTTGATGAATTAGTTCAAGCAGTGGCCGTAGTCAAAAAATTACACTTCCTACCTCAATTCGATCCTCAAAGAGTACGATTAATGTGATGACAAGAGAGTATATTTGTATACCGGGGGAGACCACACCTCAATTCATCAAGAAGCACAGATCATGGTAGACATTCCAACACAAGATGACACCATATAATCGACATGCCACCACCTTCGTCAACATCCCTACCCACCCAAGCCTCTGATATTGCCTCTACACCCAAACCCAACATTCAATCACCTTCACATCCCCTTTCACCTTTACACCCTAGCTCATCTTCATTTGATCATCCCATATCCAGTTTAAGATCACAAGAATAGGTTAATCCCTTCCTCACCACTTCCACAACATCACCAACATAATTTAACACATCAACCTTCCAAACAATAGCCATCAACCCCTTCTTAGCTTCTCTCGTTCCACCTATTCCCTTCCCTTAGCACCCCTTCATCACCCCCCATACTCCAATCAATCTTTCATCAGTGCTAGATCCCAGCCCCAACACACTAACTCAACCATCCCATCCTCATCAATCAATGTTTGAACCCATCTGTTATGAACAACATGCCTTTTTTAGTACCCCATCATTATTTTCCTCGTGCACTATAGATATTGCATTTCAACAATTGTTTTCCTATATGAATCGAGTTAGAGAAGAGTTTGCTTCATTAGGACATCATGATCAAGCCTTACAACAAATGACCACTCAACTATAGACCAATCTCAACTCATTGATAATAAAAAATGCATCACTCAATGCATGTCATCAAGAACTTCATGAATCTTATCATTCTATGGAACTAGAGTTGAGAAATATTGGACTCCTACAATGCCACTTGGTTGCAGCTAAAGAAGAAAACCAATGCATGAGAACTTTGAACCCGCACTGGACCACCCAGAGGAACCTATGAGTCCCACTCGCTTCAAGGCTATTCCTTTAGAGTCCATACAAATGCTATTGAATGACCATGCAAGCCTTCGTGAAGATTATGACAAATTGACCAAGGAACGTCAAGCACTCAAAAACGACAATGCCACTTTATGACTTAGAGAACCTACTACCCCACCTACCACACAAACAATCACACTGCTAGAACTCCTTGAGGAATTGAACATCTTAAGGGTGCCTGTGTTAGAACTTCAAACTCAAGTACCAGATCACTCAGAGATCTATCAGTGTGACTCGCCACTGGATGTACCAGAGGCCAAAGAAACGGTAACCATTCCAATCAAGCCCACATTTGAAGAAGAATATGAATCACAATCTGCCATTGGTGGTCATATTATGGACAAAGACTAGGATACCTTTGAATTGCCTACACCTACATGGATGAAATTAGGAAAAACTCACTTATCACTTATCGAAGGGTAGTTACACGCCATGATAGCTATTGAGGAGACTATTCTCCAGTCTCCATATTTTGCAAAACTGGCACCGAGACAATATATTTCCATCAACGAGTTACAGTATAAACCATATTTTATGTACATGGCACAATACAATTTGACCATTGAGAAAATCACAAGGAAGAATCCAACCCATGCAATGCAACTTGAACCAACGGACCTACCACACAAACAGTATTTTTCAACCAAACTAGAGGAAAGAGTTACTACAAGAGTACACAAAAATGATGTACACATGGACCAAGGCCCCTCAACACCTCAAGTATAATCCATGCTACAGTCCCATACCTCATTGTCACTCTTAGATAGCTTTTGAAAATAAATTATAGAATAATAAGTAGTGCCAAAATTGGCTAAATTATCCCTATTTTGCACCACCTCAGGGTCCTACTATTGGCTACATGATGGCAACCATTAGGCACTAACTCTCCTGTCTATTCAGGATGATAGATGTGGCCGCTCAGATGGCTGACAAAATTTTTGATCATATGTAGATGTCATTCAAAGTCTTTTTATGCATTCATGCACCCCATCTTTCCACCCCAAGATTCGAGCGCGGCAATGGAGATTTAGTCTATGACATGAGTACCACGTTGTCTCTCCGAGTGCCCTATGCACGGCATTGCCAAATCAAATACCTACTTGCATGCCACACATTCCAAGAAGCTAGGATGAGCCTCAAGCCATTGATTGGGAAAATCTGGAAGATGATCTAGCACGAGGCCTCAAGATTACCGAATATACCCTTGCCCAAGATCTCTTGCATAATTACAATACTTAATCCCTACAACAAGGATCTATCAGGGATGATAGATGCGAGAGGGAGGGGGCTGTTAGCAGTGGCACTAACAATGGCAATAGGCATCGATGCTGAGGAAGTATGTAGAAGGAAATGCATGAAGATCAAGGGACAAGGTCCATTCTTTTTCAAAAACATTGTTTCATTACAATTGATAAAACTCTTAACAATTATTATAATCACTATCCATGTAACATATGTAACAAAGAAAACCCAATTCGTCACGAGGCCCTTCATTTTGTGTAAGTCAAGGAGTCCTCAAGCTTGAGGAGCCTAGATAGATCACTCATATCACGTTTCATAACTTTTGTACTTTTTTTGAACCTCCAAATAAGCTTTAGGACCTATTTCTTAACTAGGCTAGACATTAGGTTCAAAACTGGTCAAAACTAGTCAAAAAACTATAAAAAGAGCTAGAGAGCTTATTTTTGGAGGTTGAAAATTAGAAAAAGTTTGATTGTAAGAATGTGAGTGTAAGAGCTAATTGAGTAATGCAAGTGTGATTTACACCTTCCATTGTGTCTCTTGTTGCCTCTACCTTGTGTGTGTGTATATATATATGTGTGTGCACTAGTGTGCTTCTCACCACCTTCGCGTACATCACTTGTTCATGATCTTCATATCACCCTACCTCTTTCATGGATTGATAATTAAGGAGATAGAGCTTCTTGGTGCAGTTCTTGCCACTATTTAGAACAACATCCCCCCAATGCACACACGCATTGCAATGTTTGTACCAAACACATTCTTTTTAATAG
Source organism: Ceratopteris richardii (assembly GCA_020310875.1). Taxonomy (NCBI): domain Eukaryota; kingdom Viridiplantae; phylum Streptophyta; class Polypodiopsida; order Polypodiales; family Pteridaceae; genus Ceratopteris; species Ceratopteris richardii. Next base: position 79,336,761 of record CM035413.1, read on the forward strand.
CTTTTGATGTTTGTCTTATCATAATCATGATCTTCAAGAATAACTTTTCGTTTCGATTGGTTCTCATTGTGTTTGTTTGTGTTCTTTCCCTTATAGTTATCATGATTATGAGATATCGATGTCTTGTACTTGAAAACCTTAAAACTTTTGGACTTATATTTTTACGCCACCTAAGTTTGAGTACTCGTGCTACCTCTTAGCCTAAAGTTGAATTGAAAAAGGGGTTTATTGCAGCTTCTAACCTTGATTCTAGCTCTTTATATGTCCCCAATATACTCCAATTAGCTTAGGGCATCTTCCAAGCACCATCTCTTGCCGAAATTCTTTGTGATCACCACAAACACTTAAATTGGAGGCCCTAAAAACACCTAAAATATTTCAAAATTTTTGAAAATTTGAAACCTCCTATGGTAGAGGCACCCATCTTATGTCTAGCCAAGACTTGAACACAGGACTTCCTCCCAGAGACTCAAGGCATCAAACCACTAGGTTAGGCACGCTTGAACTGAATTCTAGTTTTAGAGTTTCATCTCTGAGCTTTTCTTTTGCTCAACTCAAAAAGATGTTAACATCGAACAACTAGATTGGGCACTAAGCACAGACATAAATTCCGCAAAGTTTCCACGCACAGAGAACATGCACAAACCCATGATGATGATGATGATATGAATTGAGCCTTGAGACAACTTGTCTCATGCAATCTGAACAAGCACTAGATTCAAACCGAGAATAGCAATAAGGGTTAGCAAATCATGTCGATCAAAAACATAGAAATGCACCATATATGTAGGAAATGAACGATGAAATCGAGCATTCATTCTCCTCATGAATACACAATAAAAAAAAACCTTTTGATAATTGATGAGGCTCCCAAAGGGCTCTCTTCTTCTAGTACGAGCCTGCATAACCAAGTGGTTTGATGCCTTGAGTCTCTGGGAGGAAGTCCTGAGTTCAAGTCTTGGCTGGACATTGTGAAGAGAGATGGTGGATGCAATCCAAAGATGAGTAGGTGCTGCTACAACCAGCTTCACACCAGCCAACTGAGACTTCAGAGTTGATTAGTAGACCCTTTGAGCTTCCTAAATCCACCAAAATATCAGCCAAGTACTTTGGAACATGTATCCCAAAAGTTTAAGTCAAGACAAACAAGTTGCGAAATGACTAGCTCCCAAAACTTGCTATTTTTGGACATACACCTGCTGGAAAAAATGAACAGTGCTCTCAACCTGGTAGGAATTAGAAACTTTCCTTTTGGGCATAGCAAATAGACTTAGGAAGCTTCCCAATCCAAGTTAAAACACTTCAATTGATGGACTGAGCACTGAGAACAAGTTTCATCAATTTCTCAAACATTCCCACAATTCTCGGGGCTCTGCAGAGATAGACCAGTGAGCAGTAAATTGCAGATATCTTCAAAAATATTCATCCAATGACCTTGAAAAGTTATACTCAGAAATGAGACAGTAAGAGATATCCAACGCACTTTAAATCACGGAAAAAGGATGAGTAGAACTCTAGATATGACCTTCTGAAGGTACTGCTCTGACTGAGTATAGTAGAGAACAAAACAGAGAAGTAGATGATGATAAATGTATAGATTCACATATGATTACAACCACATTGGCAATGAATCTTTGCACAATGGGAGTAGAATGATAGAGCTATGGAGTAAGCTCTTCAATCTCTACAAAATGACATCAAGTGGTCACGTACAAGGCTTGCTAATCGCCTCTTCCTTCTTGCTCTTTTTATAGCTATTCTTGGAGGGAGTTTTGAATTCGAATTCGAATGGCTCCACCTAAAAGTGATCCCCAAAGTTAGGAGATATTCCCTCAGCTCCAAAATTCGTGATTTTAGTTAGATAGGGCCATGAATTTTCTTTTACATCATGGATGAGGTAAGCTATACTCTTCCTTTTTCTTTTTTTCAATTACAAGAGATAAAAATGAACTCTTTTACAAGAGGTGTTCACATGACTACTCATGTGACTTACAAAAGAGGATAATATCAAATATATCAAGCATGTAGGCTTGGGTAAAATGCACCAACAGACATAAGATGTGTGTCTCTATCTTATGTGGTTGGGTGTGTGGTTGTGTTTCCAATTCATTGTACTCTCCAAAAAAAAGACTCTCTTCTTCCCTTTTATATCTTATGTCATGCAAAAATTATGTACCAAACTAGTGGTTCAAAAGATCAATGACGACCAACTAGATTTTCCACCATTAATGGCACTCAACTTCATGCATGGCCTGCCAAGGTAGTCTCTACCTTCCTCTGACACTCTAGCTTGTCCTACCTCACAGGATGGAAAGCAATTTTGGGACCTCCAGTGACCTCAACCACCACTACTACAAGAAGCTCATAAAGGTTTTTATAGGATAAAATTGGAGACACATCCTTAATTGGCTCCAAAATATTGAATGCAATTTCAAGACTAGCATTGACCCCATGAAGCCTTGTTTTTGCCTTTACTCATTTTTGTGCATCACTTCCATGGAAATTTGCATTCCTTCCTTCAAAGCTATGTTAAGAAATTGAGCATGCTTCTTGTGAGAGAAAAACACAATGAAATGTTTCAGATGTTTCCCCATGCCTTCTACACTATTCGAACATTGTCACATTTCCTTGCGGTGAAATGCAGCTTTCAAGATACCGAAGGTTATCTCTCATCAAATTAGGGAGAGAGGATCTCTCCGACATTGCTCTCACATGCAAATGAGGGAAATGTGGTGGATGTGGGTGGATATGGAAAAAAAAAGTTTTTGATGATGATGATAATGCATGGTTGATAGAGGTAAATACAAACTATTGCAAAAAACTCTAACTACTTACCTTCCAATGCCTATCTCCTAACACTCTTACCATCGCATGTTTGTCCTTGACCATGTTCCCTGGCATTAATGACACCAAATGTTGGTGTGGTACTTGAGTACTCTTTTTGCATTATCCATGTGTTGCCTTCTAGGTGAGTGCATAAACTGACTAAGCACTCCCACACTATATGATATGTTTGGTCTTGTGTGAGTAGCACATATCAAGCTACCAACTAATCTTTGATACTCTTCAGGATCATCAATCTGCTCACCTTCATAAACACTTGGTTTATGGTTCAATTCCAAAGGTGTACCTGCAAGCTTTGCGTTCTCCATTCTAAACTTGAGAAGTAGGTCTTGAATGTATCTTCTTTGAGTTAGATACATCCCTTCCTTTGTATAAATCACTTGCATACCTAAGAAATATGTGAGCTCACCTAAGTCACTAATTTTGAACTCCTCTTGCATGTGTCTCTTGATCCTTTGAATGCCATTCAAATCATCACCTATCATAGTAATATCATCTACATCATTAGATAACCTCATTGTGATACCTAAGCATTGATGCATAGCGCATTATGGTATTAGCTCCAATTCACCATTGATCGTTGACCATTTACATTTACTTAAGGTATTAGCTTCACCCTTAACGTTCAAGCATTTACCGTTTACCTAACGATTAAGTGATGAGTTGTAAACGTAAACGATCAATGTGCTTATCTTATGGAGCTCTAGACATTGTGTCAGTCATTGGTCTACAAAGACCACTCCATGTGTGTGTGGTACAAGAGCCAACCATAGTCAAGGTCCTAAGCTCGGGAGATATCCTAAGGTATTTAATTGTAATGATATGGAATGGTCTAGTGTCGTCTACAGAGACCACTCCATGTGTGTGTGGGACAAGGGCCAACCTTGGGGGATATCCTAAGGTATTCAATGGTAATGGGGATGAGTATTGCATGATGGCAAAACACATCCCCATTACCATTGGATACCTTAGGATATCCATCGAGCTTGGGACCTTGGCTATGGTTGGCCCTTATCCCACACACATATGGAGTGGTCTCTGTAGACCAATGTCTAACACATGGGTGAGTATCACGTCATGGAGCTCCACCTCCTTTATTTTCAATCTACAAAAGAGTAAGGATGATATGGAGATTGTGAAGGAGTGATGTGCACGAAGGTGATGGTGAGAAGCATACTAGTGCACACACACATTAACACACACACACATTCACACACACACACACAAGGAAGAGACAATAGGAGAGATATTGGAAGGAAGATCACTTCTCCTCATTACCCAAAGTACAAAAGTTCTCATACATGGCTCACACCTCAAACTAGCTAACCCGCAAAAATGATCTCTCTAGCTCTTTTTATAGTTTTTGAGATGAAACGAATGCTTCCACATCTAATGACCGACCTAGTTAAAATTTATGTCCTAAGATGCTTTTGGGGTATCAAATGAGGTCCAAAAATTATGAAAATTGGTAGGAATGTTCTATCTAAGATCCTCAAGCTCAAGGACTCCTCGGCTTGCAAAAAATGGAGAATCACATGGAAAAAGTAGGTGATTATTTGTTACATCGGTTAGTGATTAAAATCATTGTTGTTTCTTTTGACAAGACTTGATACTTGTAAATCAATATTGAGTAGAAATTTTAATGGTGGGGCCCCCTTTGGTTCTTCGTGCTCTTTTTCTTAAATATTTTCTATTTATCTATGTTGTGAGCTACTACTAACAGTGTGGCACCTATGTTTCTTGTTGATATATTTAGGTAGTGATGTGTGTGAACACACTAGGACCGCCGGGGCACTTTTTTCCCTCTTTAGGAGGTTTTTTTCCCCCGGCTTGTATATACGCCTATTGCCCTAATGGGCTACTTATCTTTGTACATTCTCTAGTAATACATTTAGTATTGTGTGTTTGTGCTCCAAGCTTCTTCTTCTTCCTTGTGATGTTCGTGTGCTTCTACAGACGTCTAACTCCAACAATTGGTATCAGAGCAGGTCATCGCTTCATCTAGGGTGCTATCGACACTCCTCCATTTGCAGTCTCATATTCACACGAATTTTGGTGAGCATACTCAGGGTGTTTCAGAGATCAAAACCGCTTCACTTTGTGGTGCCGAGATCGCGATCTGAGCTCGTTTCGGCCTCCGAACGCACTATCGCAGCGCTTGTGCAGGCTATTTTGTCTTTTTGTGCCAAAGGTATATACCAGATTTTGTTCGCCAGTTTAAGCATCTCGAAGTCTGCTACAGGTCTAGCAGAACTTGTCTGGGCAGTTCTGTTCAACTTTTTGAGATACAGTCAATTTTCTGCATCAAGGTATTTTAGTCACCGGCCATGGCTGAAAGCAGTGATGTATTCCGTATGTTGGCTGTTGAGGATAAGTTGGATGGTACCAACTACCCATTATGGGCTTATATGATGGGACATGTTTTGGTTGCAAAAGGATTGTGGAACATTGTGCAGGGTGTTGAAAGATGTCCTGTTACACTTGTAACGACAGGTACTGCAAATACAGGTGCTGGAGCTAATGAAGATGGTGTCAAAGATGATATTCCGTAGATTCCTGTTCGTGCTATTGTTTCTGTTGCACCTACTGCAGTGCAAATTCGTTGGGATGGCAGAGATGCCCAAGCACATGCATTGATAGCTTTGTTTGTCAAACGTGCCATTATTCCTCATATTTTCTCTTGCAGAACAGCTAGGGATGCTTGGGATACACTTACCACATTGTACCAAGCTAGGAATGAGGCTCGTGTTGCTTACATCCGAAAACAGTTGGAGAGTGAGCACATGAATGAAGGTGATTCTATGGACAGTTTCCTAATGAAGATCAAAGATTTGAAGGAACAGTTGATTTCTCCTGATGAGGTTATACCAGATAGCTGACTTGTGCAGACCGTTCTGAATGGTCTTCCTGATTCATATCAGAGTTTTGCTTCTACTCTTTGGTTGATGATGAAAGGCAATCTGAATGCCTTATCATTTGAGGAGTTAGTCTCTGTTCTATTGCGAGAAGATCAGTCGAGGTAGAACAACTCCATTATGCATGTTGCAGAGCAAGCTTTCCTGGCTAGTCAAAAGGGCAAAGGAAAATGGAGCTCTTCTACTAGAAAAGAAGAAATCTGCAAATGCTGCATATTCGAAGAACCAGGATAAAGATGAGAAGAAATCAAAAAAGCAGAAATTGTTTTCCAAGTACTGTAAAGGGAATGATCATATCACAAAGAACTGTCCAAAACTGGCTGCAAAAGAGGCAAAGAAAAAGGAGGCTGGAATGGTTGTTGTAGAAGCCTCTACACAAGAAGCAGAGTCTGCTAATCTTGTGCAAGAAGAAGAATGGGTGTTTACTACTATTTGTAGTTTTGACCCATCTTCTCATGAGCAGTGCATGTCTGCAGTGGACTCAGATGTTTGGTACTTTGACAGTGGGGCGACCAACCATATTACCTCGCACCGCAGTTTCTTCTCTTCACTCGAGCCTACCCCTACAGGGAATACTATCACATGCGTCAACAACTCCTCTTATCCTGTTATGGGAGTTGGTAAGATCATTCTGACTACTGCTGCTGATAGTTCTTTCACCTTGTCAGATGCTTTATTTGTGCCAGGGATCAAGAAGAATCTGTTATCAGTTTCTGCATTAGCCAAGATTGGCTTGGTTGTGAAATTCATTGATGACAAGGGTACAGTTCATGATCTATCAAATGGCGATGTGATTATTGCTTCTGGCATTTTATATCGTGGGCTCTATAAGCTCATAGACTATGAAAGATTTGCGAAAGATTCGGCATGTGCAGTTCATGATTCTCAGGCTATGTCAGATGCAAAGCTTTGGCATGCACGCTTTGGTCATCTGAATTTTGCTAGTTTGCTATGCCTGTAGAAATCTGATATGGTGTCTTCTTTGCCCAAGCTTGAGGCACCTGGAAAACATGTATGTGAAGGCTGTATTTTGGGCAAAGTGCAGCGTTCCTCCTTTCCAAAAGATGGTTCAGTTCGGGCTACGCAGAAATTGCAGCTTGTACATAGTGATGTTTGTGGTCCTATGCAGACACCCTCTTTTGGGAATTACCTTTACTTCGTGACTTTCATTGATGATTTTTCTAGGCATGCATGGGTATATCCACTCAAAGCAAAGTCCGAAGTGTTCATGTGCTTTAAACAGTTTTTGGTTTTGGCTGAAAATATGTCAGCATGGAAAATGGGCACCCTCCATTCTGATCGAGGGGGGGAATATATGTCTTCTGATTTTAATGCATTTCTGGTTGAACGTGGGATAAAACACCAGTGTACAGTGTTGTATACACCTCAACAAAATGGAGTTGCTGAACAAAAGAATAGGTCACTCATGGAGATGGCGAGGTGCATGGTCAAGTGTCAGGCTTTACCACATAGTTTCTCGCTCGATGTTGTCATGTGTGCAGCATATGTACTGAACACGTGTCCCACTAAGACGCTGTAGTCTATCACTCCATATGAGGCTTGGCATGAGAATTTAGAAAATTGGATGGCTGCCATGCAATCTGAATATGATGCTATAATGAAGAATTGTACATGGTCTTTATGTGACTTGCCTCCTAGCAAGAAGGCCATTGGCACTAAGTGGGTATACAAGCTGAAGCGTAAACCTGATGGTACAGTTGACATGTATAAGGCTAGGCTTGTTGCAAAGGGTTATGCGCAGGAAAGAGGCATTGATTTTGATGAGACCTTTGCACCTACATGCCGTATGACTACTGTTCGGAGCATTTGTGCACTTGCAGCCCATCATGGTTGGAATGTACATCAGTTGGACATTAAAACAACATTTTTGAATGGTGACTTGCATGAAGAAGTGTATGTTTTTCAGCCCCGTGGCTTTGTGCAGAAAGGGCATGAAAACTAGGTGTGCAGGTTAAAGAACGCATTATATGGTTTAAAGCAAGCACCACGTGCTTGGTATGAGAAGATACATGCCTATCTGGTTGCACACGGTTTTGTGAACAATCCAACTGAAAGCACCTTATATGTTAAGCGTGCTAATGATGTGCTTCTGATCATTGTTGTCTATGCTAACGACATGCTGCTCACTGGTCCTATTGAGAAGCATATTGCTGATTTCAAGGCTGATTTGCATGCCTCATTTGAGATGTCTGATTTGGGGCATTTGCATCACTATTTGGGCATTCAGTTTATGCAAGTTGATGGTGGAATGGCTTTGTGTCGAACGAAATATATTGACACATTATTGCAGCATTTTGGCCTTGAAGAGTGTAAGCCTATTGCCACTCCTATGGAGACAGGTTTACGATTGAGTCTTCATGATGCTAGAGATGCATTTGATGTTGTTCTCTATCAGCACGCTGTTGGATGCTTGATTTACTTATGCATTACTAGGCCAGATATTCAATTTGCTGTCTCACAGATGAGCAGGTTTATGCATTGCCCAGGAGTCACGCATTGGAAGGCGGTTAAGCGCATCTTTCGCTACTTGAGTGGTACTCGGATACTTGGGTTGTTTTATCCCAAGGGGGGATCACTACCGCCAAATTTGCATGCTTTTTCTGACTCAGATTGGGTTGGTTGCTATGACACTCGTGTGTCCAGCAGTGGTTTTGGCTTCATGCTTGGTAGCTCATGTATATCTTGGTTGAGCAAGAAGCAGCCTACTGTGGCCACCTCCAAGTGAGGCTGAGTATAGGGAAGCTTTCATAGTGACTGTTGAGTGTGTGTGGCTCAGACGCCTTATGGCTGATTTCGGTGTTGTCTAGTCTTCTGCCACCACCATCTTCACTGACAGTCATAGCGCATTGGCAGTTGCTAGGAACCCTGTGTTCCATGCTCGCACTAAGCACATTGAGGTGCATTATCACTATGTCAGGGAGAGGTTCTTTGCTGGGGAGATCAGCTTGGCATATGTGCCCATGCAGGAGAACATAGCAGACCTTTTCACGAAGGCTCTGCCCAGGGAGAAGTTTGAAGCTTTCCGCAAAGCTTTGGGCTTACTTCCTTTTGTGGAGTGATTTCCACATAGCTTGGCACTTCCTTATACATGAGTGCCAGCTCCTTGTTCACCGCATCACTCCCAGGGGGGATTTGTTGATATATTTAGGTAGTGATGTGTGTGAATACACTAGGACCGCCGGGGCACTTTTTTCCCTCTTAAGGAGGTGTTTTTCCCCCGGCTTGTATATACGCCTATTTCCCTAATGGGCTACTTATCTTTGTACATTCTCTAGTAATACATTTAGTATTGTGTGTTTGTGCTCCAAGCTTCTTCTTCTTCCTTGTGTTGTTCGTGTGCTTCTACAGACGTCTAACTCCAACATTTCTAAATTCTAGTCTCTTTTCCTCTTCTATTGCAACTTTACACACCCATAGATTTGTATCCTCGTCCATCCTTGAGGCGTCTAATCCTATGGAGTGCATTTACTCCATCTCATCTTATGTTCTATGCATATTATTTCATTTTAGAGTAGGTACATCTCTATGTGAATAATCTTTCAAATTGAAATTGGTAGTTACCATTAAGTGCTAGAAGTACAAGGAATTGGTTCCCCAATCTTGCTCTATTTGCAATTGTATCATGAACGCTCTTTCCAAAATCATCTCATAGGCATGGTTCTTTCCAAATTAACAGATGGCAAAGCTTTGCTCAAATTCTACACCATAGGTATTGAGAGTAATTCCTTCTAGCAACCCCAAATTCTTCTCTATATTCCCCCCATAGACAATTTGCAAATTCATCCTAGTTGGTCTTAGATATGTGAGAAGAGATGGTGGATACCCTTAAAGATGAGCCTGGTGTTGCAAAAACCTGCTCTACACCTACCAAGATAGCTTCAGGGATAGTAAGTAGACACCTTTTTCTTGCTAAGGATGCATATACACCACCTTAGTGCTTTGGAAGATCATTCTCAAATTGATACATCAAAACAGATAACTTAACTCAAAACATATGACTCAAAACTTGTTATTTTGGGATGAGGTGCTCTCTGCAATTTCACTCAGAGCTCACAACCTGCTAAATATTTTCACAAGATTTTTTGAACACTTTAAATTAGATATATAATGAATCTAAAGCAACAAATTTGATGAATTTTGATGAGCCATACTGAGAGAGTTTAACTTAGGAACATTGGGGTGTCATCTTGACATTTCAGGGAATATTTGCCTACATACATAGGTCACTTCAAATAGATGTAGGTCACAGAGTATTGAACCAATGATGATGAAAATTGATATAATGCAAATAGATTTAACATTTTACCTATAACAGCTTAAATCTCCTCAAAAGACTAAGTATAAACAGAGAAATCAAAGATCAAAGTTGATTGAAAATATGAAAATTGACCTATAACAGTAGTTGAAGAGTACTCCAAGATATAGTTGAAATATCAATCCATATTGCACATATGGTACATGATTTGATTGGGGATGAAGCTTGGGAGGGATGAGCGATGAAGCTTGGGAAGGATGAGCAATGAAGCTTGGGAAGGATGAGCACAATGTGTGCTTCAAAAATAGTATGATGCTTGGTTAAAATTCCATCAAAGTGTAGCTCCAAAGTCTTGTCTAAATCGTGACTCTTCTCATGTGTATATAAGAGATTTTGAATTCAACCTTTGGAGGGATGCTACCTAAATGTTCCTTTAAGTTAGTTAAATATTTTATTGATCATTCTCTCCTAATTACCCTCATGATTTGTGCCAAAAAGAGTTTCATGATTTTTCAAGAACCTTTTTACTTTTAATGTGGTCAAACTTCAACTTTTACAAGTGATAGTTCTTATGGTTTTTCTCATTGAGAGTACTCATAAATATTTTTAGACTAAGGATTAATCAAGCACTAGGCTTGGATAGAAATGCACCAATAGCTCCCCCTCAAGCCTAGCATGCTCGAGTCTTCATTCTTCCTTGATTTCCAACAATCAACTCATGCCCTTGAATCTGCTTAGCTTGATACCATCCAAAGGTTTTGTCAACATGTCCGCACATTGAAGATTAGTAGACACATAGGATAATTGAATATCCTTGCTCAACAACTTCTCTCTTACATAGTGATAGTGGACTTCAATATGCTTTTTTCTAGCATGGTAAACAGGATTAGCTGCTAAGCGAAGTGAGCTTATGGTTCAACTCCATGGGTATACTTGCATACGTCATATTTTCCATTTTAAGCTTAGAAATCATGTCATGTACATACTTCATTTGAGTAATATAGATACCAAAATCTATATAGACAAGTCCAAGAAAGTAAGTGAGTGGTCCAAGATCACTGATCTTGAATTCATCCTTCATTCCAACCTTTACCTCTTTGATTCCATTGATGTCATTCCTTGTAATTATAATGTCATCAACATACACACAAAGATAAATAAATTCTAATTCATTCTTCTTGATGAATAAGGATGTATCTGCTTTGCTAGCCTTGAATCCTTGATCTTGCAAGTAGGTCACTAATCTATGATTCCAAGCTCTTGGAGCTTGCTTCAAACCATACACTTTTTCAATTTGCACACATGAGCTCGATGATGTGCATCTTCATAATCTAGTGGTTGTGCCATATAAACTTCTTTTGAAATCTATCCATTGAGAAATGCATTTTTTACATCTAATTGGTATAGCTTCCAATTCCTAGCTGCAACAATGCTAACAAGTACTATAATGGTAGGCATTTTAGCTATAGGTGAGAAGGTCTCTTCATAGTCTATCACATGGGTTTGAGCAAACCCCTTGGCTACTAACCTTGCCTTGTGTCTATTAATACTACCATCTGTATTTCTTTTAACTTTATAAATCCACCTCGATCCAATTACCTTCATTGATGGTTTGCTAGGGACAAGTTCCCATGTATCATTGTCCATGAGAGCTTCCATTTCTTCATCCATTGCTTCTCTCCACTCCTTCTTGCTTTGAGCTTCTTCATAAGATTTTGGTTCTTCATTGTTGGAGTCCTTAGCCATATAGAGTGAGTGCTTTGTGACTAAAGAGGTATCAAATCCATATCTTTCTGGTTTCTTCTTTTCTCTTATTGATCTTCTAACTAGTTGAAGAGAGCTTTTTGATCCTTGAGATAGGTCTTGCAATTTAGTTTTCCTTGTTCTTCCGTAGCTTTAATTTCTCCTATTCTGTCATGTCATCTTCAGAATCACTATCTTGAAGATGCTTTGGTTCCTTTTTTGGAAGAGATGGAAAGTCTTCTTCCAAGTCATAGGGTAGCTTCACTTGCCTATCATCATCAAACCAAGATTTATTTTCATCAAAGAATATATCCCTACTAACCAAGAATCCTTTGTTTGTGGGATTATACAATCTGTATCCTTTTTTATTTTGATCATAACCATTAAAGACACACTTCTCTGCCTTGGGATCCAATTTCCCTCTTACTTGAGAAGGAATATGAGCATAAGCTATAAATCCAAAGATTTTGCAATGCTCTAAGCTGGGTCTTCTTCAATTCCACATTTCATAAGGAGTCATAACTTCTAAAGACTTTGATGGAAGTCTATTAATAAGGTATGTGGCTGTTGATACAGCCTCTACCCAAAAATAATTAGGTAGACCTTTTTCATTTAGCATAGATCTAGCTGCTTCTACTATAGTCATGTTCCTCCTTTCAGCTACTCCATTGAGTTCAGGTGTGTATCTTGTAGTTACCTCTCTTTTGATGCCTCTTTCTTGTAGGAAAGCATCAAATTCATTTGAGAAATATTCTCCACCACCATCACATCTGAGTCTTTTGAGACATCTACCTATTCGGTTCTCTATAAGAGCAATATACCTTTTGAAACAAATGAAAACTTCATCTTTATCTATAGAATTGTCTACTACTACAATCATCAATAAAAGATACATAATATCTTGAACTTAAGATAGAAGATTCGTTGCTTAGACCCCACACATCTGCGTGCATAAGATCCAATAGCTGTTGATTGATATAGCCTTTCTTGTTGAAAGGTTGTCTATGTGATTTTCCAAATTGACAAGCTCCACACTTGTAGATCATATGTTGATTTGTGATGTTGGGAAATCCAAGTACACTTTAATCCCTTTATATTTCTTTCAAGGTTATCTCACCAATATGAGCAAGCCATTTATGCCATATGCAAAGTGTTTGAGATCCATAGCTAAACAATGCTATGTTCTTGGTGTCTTCCACTTCAAAGGTGAAGAGTCTTCTTGTCTTATCTCCTTTGTCTATTCTTATAAATCCTTGCTTGGGGTCTTCCACATATGCTCCATGTCTTGTAAACCTCCACAATTTTTCTAACACTTATCAAGTTTTTTGTTATTGTAGGTACATACAATACCTTGCTTAAAAGATTCATACGGCCATCTGATGTCTTGAAATTACCTATCTTTTCCATTGAATGCCTTGTATCATCACCTGTCTGCACTTCATGTTTATTCTTGGGATCTTCTAAGTGAGAGAGCAAAGTTACATTTCCTGATACATGATTAGAGCATCTTGAATCAATGTAAAAGACATGATCATCATCCTTACCCTACTTCAATGATAGATTCATGAGAAGTAGTGAGTCCTCTTGGCTTTGGTCTTCAGTGTAGTTATTGTAATCCTTCCTTCCTTTGAATCTACTTTGATAGTTGTTATTGTTGTTGTATTATTTATTGTTATATCCTCCATTCTATCTGCCTTTATTTGATCCATAGCCACCTCGATTGAATCCTCTTCCTCTAGAATTTCTTGGATTCCTATAACACTATTTAGTAGTGTGATTAGAATATCCACATATATTACAAGGTTGGGATGTTTGGGGTCTCCCCTTACCTTGCTTTCCTCCTATGCCTCTTCCTCTAGCTCTTTCTCTACCAATGAAATTGGCTTGGAAAGAGCTACCTTCATCTTCATTCTTCTTAGCCTTTGACTTATCCTTAGCTTTAGCTCTATTAGAGTATAAGGCAGAAGATTGATTACCTCTTGAAGACTCACCATTCTTGTTTATCTTTGATTCATGTGTGAAGAGTTGACCCATCAAGGTGTTGAGATCAGGTACTTGCACGGCCATGTATAGGTCCGTGGCAATTGTGAATGATTCCCACTTGTCATCGGATTTGATGCCATTGATGATTTGCCTTATGATTTACTCCTCTTTAATCACCTCTCCAATGCTTCCCAATTGATCAGAAATTTCCTTCATCTTGGTGACATAATCAATCATAGTTTGCTTGGGAGTTTTCTTCAAGGTAGTGAAGTCCATCCATAGCAGGCTCTTCCTAGCTCTACTGTTTGAAGACAAGAAGGCAGCAAGTGCAATCCAAGTCTCTCTTGAGGTCTTGCATCCTTTCACATGAGGTAAGAGAAAATAAAAAATCAAGTTTAGAAAATAGGACCTAGTTAGTGCATCCTTTGAACACAAGTTGTGAGCCTCCCTTGTTCTTCATGTGATGGTTGCCCTTTGCTTCTCATTGTTGGCATCACTTCATCTTCAGATATGTATCCAAATAGATTTCTTCCTTGAAGGTAGGCCTCCATCCTCAGAGACCAAGCTAGGTAGTTGGTTCTATCCAATTCATCAATGGTGGAAGGAAAATGATCTCCCATGTTGATTCAACTATGCTCTGATACCACTGTGAGAAGAGATGGTGGATACCTCTAAAGATGGGTCTGGCGTAGTAAAAACGTGCTCTACACCTGCCAAGATAGCTTCAGGGATAGTAAGTAGACACCTTGTGCTTCCTAAGGATGCGCATAGATTTGGAAGATCATTCTCAAATTCATACATCAAAATAGATAACTTAATTCAAAACAGATGAGTCAAAACTTGCTTTTTTGGGATGAGGTTCTCTCTGGAATTTCACTCAGAGCTCACAACCTGCTAAGAATTGTCCAAATATATTTTTCACACTTTAAAATAGATATATAATGAATCCAAAGCAAAAATTTGATGAATTTTGATGAACCATACTGAGAGAATTTAATTTAGGAACATTGGGGTGTCATCCCGATATTTCAGGGAATATATGCCTACATACATAGGTCACTTCAAATAGATGTAGCTCATAGAGTATTGAACCAATGAGGATGAAAATTGATATGATGCAAATAGAATTAACATTTTACCTATAACATTTTAAATCTCCTCAAAAGACTAAGTATACACAAAAAAATCAAAGATCAAGCTGACTGAAAATATGAAAATTGACCTGCAGTAGTAGTTGAAGAGTACTCTAAGATATAGTTGAAATATCAATTGTATTGCACATACGGTACATGATTTGATTGGGGATGAAGCTTGGGAAGGATGAGCACAATGTATGCTTCACGAACAGTATGATGTTTGGTCAAAATCGCATCAAAGTGTAGCTCCAAATTCTGCTCTAAATCACAACTCTTCTCATGTGTATATATAAGAGATTTTGAATTCAAACTTTGGAGGGATGCTACCTAAATGTTCCATTAAGTTAGGAGAATCTTTGGTTGATGATTATCTCCTATCTATGCTCGTGATTTGTGCCAAACAAAGCTGCATGATTCCTTAAGAACCTCCTTTCTTTTTATATGGTGAAACTTCAACTTTTACAAGTGATAGTTTTTATGATTTCTCTCATTGAGAGTACTCATGAATATTTTTATACTAAGGATTAATCAGGCACTAGGATTGGATAAAAATGCACCAAAAATATAGTTGGTAGGTTATAGGAAGATAGGTATTTCCTTCTTATCCTTCACTCCTATCTTATATATGGGTATCTCTAGCACCTTTCTTTGCAATCCTTCTTGAGAGCGAAAATTAGCAACACTGGTAGTTGGTTTGCTACATGCTTCCAAAACTCAATTTTGAAATTCGTTAATTCTTCTAAATTGAGATGGCACTGCACTTTAGTATTCTTTACTATCCATGATTCTAGGTAGAATTGAATCATTGTTTCTAACCAAGAAATTGCGAGGTCTCATCTAAATAGAATTTGATTCCCATGGGCCTATGAAATGGGGCAATTCTTGCAAGGAGTTAGATTCAAAGTCTAATCATTCACTCGACTGTGCATCTTCCTACTCTTCATATATAGAAGGGTGTCTTGAGGAACTTGATCATGAAGATCATCTATCTCTTAAATGGGGGGTGGAGTACCCTGCTCCAATTTCCAATTCTCTTTTTGAATATATCTCAAGAATCCTTATGAGTATTTATTGACTAAGGAAGAAATTCCACTCTCTATAGAGGTAGGAATCTATGATATCACTGGTGAGAATTCACTTGGTGTGCTTCTTGTGGAATGAGCCTCCTTTGGTGCTAAATGGTCCAATTTAGATGCCAATTTCTTAAATCTCTCTAACAATCCCTAGAAGGGCAAATCTAGTTTTTCTATGTTACTCCGATTAACATATTAGGTAGCCTCAAACATAGCTTGAGATAATTTAGTCGTTTTCATGCAAAGATTGGTTTTTTCTATATCTAGGTCTACTCTTGGATAGCTTTTGTCTAGTTATGTGGCATTGGGTCCTTATGTCAATCTAGCTTGATAGGCTTTGAACGTCATATCCAAGTCCTCTGGGACATGTTCTACTAAGATTGATCATGGCTTTGACGAAGGGGGATTCTAGTGATTCTTTTGATGGTCATGCACCATCATAATGGCTTGGAATCATGGTGATGGCTTGGGCTGTCATGTTGGTGTGGAACCATCGGGATGTCTTGGGACCCTCACAATGGCTTGGCTTCATTGCGATGGTCTATAAATCTTATATTTTTGTTGATGCACCTAGTGTTCCAAGGAGGCATTGAGGCACTCTCTCCACTGCTATAAACGTATTTTGAATTTTATGAACTTTGAATCCTCTCACGATAGGCTAAGCTAACTTCATGAAAATCCAAGAACACATAGAAATCTCATTTGCACAGGTTGTTTATCTTGATGGTGGTCTTGAATCCTACAAAGCAACTCCAATACATGCAAAGACTATAGTCGTGCTCTCTCTCTCTCTCACTCACACAAGAAAATGAGGTGAATGAAGGTCGATATGGAGAAAAATGAGAAATTTCAACAAAGATGATGATGTGCGGCTATGGAGAGTGTAGTTATGGAAAGTGATTACGAATTAATAGAACACTAAAACAAGTGAAAAAAACTTGCAATCTTACCTTCCAACAACTATCTCCTAACACTCTTACCATCACATGTTTGTCCTTGAGCATGATCCCTTACAATGATGTCTAATTTGGTGTTGCTCTAGACAAGGGTGAGTATTGCTTTGTGGAGCTTCACCTCCATAATTTTCAATCCACACAGATGTAAGGATGATATGACGATCTTGAACGAGTAAAGTATGCAAATGTGATGGTGAGAAGCAAGCTGATTCACACACACATAGACAGATACACACACATGGAACATGCAATAAGAGAGACAATGGAAGGATAATTACTTCTATTCATTAGTCAAGTTACAAAAGATCTCTCAACATGCTCATACCTCAAACTACCAAACCCCCTCAAAAATGAGCTCTCTAGATCTTTTTATAGTTTTCTGAGATGATTTGACTAATTTCACATTTAATGACTAGCCTAGTAAAAAATTATGTCCTATATTACTTTTGAGGTATTGAATGATCTCCAAAAAGTGTGAAATTTGATCAGTACATTCTAACAAAGTCCTTAAGCTCGAGGAACCCTTGGCTTGCACAAAATGGAGCATTACATTCCAAAAATGGGTTTTTAATGTTACAATGTGTAGTGATTAATGATAACATATTTTTCTTGATCCTTGGCATCTATAAAGCATCTGAGAATGTGAAGAACTTACATCAACAATAGTCAAAATGATCTTTCTAAATCCCATTAAAAGATAAGAGGAGTTGTTAGCACATATGATAATATTGTTTGTAGGGGTAGGCTGAAATGAAGTGAACAAATTGCATTGTGAGGTATTTTTTTTATTGCACCACTATCAAAGTACCAAACATGTGAATCTACTAAAGACATGCATTACTCATGTGAAGATGGATCATAGTTGCAAACAATAGTAAATATTCATTCTTCATTCTGAACAATATTCATAGATCTATTTTGAGGTGTAGAAGCTTCTACAACAACCATTCTAGCCTCTTTCTTCTTTGTCTCCTTTGCAATCAATTCATGATAAATCTTTATGACATGATCATTTTTCTTACAGTACTTTCAATTTTTTTTTTCTTTTTTCTTTTTTTTCATCTTTGTCTTCCTTCTTTGACTCTATAACATCGGTAGATTTTTTCTTACTAGTAGATGAGCTCCATTTACCTTTTTCCTTTCGGTTAGCTAAGAAATTTTGATCTACAACATGCAAAAATGACTTGTTTTGTATAGATTGATCTTCCTATAGCAAAACAAAAACTAAATCCTCAAAGATGAAGGAATCTAGATTACTTTCATCATCAAATGAAGAGTCGAATCAAGACTCTGATATGAATCTAGAAGACAATTAAGAACAATCTACACAAGTGAACTATTTGGCAAGAGTTCATCAATAGAAATCAACTACTCTTTCAATTCTTTGGTCTTTGTCAAAAAACTATCCATTGAGTTCCCTTCATTCATATGCTCACTCTCCAAGTGTTTTCGGAGGTGTGCAATACGAACCTCATTTCTTTCCTAGTATAATGTTGTAAGACTATCCCAAACATATTTTGCTATCTTGTAGTAGTGAATATGAGGGATAATAGCATGTTTGACCAACAATGCTATCAATGCATATGCTTGTGTATCTTTTCCATCCCAACAAACTTTCTCTGCAATAGGTGCAACAAGAATCTAAGCACAACCAAGAAATTGAAGATCATCATCTTCAACACCATCTACATCACCTTCAATAATTTTATTTGCAAGTATAGTAGGACATTTTTCAATACCCTACACAATATTCCATAACCCTTTTGCTACTAATACATGTCACATCATGTATGCTCACAATGGATAGTAATTAGTACCAACGTATCCTCAATTTCTAACATATGGAATAAATCATTGCTTTCAACCATGGCTAGTGATTAAATATCCTGATGTGGAAAACTGATTGTATCTCAAAAAGTTGAACAAAGACACACTATCGAGCTCTGTTAAACTTGTAGCAGGCTTTGAGATGCTTGTATTGGTGAACCGAAACATGTACATATGTTTGGTAAACTGCCTACATAGTGGCTACGATAGTGCATTCGGAGGCCAAGAAGAGCTCAAATCAAAATTTTGGCACCACATAGCGAAGCTATTTTGAACTCCTAATTTCATAGAGTATGCTCACCAATTTTCGTGCGATTTTGAGATTGTGGCCAAAGGGGTGTTGACGACATCCAAGATGAAGCAGCAACCTACTCTTATACTAGTTGTTGGAGTTGGAGGTATGTAGAAGCACAGGAACAACACAAGGAAGAAGAAGAAGCTTGGAGAACAACACAACACAAAATGTATTGCCAAGTGAAGTACAAAGATAAGTGACCCATTAGGGTTATCGGCATATATACAAGCTGGGGGAAATAAATCTCCTAAAGAGGAGAAAAAGTGCCCCATCGGTCCTAAGTGTGTTCAAACACATCACTACTAAAATATATCAACATGATCATTGTACATCTAGGTTATACTTAAGAGGCTGATTTTGTTACGAAGGCAATAGGGATTCCCAAGACAATATAGTTATGATAAAAAAGTTCAATTTTGTTAAAGATACTAGCCATTTTTGAGACAATAGGGATTCAATTACCAAAAGAGTGGTGACACTAACCGTGTTAATCTCTTCCTTAGCTTGTACGATACCAGCCTTACGTGAGACGTTCAAACCCACAAAATGCATAAGCCAACACAAGGGACACCAAGAAAATTGCCAGAACACGTTTATATTCAATTAGCAACTCGTGTTGAAGAAGGCAATGAGAGCTTGGTATGAGGAGTACTAGTACCCCTCATAGTTGCGCACAATTTGGCGCCACAGGGCATACCCCCCAAGCACTGAAAAGGGCTGGATAGAAAAACAGGCTGTGACATTACGCCGAGTTCGAGCAACTTTTGTAGCAATTATCTCGTCACAATAAGCTCGACAGGGGTCCAGGATTTGGTCTCAATGTTATGTTTAAAATCTTCTGTTTACAAATATTCTTCAAGGCAGATTGAGGAGCCGGAAAGTATACAATCCTCTTCAGGTTATGCTTTTTGTTACCAGGTGTTGTTCTGGCTTGGCAAAGCGAGAAATAGAATCGGGCTTCACAGGCACTCCCATTGATTCTATAAACTTAGAGGAATCGGGCTTCACAGGCACTCCCATTGATTCTATAAACTTAGAGGAATGTGCTGGAATTTAATAAAATTGCGAAGTCAGTAAAGATCCCATTCTTAGTCAAGTCGTGTAATGAAAGAAGACCGCCTTAATAACTTAAGACATCAGTCCTTGATAATTGACTCTTCCGTGTATCTGTGTTGTTACACCCCTATCTCGCATCTGCGTTATTACGCTGCTCCTATTTGCCCTAGGCTTTGACATCAATGTCACCCACGAGAATGTACAACATGCATGCAAATGCATATGGATGCACAAATATACTTGTATATGCGAGTGTGTGTGTGTGTGTGCGTGTGTGTGTGTGTGTGAGAGAGAGAGAGAGAGGGGGGGGGGGGGGGGGGGGGGGGGGGGGGGGGGGGGGGGGGGATAACAAGTTGGGAGGTATTTAACACTGATTATTGGATGAAG
Source organism: Ceratopteris richardii (assembly GCA_020310875.1). Taxonomy (NCBI): domain Eukaryota; kingdom Viridiplantae; phylum Streptophyta; class Polypodiopsida; order Polypodiales; family Pteridaceae; genus Ceratopteris; species Ceratopteris richardii. The sequence goes on from CM035413.1 coordinate 79,357,252, forward strand.
TACATTCCATTTTACTGAGAAGAACTTAGATATAGATTAGTCAAATCGGAAAGAGCTTGCCTTTAGGCTTTACATCTTCTTGACAAATGACCGATGTTTGAGATGAACAAGAGATCAATGCGCATTTGAACCAGCTGGATAGGATTTTAATTTTTTTCCAGAAAAGAACCTTCAGAAGTTTCTACCAATGTTAAAATTTGGACCTTAATCCTTAAACCTTGGCAAGTATGCGAATCAATATACTGTATTATAAGCATGAAACTAAGACCGCTATAGATCAATCGAATCCATGTACAAGACCACACAATTAGTTATTTTAGAAGGAACCTTTGATTTATGTTCATATATATCTCAAATTTTCAAACGGAACAGCACGCTGGTTTTCCCTATCCCTAGCTTGTTATTGGGTCTGGAAACATAGTCACTTGCTCAATTCTTAATTTGAGGATGACTCCTGGACATAAAAAGGGTTTGCCCCTAAGCCTATTAGTGTGGGTCTATTATAATGATTATACTTATTATAGAAGTGTTAAAGTAGGTTAGTCATGATTTGTTCAAATCTATGCCATATGGAAATGGTTGGAATATCATAAATGAATCAATCATAGAAGTGAATAATCAAAAGTAAAAATGCTCATTACATAAGTACAACCAATCCTCAGCACTGATCATGCGGATGCATAATGAGAATAGCAAGGTGTAATCCTCAGCTTCAAGAACAACCACCTTTATTATTCTCAAATCATGATATTTCCATCATGGAGAAAGCCTCTTGTCAAGTTATAACATTATTATTCAAACGTTTGATTGTTATGCTTGGTAGCATGTGTCACTGGAATCTTTCCATGCTTATAAATGAGTTCAATATTATTATTATGATTGAGATTTTAGATGGCAAACACAAAACTTGTTTGTACTGGCAAGTGTAATCTTGAAATATCAAACTCAGTTGCAAACGACATAAGGAAGATTGCACAATACGAATCAAAATAGAAGGAAATCTTTCTTCCAGTATTCTTAGCATAACTTTTATCTTACAGAATAAATTAATAGTAAATGTTGTTGCTAGATGAGATGAGGCAATATCACCATGCACAAAAACGTCCAGGACAGAAATGCCAAGAACTGAGCACCTCGCTTTGTGTGGCTTTGATCTGGCCCTCACTCAGCAGGTACAAAAGAAGATCGTTTGACCTGTGCACGAGTGTTGCAGCCTTCAACTTCCAGAAGCCCTGCACTTGAGCTGGCTTCCTGTCTCATGTGAACTAGCACTACCTGATTACAAATTGTTGAGTACCCCATTGTCTTAAGGATTTCAAGTGCTCCATTGATTAATTATTTAAAAGCTCATGGGTTACTGAATTTCTTCAAAGCATGCATTGCTCTTTACTTGTAAGCTCATGAATTTTGAGTTTTTATTTACAATCAGTAAATAACATTTTAAGCTTAAAATTCTTTTCTTGCCGTTGTCGAAGTCAATGGTTTCAGGAATTATGTTCAAATGATTTTCACTGCATGTGGAAGATCTGCAGTCAGTATAGTTATAGTCCCTTCCAAGCTTGAATAACTGTTGTAATGTTATCCACTTCATCCCACATATGGGCCATTGCATATATATTCGACATAGAAATGAGTACAGGAACCAAATCTCTTCCCATTGGACATGCACCATCTAATAATTGTTTTCCAAGTTCCACTAGATACCTGCTACGGCATGCACTCATCATACTTGAGAAGGAGATAAGGTTTGGCTGAAAAGGCATCCTTTCTAATACAAATAAAGCTTGAACATGCTGACCTGCTCTGCTACACAGATCAATCATGCAATTACAGTGCTCAACTGTAGAATAATTGATAAAACTCTCAATAAGGTCCAGGTAATATCTATTAGCTATGTCAATCAATCCATCATGACTGCAGGTAGTCAATACACCAAGAAACGTAATACCATCTGGAGCTATTTCCTCCTTTTTCATCCTTTTCACTAGCTGAGCAACAAGTGTGCTTTCTCCTTGCCTAGAACATCCCATAATAAGAGTATTACATGTTATGAGACTCGTACTTTTTGCAGCATCAAACACTCCCTTTGCATCAAGAAGATGTCCAAAGCGGCTGTACATGTCAATAAGAGCACCTGTGATTTCCTCTTCTGAACCTTGCAGATGACAATCTATTTGATTATTTCCTGTATGTACATGTAATGGAACTAAGTTGCACACATATTTTTGGTTTCCTGCAAGCCCAGTGTGTATATATCGGCCCTGATCTACAACTCCCATGCTGCTGCAAGCCCTTATAATGCATGTGTATGTAGCAGCATTTGGTGTAATACTCTCCTCCTGCATCCGTTGCAAGAATTTCAAGGCCACATCACCATGACCGTGTTCCACATAGCCAGCAATGAGTGCGGTCCATGACACAACATTCCGCGACAATAACTCATCAAATGATTTCTGTGCATCCTCAAGGAGGCCACATTTAGCATACATGTCCACCATAATGCAGCCAATCAAGTAACCCTTTTCCAGACCAATTTTTACAACTTCTAGATGAATTTCCTGACCACCACTCAGAGCTCGAACACTGCTACAAGCTTTCAAGCAACAAACAAAGGTAATGTCATCTGGATAAAGACCTACCATTTGCATATGTTTGCAACAGTTGAGTGCCTCCATGGCAAAGCCCTGCTCTGCATACCCTGATATAATTGCTGTCCAAGCCTCTAAACTTGGACTCGACAAATGATTAAGAAGTTTCCAAGCCTCCTGCAGATGACTGCATTTGGCATACATATTGACTAAGGAATTGGCAATAAGTAAGATCCTATCCCATCCCTTTTTCACTATCCAAAGATGTAATTGAAGACCTTTTGATATCAAATTACCTATGGCACAGGCCTTCAAACTACAAACAAATGTTCCAGCATCAGGGTGCAGACCTTCCATTTTCATCTGCATTAAGAATTCCAGAGCCTCTTCACTTTCACCAAGTTCCACATGTGCTGCAATCAACACATTCCAAGAGATTGTGTTTTTCACCCTTTGTCTCTTAAATAGTTGTTGTGCATCTGAAAGTACACCACACTTAGCATATAAGTCTACCAAGCTGTTTCCGATGTAGAGATCCAGCTCAAAGCCCTTTGCCACACATTCAGCATGGACTTGCCTGCCCTTGTAAAGACTCTTTAACCTCGCACAAGCCTTGAAGAGGGATGGATATATGTACATAGTAGAATGCACACCTGCCTCTTGCATTCTATCATACAGCGCCAATGTTTGAAGTGCATCTCCATTATCAATATATCCTTGAATTAGTGAAGTCCATGCAAACTCTTTTCTCTGAGGAAGTTTTTCAAAGACATCTTGGGCATTTGACAAATCCTTGCACACAACAAGCATCTGAACAAGATTGTTTCCGATGGATAAATCACTTAGAAGACCATGCTGATGAATGATGACTGAAATGCGCTTAGCACAAGAAAGTGATCTCACCTTCATGCATCTTTGCATTAGCTGTATCATGTTCTCTACGGAGGGAAGTGAGGGCATAACATCCACGAGGCCAAGCACTTCCTCTAGGTTCCATGCTTCCATTGTATGTTTC